>OZ012738.1:481350323-481707823 GCA_963859935.3 Lathyrus sativus
GCGCGCGCAGAAAAAAGGAAAAAGAATAAAAGGGTTGATCCTCCTCATGGATCGAACCCAGGTTCATGCAATGATAGGCGTGTTTATGGGCAAGGCTTCTACCACTGGGGTGGCTATACATCCGTTGATATAGCCACCCCTAAAAACATATATGGCATGCTTTCAAGGATTTCTGGGTAAGGCAAAAAACCAAGAACAAGGCAATAAAGCTGATTTGCATTTTGATTCACAACTATATCAATACTTCATGGAATCAGATGAAATTTTAGTCAAACTTGAGTGTTTTTTCACAAGGAATAAGATGGTGCAGTTGTTTTCTAAAGATAACATCTTGAAAAGAAAACACGATAGAACTTGCAATTTTGGCAATTGAGATGCAACTTGATAACCACACAACAAATCTGAGTTGAAATCCACAAAAGGGCATTGTACACAAGCTTCAAATGTCATAACAAAGGTGTAGAATACTAAAGGCTCAATCAAAGATCATCAAACATGGATTTGGGACATGAATTGCAAGTGAAACATGAAAATGCAGCAAAACTGTCCAATTAGGGATGTGTACAACAGTTGATTGAATAGAACAAAGAAATCATGAGACATTCACCAACACATTGAAAATGGAATGAGGAGCAGGTATACACAATTATCAAACCAAACTCAAGCACAAAACAAAACTGCTATGCCCTAACAAACTGAAATTGGAAAAAACATGCAATATTGAAACCAACATCAACTAGCAGCTAGAATTGGAATAGATAGACACATCAAACATCTTCAAAACATCATATGAAAAGTGTCGATACCTCAAAAATGTTCACAAACATGGTGGAAATGAAATTCAACAGCCAGCTGCCCAAACACTCAAAAAAATGCAACATGAGGATCAAAAGTGATTTAGAATAGATTGAGATGTATGGGATGCCACACACAAGTTTCAAATAAGATAACAAATGAGTCTAGTACTTAAAGTTGTCATGAAATGCATACAACAAGAATATGACCATCAAATTGCAATTAAATCAAACATAATGAGGCAGGGCTGCTATGACAAAGAAATGAGGCATACAAAAATGATTGATTCATGAACATACAAGTTTCAAATACTATTAGAGGTCCAATGTTGAATGAGTTACCCTAAAACAAATCAAGCCCAAAAAAAATGAAGTGTGTGCCCTAGTGGTTTTCAAAACTGTTAGCAACAGGTGGTACAAACTGGTCCAGTTATGAATCAATGGCCTCATGTTGACAAACATTACACACACACATCATAAACGTACAAAAGGATGAGTTACAACTCAGAAACTAGGCATATTCCAAGCAAACAAGAATTTGACATATTCATGGTATGTGCTAGCTTAAAAGATGCAGTTTGAGGGTGAATGCAAATGCAGGTAATCATGGACCAAACCAAACATGTACACACATTAGAATCAAGCATATGGATGAGATACAACTCATAGATTAGGCATGTGCAAACAGAACAACAATTTGGTAATGCTTATGGCAGATTTAGTGTAAAAATGCAATTGTGAGTGGAATTGTGAAAGCAGGCAAGAACAGATCAAATAACCAATGTGCACATATCATTTCATGACAAGGAATGAGTTTCAACTCCCAAAATAAGCATACAATAGTTGGAATGAAAATTGACATGTTGTGGTATTTAGTGAGAAAAATTGTCTTGGCAAGAATGTGGCAGCAGGGGCAATTTTCAAATTGATGAGTTTCAAACCAAAATAAACATCCACACACATTATAAGTATGATAATAGACATTTCTATGCTTACACACCAGTTCAAATCAACATCACACAAAAGGAAGCACATTGAGGCTCAAGAAATGCACAATCACCAACATATTAGGGCAGCTGTCCAGTTCATGACAGATGGGAGGTTTTGGTATCACACACACATTTCAAATAAGTAAGGGAATGATATTAGGCACATAGGTCAAGTAGAAATTGATTGCAACAGAAAGTGGTATGTGTATGGCATCAATGAGGTTTGAAAAATGCAAATGAGGCATAACTAAACAGTTTGAACACATAAGGAGATTTTGAACTCACAAACACCTCATACAATCCCAAAACATAATGACAAAGGATTCTCCAACTTAGAAACAAGTAACAACTGCTCCTAACCAGAAATGATATGCTTACCCAATTTTGACAGCAAAATACACAAAAATTCATGACAGGCCCTAATGGAAAAGTCTCATATTTCTCAAATTTCCTAATCAAACATCATGAGCAATATCAAGTAAGCAATAAACAATGATTTGGAACAATGAGATGCAATCATGGTAGGCACTACAGTCCACTACAAAATTCCATAGTAACGATAAGCAAGATGACACAAAAATAGCATAAGTGAAAACAATATGCCACAATAGATTCAAACTTGATCTAGGGTAGGGGGATCCTATAAATAAATTACAAGTTATCCAAATCTCACTAATGAACAAGCTTTGACAGTTCTAGGGCTAAACACACCACATTTCAATGTTGGAATCCTAAAACTACCACATAGATCAAAACTTCAAAAAAAACAAGTTAAGCATGATATCTAAGCACCATATTGTAACACATTATCCACATATCATTTACCAATGAAAACATATTAATAAAAGCAAGTAACATGACCATGAAACAAGAGTTCTTGACAAAGAACTAAAGTGGGGCAGCAATGGTATATTTTCACAAAATCACCTCAAAATGATATAACATGATAATGTATGATCAATAAAGAGTTTGAATGTCACATACCTCTTGTAGACAAGTCTTGAGCAAGCTAGGAAGCTTAGAAACCCAGAGATCCTCTTCTTTGGCAAGGATTTGAAGCTTGCTTCCTCTTGAAGCAACAAGACCAAACTTCAAGACAGTTGGAGTTAGGGGATTTCCAGTTGGTTTTCAATGCTTTAGACAGTTGTAATATGGCATATATGAGGTGTGTGGATGGTTAGAACAGCAAGAAACAACTTATGCAAGGATTTGGCAAGTTTTGAGGGTTGTGGTCAAACTTTCTTAGTGTGAAAGTTGACTTTTTGAAAAATGGTATTTTTGAGAGGTTTAAAGGTATAGACACCTTCTATATTATATTTAGAGATTATGTGGATGCTTTTTAGAGGTTTGGAAGTGATGGAACTGGTCTTGAGCAGAGTTTTGCTCAAGACAACTTTTTGGTGAAAATGGAGATTTTGGTGTTTTTGAAATTCTTGAGGAATGAGAGGAGAGCGAGAGCTATGGTTTTTTGAGATTGCTCTGGTGTACTTAAACTCATAGAAGAGGCCTCTATTTATAGCCAAGCAAGAGTGAGGGCAGCCTTGGTCATTTTCCAATTTTGGATGGAGACTTGGAAGAAAATCTTGCCAAATCTTATGGCAGCCTCTTCACATCAACTCCTTGGCTCAAGGCAAGCAAATATCAGATGAAATGTGAGGGATGAGGTGACTGGAGAGAGCTATGAAGGTAGGGGAGGCTGCAGCTGCACACATCATCAAAAGTTTCTCTTTCCTCCCTTTATATGATTAAAATAATAGCAACTTGGTTGCAAGTGGCAAAACCTCCAATTCTTCCCTCCTTCTGGTTTTCTCTTCATCTACACTTTATATTATCAGTTTGAATCATGATCCAAGGGCTGAGAGTGGCTTAAATTGTGAAAATCCAAGTTTGAGAGTTCTTGACAAAGTGATTTCAAGTGTGACAAGCCCAACTTCTATGGTGCATAACTTCCTGCTCAAACATGCTATTGAGGAGTTCTACCATAATTTGGAAAGACCTTAAGTAGATCTACAACTTTCATGTTTTGGGAATTTCCAAATTCTTGATGGAACTAGGTTAAAAAATCCTTCAAAGTTTCTGAAAAAAACCATTTAAATGTGCCAAATAACTTAGAATGTTTCTAAGTTATTTCCCCCTTAAAAATGAATTTTGCTATAACTCCAATTCTATGAATTTTTTGACCACGGACCACTTTTAGGCTTTTGTAGGATTTGTCAAGAGCTTTCCAATGAGCTTTGAACCACTTCATTTGGATATGTGGTTGAGGAGTTATGGTCTTGCCCCTTTTGAAACCCTAATTCCCGATTTTTGCAATTACTTCTTAACCCTTGATCCAATGATCATGAAATTTTATGGGGAGGTTTAATATGACATAAGGAAAATTTTTTATTCACATCTTGAAGTCAAATTCCTTATGGTTGAAGAGTTGACTTTCCGGTCAACCGTTCGATCAATCGGTGACTACCGAGTCGACTGTTGAGGCTCTGGGTATTCTGAGGACTTGAAACTCTTTGGATGGACTTTACTAAACCATAGGAGCTTAATGGACCTTGATCCCACCATTTAAACACTCTTTAAATCAAAATTCAAACTACAGTTGACTTTTCCCGATCGAAAACCCTAATCGGGTATCTTGAACTGCACTGTTCTCAATTCCCGGGTGACCACCTCAAATTGCACTCATTCTTGATTCAATGTATTATATTTGATCTTGTGGAGACTTATTTGAAGTTGAAACAATCCAAAACATTGATTGATCATACCGCCGAAATCTAGATTTTGACGGTACGGAGCCCTAATTCATCTGCATCTTATCAAAGATAAACTGAAAGTGGGTTAAGGTTAGTTAATCAAGCAAATGTGATCCTACAATGATGATGAGGATCTAAGGGGTAAAAATTTGGGGTGCAACACATACCCCAAATTTGACCTACCCTCTCATTCCCTTATTCCAAGCATTTGTAAAACTTCATGACCTTTCTCAAAGTCATCATCTAGCCTTTGGCCATGATCCTTTAGGATTTAGGTCATAGAATTTTCATGTGTGCTCATTGTGATCATGGTCCTTGAAAAGTATGTTGAATTCATATGGAAGGAGGTGTCCTCATTCTCATGGTCAATTAGTCAAGACATGATCAATTATTCTCAAACCATACTTCAAGTTGACCATATGTCTTTCATTTATCGAACCTTAACTTAGCTTGTTTCAAGATTAGTCCAAGTTATATTCCCATATGATGCCAAGGTCACTTAGAAACTTGTTTAATTCAAGATTGAATTGGTTCACTATTAGTGGATGATTAAGAAGCATATGAAAGAAGAGATCGGCTGGCATAATCAGTTGGTGATAAGGTTATTTGTTTGTTTAGGGAAGATTGGTGTGTGTAAAGGCCATGAAGTGACAACTAAAATATCATTTCAAGCTATGGCAAGATGAGAGCCATTTTCAAGATTTTTTCTTCAAGACATGTTCAATTGGCTTTTAAGTCATGTTAAGAATTAATTTTTAAATTATGATAGGATTTGTATGAATCACTATCAAGTCATGTTGCAAACTACAAGTTACTACTAAATCATAAGGATGAAATCCCTATGTTCTTAAAAAAACATGGTTCGATTATTTCTCAAAGTGAACCAAAAGTTATGATCTTATGATAATAGGTTGTGGAACAAAATGTTAGCAGTCGTTTCACAAGGCAATTGCATCACCCAAATCTAAATTTATATCACTATTCTTAAAGTTTCAACAGAAGCAACATTACAAAGTTTAGATCATATCAAGTTTGGAATTATGAATTCGAAAGAGTTTCTAATATTACATATGTGCTTGAAATCCAAATTAGTTACATGGTTAAAAGGAGTGACTTCACAAGATTATTTGACACTACAAAGGTTACAAAGTGGTTACATATCAAATTATAATAAGACATTGGTGCCAAAGTTCAAAGTAAACCTCAAATATTGTCACATTATGAAGATCAATGAAAATAAGCCAAAAATCCTACAAGCATCAAGAACAACCTTTGAGTTTTCCTTCTTCATGCCAAGTTTGGACCCATGCCAAGGTCCAAGCTTAACTTACCATGGTTTCAAGCAATCAAGTTCTTACTCCATATCTTTGTCCCAAGCTTCTTCATGATGCTCCAAGAATGTCTTTATTTTCATTCCAAGCCAATCCATAATTCATTCACCCTCAAAACTGACTGCCACTTCCTCTTCATTCTAAGGCTTCATGGAGGTCTTTCACGCCAAATTCCATGATCATAAATGCTGCACCAAATGCCTCGTGCCGGCCAATGTACCATGAAAAGGAAAAGAATTAAGTCAATTACAACAATACAAGAAGGGTACAAGGAGGTTGATATCAACAAATTTCATGAACAACGCAAGCAAGTCACAAATGCATACCACAACAAAAGTTGTCAACCAAATTCACAAGGAAAGTACAGGTCATGCATAAATTTCCAAGAAAAAAAGGCTTATTATGAATACCAACACAGTAAAAAAAGCAACACAGTTTAAGGAGATCATTTCTTATAGCTACAACATCAAGAAGTAAGACAAAGTCCAAAAAATAATCATTCACATAAAGAGGATCATAACAGTGGTAAAATGCTAGCCATACAAGCAATAGAGCATTATCAATAACATTGCCATTATATGGGAAACAAGCCAATATACCTGCAAGAAGAACCATACCAGCCACTGTGCCAAACTTTACATCAATTTGCTCCACCAAGTCTTCACGATTAATTCCCTCAAGTTGCTACTTCAAACCTAGAGCCTTGAGCCAAAAACATTCCCAATGTCTCATACCAAACACATTGCATACATGAAAAATCAATGAAGAAAAGAATTAGTACAGTAAAGCAGTACATGTACAATTGCAAAACCAATTCACAATTTGAAAGAGTTCAGGAGCAGAGTACAGGTTACACATGATTTTAAGGACATGATGTAATTCCAAAATAAGCAAATATCAGGGTACAATGCAATTCACAAATCAACAACAAGATGAAGAAAAATCTCAACTCATTAGGGGAAGCACGTGGAGAAAGTAAAAAATACACAAATATCACAGTGGGACCACAACCTTTGTAGAATCATAGAAAAAACAAAATATGAAAACCTCGTGCATAAACAATCTCGAAATCAGCAACATTCCCTCTGATCCTAATAGAATTTTTTCTTCCCACATACCAAATTCACAAACTTCACACACATCATTCACACCCTATATATTAGAACACTATTCACACACAGAAAACACAGAGAAAAACCCTAAGAAACCCTACTCTACAAGGACCCTAAATCCTTACTAAAGCTCATATTCAAAAGCCTTTGAGTCTCACGTTGAGCCTTAAAATAGCTTAAGCAAAAGCTACTCACCAAAGCCATCAAGCGCAAAATATCAACAAGAACTAGAAGGGAAGAAGGAAAGAGATTAAGACGCTGAAGGAAGAAAGTGGAAGTAAAAGTTACTTGAGTACTTTCAGAAGCTCATCCTAAAGAGTTCTTCAAGAGGTACCCTTTTGGATCTCTGTTTCCCTTCAGATTGAACCTCATTGCTTGATTTCATTTGTGTGTATCTCCTGAGTATCATAGTCGCTTTTCCTTGCTTTGATTTGCTTGTTTCTCTTTGTTTTGGAATTATGGTTTTCATTTTGGGAGATGGTCGATCTGAGAGTTTGAGAGGGTTTTAGTGTATTTTGGTTTCATACTTGGGTTGTAGAGAAAATTTGAGAGGGGTTCATGTTGATAGTTTTTGGTTTAAGGTAGGTCTCGCAAGAGAAGACGGCGGCCGCTGCCGTTGGCCATCGTCTTCTCTAGCCAAATTTAGGGTTCCGACGAGGGATGTATTATTTTATTTACAGAGAGAAATGAAAATTTGAGAGAGAGAGAGAGGGACGAGTAGAGAGAGAAAAATTTTATGGTGAAATGATTTTGAATTTCCTCTTTTGTCTTTTTTAAGGCCATGTTGATCTGTTGTTGGTGTTGTTGGCCAGTCCTACTGATGACATATGTCACCAGTCCTGGCCTTGCCATTGCCTCCTGCGCTCACCCAAGATCCCCACACCATACATCATCAATGTTACACCATTGAATTTAGAGTCATTGTTGACTCTGTAAGGATTCAACGCCTCAGATTCACTGAAAGGTAAAAGATGACCTGAGGGTCCACCGTAGATCCCCTAGCGTGTGGCCTTTAGGCTAGTGGGCATGGGGAATTTTGTTTTACACACCTCCCAGTCTGCTAGATCCTGGCCCATCTATTTTTTATTTCTTGTTTTTTTAGTTTTTTTTATTTAGTTTTTAATATATATAAAAAACCTAGAAAGTCTTTTATTAAAATTTAATTTCCTTTTTTTAAAGAAAATTTCAAAAATACATTACTTTTAATTTGATTATTTTATTAAATAATTAATTTTAATTTGGTTGATCATTTTAAAATAACTTTCTAATTTCTAAAAAAAACCAAAATATTTCATTTTAATTTCAATTAATTTTATTTAATTTTTTTTATTAAATCTTAATTTTAATCATTTTATTTAGAATTTAGTTTAATTAAGTATAATCACCCACCTCTTTCCTTAATTCTAAAAACCTAAAAAAAAATCCTTTTAATTGATTAATTAACCTTTTTGTTAGCCCATTCTCAATTAATTTTAGTAAACCATTTTATTTAATATTAATTAAGTTTAATAGTTAATTTTATTAAATATTTTAGTTTAATTTAATTTATTATTTGAGTATTTTTTATTAGATTACAACTAGTTTTGGATAATTAATTTGCTAATTTGATATGCTTAATTTGATTGACATCCTCCCCTATTTTACCTAGTTTATGACCTTTTGTGTGGTGTTTATACATATTGTTCATGTGTTCTTTATCATGCCTCAATTATGTTCATCTCATTCATCATATGCTTGTGCAAACCAACCCTTTTTCAAACTAATACCTTGATTTGACATCAAACCATTTTCAAATATCTTATAAGTCGATTGTTTTCGTGATCGCCATCAACCTCACATAGCCTCCCCTTGTGCTTCATCCAACGATACTTGTTGCACATTTTCTCATTTGTGTTTGCATGCATATGTGTGATTGTTTTACTTCCTTTATGGCTTGATATTGACCCCATTTGAGCAAATTTATCCCTCTCCCATGAGATATAATGCTTATTATCACTTATGTAGTTTAGCACAAGATTAAAATCAAATTTTTTTCAAAACAACAAATAAGCTTGATCCAACGTCAAACATTTTTTTCAAAACAAACTTAATTAATCATTAACCTATTCTCAATCACACTTGATCCACTTGATCATTACCTACTTTTTATGTTGAGCGCTTTTCCCTCGCCATCGACCTTACCTTATACCAATAGGACCTCCTTTCCATTAGTTCAAACCTTAATCGTTTCACACGCAAATTCAAACCTCGATCAACATCGAGCATTTTATCAAATTTAACCTAATGAATTTAACTATACTTAGATTGTATTTCAATAAAGATGAAAAGAGAGTTGGAATGGAGTCTTCGATTCCTCTTCTCAATTGTTTGAGCCCGAGGAGCCTTTCTTAAGTTCGAACAATTGTCTTCTCTAAAAGATTTATAACTCGTTTCACATAAGCTATTTTTTATAACAAGTGAAATCCAATCTATTTTCTCAATACTTAAATGAAAAAGAGAGAGAGTCAGATCTTCGATTCACTTTCCCGATTACATGGGTCAGAGGAGCCTTTCTTAAGCGTCGAGTAACCGTCATCTAACCAAATTACAAACACATTAACACAACTTCTCGCTGCCGTGCGATTGAAAATATTTTCTAAAAGAACAATGTTTAGTTCCCTCTAAACACTTGTTTGATAAAACAAACTGTTGAAATACAAGAGACTAAGAGACATTTGAATAAACCGTGTGTTTTGAAAAGCACTACGGAGACATTATTATATATAAATAGAATACAAGTAATTACATGATATAGTCGATGTGGGACTATTCTATATACAAATATTCTCAACACTATATATATATATTTACACATATCAACACTCCCCCTCAAGCTTGAGCATATAAGTCAAATGCACCAAGCTTGTTACATATATAGTTAGTTCTGGGGCTTCGTAGGGATTTTGTAAACACATCTGCCAATTGATCATTAGAGTTGACAAAGCTTGTGACGATGTCGCCTGACTCGATCTTCTCTCTGACAAAGTGACAGTCTATCTCAATATGTTTGGTCCTCTCATGGAAGACTGGATTTAAAGCAATGTGCAATGCAGCTTGATTATCACAAATAAGTGTCATTGGTCTTGCTTCTTCAATTTGAAGTTCCTTGAGCAACTGTTTTAACCAAATAAGTTCACATGTTGCCATTGCCATGGCCCTATACTCTGCCTCGGCGCTTGATCTTGCAACTACATTTTGTTTCTTACTTTTCCAGGAGATAAGGTTTCCTCCAACAAGTACACAATACCCAGAGGTGGATCGTCTATCAATGGGTGACCCTACCCAATCAGCATCAGAGTATCCAATTATCTGGGTATGTCTTTTATCCTCATACACAAGACCTTTTCCTGGAGCACATTTGATGTATCTCAAAATCCGGATAACAGCATCCATGTGTTCCTGACAAGGGGAATTTAAGAACTGGCTTACCACACTAACTGCAAAAGAAATGTCCGGACGAGTGACTGTGAGATAATTCAACTTTCCAACCAATCTCCTATATCTTCCTGAGTCAGATAAAGGCTCCCCCTGATTGGGTAGTAGTTTAACACTTGGATCCATAGGAGTATCAGCTGGTTTAGCATTTAACAAACCTGTTTCTTCCAAAATATCCATAGCATATTTCCGCTGAGAAATGACCAGACCATCTTTAGATTGGGCTACTTCAATACCCAAGAAATAGCGGAGTTTACCAAGATCTTTTGTCTGAAATTGTTTTGAGAGATGTTGTTTCAACTGGAGTATTCCCTGCTGATCACTACCAGTTATGACAATGTCATCTACATACACAATAAGATAAATACACCCTTGGGGTGAGTGACGATAAAAAACAGAATGGTCAGCTTCACTACGGATCATACCAAACTGTTGTACTACAATGCTGAATCTGCCAAACCAAGCTCTCGGAGATTGCTTAAGACCATAAAGAGACCTGTGTAGCCTACAAACCATATTCGATGACTCCCCCTGAGCAACAAACCCAGGTGGTTGCTCCATATATACTTCCTCTTCAAGATCACCATGTAAGAATGCATTTTTGATGTCAAGTTGATGAAGAGACCAATGTCGAATGGCTGCAATGGCTAGAAGAAGTCTAACAGATGCCATCTTGGCTACAGGCGAGAAGGTATCACTATAATCCAACCCAAAAATTTGAGTGTATCCTTTGGCTACCAAGCGGGCTTTAAATCGATCAATCTTGCCATCTGGACCAACCTTCACTGTATAAAGCCAACGACAACCTACTAAAGATTTCCCATGGGGTAGAGGAACCAGTTCCCAGGTACCACTGCTTTGAAGAGCACACATTTCATCAATCATTGCTTGCCTCCACTTAGGGTGAGATAATGCTTCACCTGGAGTTTTAGGAATAGAAACAGAAGACAAAGAAGACAAACAAGTATACTGCAAAGGGGAAAGACGATGATAACATAAATCAATATAATGTGGAGAAGGATTTCGTGTTTGACGTATACCTTTTCGAAGGGCAATCGGAAGATCAGACTCAGGTTGCAGGATCGAATCCGGTGATGGCGAGAGCGTCGGAGGAGAGTCTGTAGTGACCTCAGGGACAGGTACGACTTCAGGAACAGGTACGACCGTAGTGACCTCAGGGACAAGTACGACTTCAGGGACAGGTACGACAGACTTTGGGTGACGACGCTGATATGTTTGAAGTGGGCGAGGAGTGGGGGGGTCAACCGTAGGGGTAACTAGTAGCTCAGGTTCCCTAGAATGATGGGGGATAATGACAGATGGGACTTCCGGAAGAGGTGTGGGAATACTTTCCTGTAAAGATTCCGTAGTAACTTGGCTGGATTCGAAATATGGAACAGACTCGAAGAAGGTAACATCGGCGGATACGAGGTATCGTTGTAGAGTATGTGAGTAGCAACGATAACCTTTTTGGGATCGATGATAGCCAAGAAAGACACACTTTAGTGATCGAGCTGATAGTTTATCAAGACCAGGGGAGAGATTATGTACAAAACACGTGGACCCGAAGACTCGAGGAGGAATTGGGTGGAGTGGAGAGTTTGGAAACAAGATTGAATGAGGGATTTTATTATTAAGGACAGATGATGGCATGCGATTTATGAGGTAACATGCCGTGAGCACTGCATCTCCCCAAAACCGGGGAGGAACATTACCATGGAGAAGTAGGGTCCGAGTGGTTTCTACGAGGTGCCGATTTTTGCGTTCGGCTACCCCGTTTTGTTGGGGTGTATGAGGGCAAGATGTTTGGTGCAAAATACCATTGGATGACATAAATGTTTGAAATTGTTGGGATAAATATTCACGTGCATTGTCACTTCTTAAGGTACGAATAGACAAACCAAATTGGGTTCTTATTTCTCGATAAAATTGTTCAAAAATGGAAAACAATTCAGATCTATTCTTCATTAAAAATAACCACGTGCAACGTGAAAAATCATCAATAAAGGTGACAAAATACCTAGACTCAAGAGTAGAGACAGTACGCGAGGGACCCCAAACATCGGTGTGAACTAAAGCAAAAGGGGACGAAGCTCGTTTGTTGACTCGACAGGGAAATTGACTACGAGTGTGTTTCCCTAATTGACACGACTCACAATGTAAATTAGATACCTTCGATAAATTTGGCACCAACTTATGTAATTTGGAAAGACTGGGATGACCTAACTGAGCATGGATAGTGAGTGGAGAATCTTTGGTTGAGCATGTCTGAGATGACAATGAAAGGTAGTAAAGGCCTTGAGACTCATATCCGACGCCAATCGTCTTTCCCGAACTCCGATCCTGCAGGGTAACATTATTATTAGTGAAGGTGATACTACAATCAAGAGAATGAGTTAAACGACTGACTGAAAGTAAATTAAATGGACAATTAGGTACATAGAGGACAGAAGTAACAGATAGAGAAGGTAGAATTTGAACAGTACCAATCCCTTCGGATCGGGTTTGAGAACCATTGGCCGAAGTTATAGTAGGTAAGAAACCAGAGGTAGAGAGGGAAGAGAACAAATTTTTATTACCAGTAACATGATCAGACGCACCAGAATCAAGGACCCAAGGTCGAAGAGGAGATGATTGAGAGAGGCAAACAGATAAATTACCAGTGTGTGCTACCTTAGCAGTAGAATCTGAGTTCTGATAATTCTGATACCACCTGAGGAAATCATCATAGTTTGGCGTAAAGTTCTGAGGAGTAGCCATGAGTATGTGAAGAGAGAAAATATCACGCGATCGATCGCTGACCGGACGTGCTGTCACGTGTGTTTCAGGTGGCGGCGCTTGATGCCCACGCGCAGAAGTTTGCCGGAAGGTCGTTGAGAATAGCAACGACGGCGGCAGCTATGTGGTTATGACCGGAGAATTTTGAAAAGTGAGGCAAACCGGAGTGACAACACGGTTTGCAAAAAAAAAATTTTAAAAATTTCTCACCGGAAGACAGTGGGTCAACCGGGTAAAGCACGGCGAAGAAAGAATTGCCTCTTAGCAGGCTCTAGATACCATGTTGAAATACAAGAGACTAAGAGACATTTGAATAAACCGTGTGTTTTGAAAAGCACTACGGAGACATTATTATATATAAATAGAATACAAGTAATTACATGATATAGTCGATGTGGGACTATTCTATATACAAATATTCTCAACACTATATATATATATTTACACATATCAACACAAACCAACCACCCATAGTATCATAAACTACGATGCTCTGACTTTCCCATTGCACGAGGCAATACGTAGGCACAAAGGCCCTAATCCTTGGCGAGCACCCTAATAAAAACCACCCATTTTCCCTTTAGAAGCGAATATTTAGAAGATAACAAACAAGCGTAGTTAAATTTTCTCTCAAATCGAATCAAGAGGTTCCCATTAAGTACAACGAACGCAGAGGGTGCTAATAGCTTCCCTCTTGCGTAATCGACTCTCGAACCTAGAATTTGGTTGCGATGATCATGTTCTTATCCCTTTAAAGGTTTTATTGATATTTTTCTATTCCTTCTTTGGAATGAATAAAGTTCGGTGATGACTCTGTTCGAACATTTTTCCACGTCCATTGTGAGGATCGTATTTTTCAAGGTACGACCATATTAATTCTAGTTTTAGAATTGAGGGCAGATGTATCTGAAGCAAGGACGATAAGGAGAATTGCCTAAACAAATTCGGTGTTGTTTTCTCTTACTCTATCTCTTTACTTTGTGTTGATTACATTTGTTTGATATTAATTGTTCAATAAATTTCCACTGTTGTGTTGTGCTAAAATTCTGTTTTGAAAATTTATTACAATCACTTGGATTGTAATAGTGAAAAATCCTGCACAATTATTTCATTGAAAATTCAACTTGGGGTGTTCTGCACACCAAGTGTTCGACGCATTGATCGCACACAAATTGATTGTGAATTTGTCAAGTTGATTGTTACTTTTTATAATTCATTGGAAACCTGTTGATACAATGTGATCATTGTTTGTATTGATTAATTGACAAAGTATCGACTCATTTTCTTATTAATTTCTGTCCATTTTGCTACGCATATTTGATCTTACCAATAACAGTTTGTTTAGACCATTAAAATCATTGGCCGCTTCTGCACGTTTTTGTAATAGTTTTTTAAGTGTCGACTCTTGTTAAGAATTAGTAATCTATTCAACCATCCTTCTAGATCATTGCCATCGTCTAACAAGTGGTATCACAAGCACCGGTTCATCTAGTGCTTTGCATATAACTTTTTAGAAAATGGCCAACGAACCAAAAGGGGTGTACAATAAAGCACCAGTTTTTACAGGTGAGAACTATAGTTATTGGAAAGATTGTATGCGGGTGCATATCAATTTTATTAATAGAAAGGTATGTCACGTTATTCAAAATGGTCCTATAGAAATAACCATGACCGATGTGAATAATGTTGTTGTGCCTAAGTCGAAAGCACAATGGAATGAAGAAGATGAGAAAAAGTATAGTTACGATTGGAAAGCTAGAAATATTCTCATTTCCTCTTTGGGAGTTGATGAATATTATAGAGTTTTCCATTGTACTATTGCTAAGGCTATGTGGGATGCATTACAAGTTTCCCATGAGGGAACTAATGATGTAAAACTAGCTCGAATCAATACTTTGACACAAGAGTTTGACCTCTTTCACATGAAGCAAGGTGAAACCATTGCTAAAACGCAAAAGAGATTTTCTCATGTAATCAATCGCTTAAATACACTTGGAAGAACCGTTTCCAATAAAGTTGCTACTAATAAAATTTTGAGACGTCTTATTAGGGAATAGAAACCAAAGGTCATGATTATCAAGGAAGCCAATGATCTCACTACATTGGATATCATAACTTTGTTTGGTAAGCTTGATGAACATGAGCAAGTGCTCATTAGTCTTGAAAAACATAAGAAAAGAGAAATGAAAGAGAAGTCGAAAGACACGGACAAGAATTCTATTGCTCTCAAGGCTTCTAGCTCAAAGTCCTCAACACAAGAGCATAGTGGAAGTGAATCTAGTAATGATGATGAAGATACGAGTGAAAATTTGGACTGTTTGTGAGAAGATATAATAGATATATCCAAAAAAAATGGAATTCAACACTCGGATAAGAATCTCATCAACTTTCAACGACAATCAAAGTCCTCTAACAATGAAGGTAACAAGAGTGGTAAATCAAAAGGGTCATGTTACAATTGTGGAAAGGTCAGTCATTACAAGCTAGATTGTCCATTGATAAAGAAAGACAAAGGAAAAGAGAAGAATCATAGACAAAAGAAATCGGGAAAACCTAGAAGGGCATAGATTTCTTGGGAAAGCGATAGTGAGTCCTCTAGTGAAGATAACTCAAGTGATGAAGACGAATTCGTCAATATTTGTCTCATGGATCATCATAAGAAGAAAAAGGATGTAAGACACTCTAAGTATGAACACTATAATAAAATGTCTCATTCCGAGTTATAAAAGGCTTTTGATACTTTACACCATGAGGCTAAAGAATCTTTTAAATGCTTAGCTTCAAATAAGAATTTTTTTTGGCATTTAGATAAAAAGGTTTCTGATTCCGAAAAGGAATTAGAAGCTCTTAAGAACTATATGGTGGGAGCAACAAATGCTAAAATTGAGGATGACAAGTGTACTTGGTTAAATTGGGCAGGTTGTGAAACTTGTCACATTTTGCAAAAGGAGGTTAGAACTCTTAAAGCCAAATTAGACAAAGCTCTAAAACCTAAAGTTACATTTGCTATTGATCGGTCACACTTTAGAGAAAGCATGAATAACCCATATCAAAAATACACTTATGTGATTAGAAATAAACATAGCAAAAATAACACCCATGTTAACCTTACTTGTCTATATTGTTGCAAGAAGGGTCACACCATTGCCAAATGCCGATTTTGGAGATTTTTGGTTTCTAACGGTATTTTCCAATGGTTGCCTAAATGAAACTAAAGATTCACTCACACCCAAGGACCTAATAAAAATTGGGTACCTATTTCCCTTGTTTGAATTGTGTAGGTACAATGTCTTGAGTCTACGGAGAGAAGATGGTTTCTCGATAGTGGATGTTGAAGACACATGGCGAGAGATATTTTCTTATTCATTGACTTTGTGGCAAATAAAAAAGGATTTGTAACCTACGGTGATAATAACAAGGGAGTTATACTCCGCAAAGGTAGTGTAGGTAATCCCTCTTCTATTATTATCTCAGACATCCTATTAGTTGAAGATCTTAAACACAATCTAATTAGCATTAGTCAATTATGAGACAAAGGTTATAAAGTTTCATTTTCAAAAGATTATTTCATGATTGTACATAATGATAAGAAATATGATGTGTTCAAAGGCCTGAGGGTTAACAATGTCTATATGCTTGACTTGAGTGAAGTATCATTGAGTAGCACTAAATGTCTTGTCACCATGAGTGAAGATTCATGGCTATGGCATAGGCGATTAGCGCATGTCAATTTTGATTTTCTAAATAAAGTAGACTCCAAGGATCTAGTAGTTGGCTTACCCAAAATCAAAATTTTAAAAGATCACTTATGTGATGCATGCCAAATGGGGAAGCAAACAAGGATCTCGTTCAAATCTAAAAAATTTTGTTTCTACAACGAGACCCCTTGAACTCCTCCATATGGAACTTTTTGGACCATCTAGGACTAAAAACTTGGGTGGTAATTACTATGGTTTTGTGATAATAGATGACTACACTAGGTTTTGTTGGACTATTTTCTTAGCAAGCAAGAGTGATACTTTTTCAGCTTTTGAGAAGTTTGCTAAGCTCTCTCAAAACAAATTGAATACTGATGACTAGACTTTGTATCGCACTTTTCGATTCATTTCGTGCAGCTTTATCCGTTATTTTATCGAGTCATTATTGTTTTAGCTATTGATTTATTATGTTTTCTTTTGTTTATACTTGACAGGTGTTAAATCAGCAACATAGAGGAAAAGGATCGAAAAACGAGCTAAACGGTGAAGAAAGCCCTTCAAAAAACACCATTCTGGCCTCCTCAAGACAATGGCTATCACCATTTCCTGTGGAAGACATTCACCATGCAAAAAATGGAGGGAACCCCAATTTGAAGCTAATGGCAGTCGCCATTAGGCACACGACGGTCGTCGTTTACCGCGGGAACAGTTTTCCCAGAGCAGTTTGGCAGTTCTGAAGGATTTTCAAATTCTAATATTCTGAAGTCCCTTCCCCTATATAAATAGACCCTTGTAGATCAGAGTTAGGAATCCAAGAAACCCGTGCGGAAGCGCTGTCGAAATTCTGTCAGACCTTCCTTACATATTCATTAACCATAGCAGAAATCGCTCACACCGAGTGATTACTGCCCCGTTATACCTTTACTTTCTTGTAATCGCTGATTGTACGCTTGGATTAAATCTGTAATCTATTAAAGTTGTATCTATTTCAATTTATCTAAGGTTATTTACAATTCCGTTTTACTGCATTACTTTACTTTCGTATTATTTGCAATTATGTATGTTTTAATTTACAACATGATAAGTACCTTAGGTTTAGAGATGAACATATCTGAGTAGTTTCATCAGAGTTCGTAGTCTGAGTATCGTCACCCGACGGGACTCTGTAGGAACCATTAGTGTTTAACCTTAGTCGTTCTAAATTCTGGTTCTGGGGTCTATTATGAATTTAGTCAGTCTTGTCGCAAGAGCGAGAGGCTGGTTAAAAGTGTTTTGTCATGAGAGTAAGAAACACACCAAGGCGTGTCTGATAGAGCGAGAGTTTGAGGTGATCGTCGGATAGTAGACACCGAGCACTGAGTCTGAATTCAGCGAGAGAACTTTAGGTCTCAGTTAGGCTTTGCTAGTTTTCAAAGCGTGCCTTTTAACTACCGAGCGAGCGAGAGCAAAATCTTGTGGTCATCAGGTGTGGTTGGGTCGATAACGCGAGAGTGTGAGATCAAATCTTTAAACCAGTTTTTCCTACAGAATAACTTTGAGTCCTTTGTTAACACCCGAGATCTGCGGAGTCCCTTAAGAGGACGTGGACCATTCTTCGGACCCATTTCTTTATCTTTTTTTCAAATCCCGTTTTAATTAAGTCCTTTTACCGCAAAAACCAAGCCTTAGCTTTGTACCGCAACAATTGATCACTCTAGGTTGATTATTAATCCTTGTGGGTTCGACAATCTTTTAAAACTACACGATAAACTGTATACTTACAGTACTAACCTGACATATAGGCAAAGTGGCGATCAAATACAAGCATTGTAATAATTCAAAGTGATCATGGAGGTGAATTTGAAAACCACCTCTTTGAAGAATTTTGTGATAAGAATTGCATTAATCATAATTTTTCCGCACCACATACTCTTCAACAAAACAGAGTAGTGGAACGTAAAAATCGTATTTTAGAAGAACTCGGAAGAACTATGAACAATGAGAGTGACCATCCTAAATACTCTTGGGTCGATGCTATTAGTACGACATGTTATGTTTTGAATAGGATGCTTATCCGTCCTATTCTTAACAAAACTCCATATGAGCTATTAAACGAAAGGAAGCCTAACGTATCACATCTTCATGTTTTTTATTGTAAATCTTGTGTGTTGAATAATGGTAAAGAGAACCTTGGTAAGTTTGATTCAAAAGCCGATGAAGGTATCTTTCTTGGATACTCTCAAACTAGCAAGGCATATAGAATATTCAATAAAAGGTTACTTACTATAGAAGAATCTGTACATGTTACTTTTGATGAATCTTATCCGAAAAATGTTGGAAAATGTATTTCTTTTCATGGTGTAGGTGTATCTTCAGAAGACATACTCAAAGACACTGAAAAAGGTACTGATAAATCTGAATCAGTGAAAGTTGAGGAGGAGGAAGATCACAAATCTGATTAGATTGAGGAGGATCATCCAATTAGAAAGGATGACCTTCCTCTATCTTGGAAATCCTCTAAGGATCATCCATCGACAACATACTCGAAGATATATCAAAGGGAGTAACTACGAGATCTAAGCTAAGTAACTTTTGTTATCACTTTGGTTTTGTCTCTCAAATTGAGCCTAAAAACTCCAAAGAGGCCTTACTCGATGAAATTTGGTTTTTAGCAATACAAGATAAGTTAAATCAATTTAAAAGAAATGAGGTTTGGGACTTTGTCCCCCTTCCGCGAGATCATCGAGTGATTGGTACAAAATGGGTATTTAGGAACAAGCTTGACGAAAATAGAGTTATAACTAGGAACAAGGCGCGCCTAGTGGCACAAGGCAATAACTAAGAGGAGGGCCTTGACTATGAGGAAACGTATACTCTCATTGCTCGGCTTGAGGCTATTCGCCTATTTCTTGCCTATGCTTGTTCCGAGAACATAAAATTATTCCAAATGGATGTTAAGAGTGCTTTTATAAACGGATACATTAATGAAGAGGTCTATGTATCACAACCTCCTGATTTTAAAAGTCATGAGTGTCCTAACTATGTTTATAAGCTTAAGCGTGCTTTGTACGATTTTAAACAAGCCCCTGGGGCTTGGTACAAACATCTTAGAAAATTTTTACTAGATCAAGGATTCTTAAGAGGGAAGGTTGATACTACCCTCTTTATTAAACTTCAAGGAAAATACTCCATATTAGTACAAGTTTATGTAGATGCCATTATATTTGGATCTACTAACATGCATTTGGTCAAGGAATTTTCTAAGTTGATGCAGGGTGAGTTTGAGATGAGCATAATGGGGGAGCTAAACTACTTCCTTGGACTTCAAATCAACCAACTTGAAGAAGGAACATTCGTGAGCCAAACGAAGTACTACAATGAGCTACTCAAACGCTTCAATATGGTTAACTCTAAATCAATTGACACTCTAATGCCTACAAGTGTAAACTTGGACCGAGATGAGAATGGTAAGGCCATAAATGTAAAAAGGTATAGAGGTATGATAGGTTATTGTTGTACCCCAAAATTTGACCAACCTTTTTCTTAACATTTGACTTATGTTTCATTGAATTTTAGCATTCTTGCATTTGCATAGCATGGTTCTTACAGGGGATCAAGTGTTTGTTTGTGTACCATCCAAGAGGAAAGTCTTTATTGGTTTCAAGCTCAAGCAAAGGCAATGGTACAAACCATCAGAAGAGTGTCAAGGGGTCCATAACATCTTATCACTGTTGTGAACATGAGGTAGAAGTTTGTTGAATACCTCAGAGGGCATGGAGGAGGGGAATGGTCGCTCAGTTCATTTGCACAATGCTCAGGTCAAAGGGTTGGAATTAGGGTTTCAATTTTAATCAGGATAAAACTTGTTTCTTGAAGCAAACTTGTTTCCATGGCCCTCCATATGTCCTAAGGTGTTTGAGAATGGGTGATTGACCATCAATTTTAATCAGAAGAACTCCAATTGATCAGTTGATTGAAAATCGAGAGATTTGGAGAAAAGTCAACTGTGTAGTGAAAAAGTCAACTCCTGACTTTTTGAGGTCATGATCATGATCCTCAATTTCAATATGACCAATGGTTGGAATTTGATCAAGAAAAGTCAAGGAAATCATGAAAAATCAAAGGTTGTTGAAAATTTCCATTTTTGGGAATTAGGGTTTTAGAAACTTTCCATTTTTGGAAAGTTTTATGTTTGGAACAGCCATCTTCAAGGCCATTTTTATTCATGACAAAGGTTTCAAATGAACTTTTGGCCAACATCAAAGTTGTTCCTTATATCTCAAGCTTTCTTTTGAGTACCAATTCATCATATGATATTTGGATCTCAAGTTATGATCAATCAAATTTGGGAATTTCAATGATTTCAAAACTGCCAAGTTTGGACAGATTTTTTTCACCATTTTGCAAGCCAAATTCCATCAAGCTGTTGATGTCAAATGAAAATTTGTCCCAAATGAAAGTTGTAGAGAATGTTACAAGCTTTCCAAAGAGTACAAGAAGTCCTCCATTGGATTTGAGAAGCTCAAGTTATGGATGGGCAAAGTTGAGAAAAAATAAGACAAAATCCATAACTTAGAACTTTTCTAAGTTATTTGTGGACAGATTTCGTGGCATGATTTTCAACCTCAAATTTTATGGTCTTCCAATGACCCAATGGAACTTTCATCAACATGAAAGTTGTTCTACTCCATGCCCTTTTTACTAAGAACTCCAGTCTAGGGCAAATGGATCTTTGAGCACCAAGATATCATTACTCGGGTTTGAACATGTTTTCAAGACTCATATTGTGCAGCACTTTGGCATAACCTTGTATTTTCATCATACAACTTGTTACGTTCACAAACCATGCGCATGAACTTCCACTTTGAGCACACCAAACACTTCCCAAAATGAACCAACACAAGCTTGTACCATTTGTGCATTATTTTGAACTTCTTGCCCCAAAAGAGAAGGGGACCAGCCACCCTCATTCTGCAGCTGAACAACCTGTTCCCTCCACTCCCAAAAACCACAAGATGCCAGCATGCTCATGTACTGTTCTTTCTTTCACCATTTGATTCCGACAACCATGAACATATCAGATCTGCACCATTGATCTTTTACCACTGTTAAACTTCCATTTTCACATTCTTCATATGTTATTTAAGCTAACTAGCAGCTGGGAAAACCCCTAGCCACCACTTTTGTGAAAATCAGAATTTGTGTTTTGATCCTCAGCAAGCTTTCCCACGAAATCCCTTAAGTTGTTGAGCCATTTTGACAAAATAATTCCATTCCATCATCACCTAAACACCATTCAGTTACTGTTTCACAAAAGAAGCAATTTTTGAGCACGCTGCTTCTTGCTGCTCAAAACCACTTGCTGCTACAAGAGAAAAGGTGACTTTAAATTTTGGCCAAGAACCAACTGGTGGAGGGACTGTTCTGAGGCTTGCATAAAAGGAGGGTATTTTGCTCAATCAAAGCTGCTAGTTTACTTTAGGAAGTCTACAAGAGGTAAGTGTTTTCACATTTTCTCTTTGGTATGCATGAGTTGAGATGTCATAAAACATGTTAAAGCTTATTTGGGTTTGCTACCATGATGTTTGTCAACATTCATTTGAAGCATTAATTTAGTTTTGTTAAGCCTATTGTTGGATATACATCATTGTTGTGCTGAAATTGCAAGTTACTTCTGCAATTTGTTATACTAGAAGTTTTGAAGTCAAAACTGTTATTTCTTGTTGAGACATACAAGTATGGTTGGGCTACAGCTTAAGGCAATATGGATGTTCCCATTTTGGTAGGTTTTTGCTGTTGAACAGTTGAGGTGTTATGACTTTGCTATGTTTAAGTTGTACCACTGCTGTCTTTTATCTTTTCATAAGGATTTGAGTTTTTCAACTCAGATTTGGTTGGTATTAGTGTAGCTCCTTGTGGTAGGGGGTTTGGTTCTTGCTGTTATGGCTTCTATCTGATGGTTTTTGTTTGGAACAGAGGGGGATAACCAAGTTGGTGTTTTCATTAGGGCTTTGGACTAGTTAGTGCAGTAAGCCCTCTGCATATGTTGAGGTTTTTGTGCTTACTAAGTTTTTAGTATGAGTTGGTGTTTTGAGTAGAATGTTGAGTTTAGTTTGGTAAAACTCAGCATGTTACTCCTAGTGATATCCCTTTTGGTTAGGAGACTGTTACACCAAGGCTACTTTTTTTTAGACTTGTTGTTTTAAATTGACTGTTTGAGGCTTTAGTAGACTTTTGAGTTGCAACTGTCATAAGGACCCAGTCTTGGATGTGTTGAATCTGTGATAAATAAGTTGTGTTAGGTTTGACTTATATTTGACTGTTGAGTTATGACTCATAAGAAGAGCATGATTGGTTTTGTGTTTATCATGTGGAAAATGCCTCTAGACTTGTCATGCTTGCTGTTTGTTTGGATTAGGCTATCTTCATAATTTTGCTCTAGGGTTGTTGCTTAGTTGCTGGGGTTTTTCCATTTCCTTCATTTGATTTAACCATTGTGATGATGCTGGCATAGTGTAGTTTGGTTTGTGCTTATGTGTCGCTACTGCGAAAATCGGCGCCGGCTAAACAGAAGAGTCGCCACCGTGCGTTATTTATCCCAACGGAGGGAAAGGAAACGCTCGAAGTAAACCTAACGCAAAGATGGGAAAGGAATGGTCATCGCAACCAAATCCTGGATTCGGGAGTCGATTACGCAAGGGGAAGGTATTAGCACCCCTCACGTCCGTCGTACTCGACGGGATCCACGCTTGTTTTCTAGTACGGATTGTTATTCTATCTATTCTACAGGTCAAGGGTTAAAAAGAAAAGAAAATGACTCGGCAAAGTATCGCACTTTATGCCTACGTATTCCCGTCTGGAACGAGAAATCAGAGTCAACGTAGTTCGCCTACCTACTAGAAAGGAGGGGAAGGTTGCTCGCTAGGATATCGCATCCTATGCCTACGTACTTTCATACGGCATGAAAGATCAGAGCAAACGTAGTTCGGGCTACGGAAGACACAGATTTGTCTGTTTATCTTTTATCCTTCTGAAAAGGTTTTCTCCTGATTACGGGTCCAAGCGGACAAAAATGACGTTTTGATTGGTTTTCAGTCTTTTACGCCAGAACTGTTTTTTATGATGTTTGCAATCTCTGACACACTAGAGACTATGACTTGAGAGTGATTACGTTGCGTGTCACCCAAAGGGTACCACACTAAGCAGTCAGACTACTGGAAAGAAACTCTCCAGCAACCCTTTCTCAAATAGCTTAAGGCTCGTAACGTACGACATCGATTAACCTTATTACTGTGTTTTTGAGTTGTTTTGAGATAAGAAGAGAAACGACGCTCTAAAATCCTATGGTTGAAAATGGTATAAAACTATCCTAATGTTATCATGCATGGATTATACCTAATGTCTGTCATATTTCTCTCTTGCACAAAGAAAAATAGAGATCCTAGGGGATAAATGGAAAAGAAACAGCATATATACAGTAAACAGTAAAATGCATGAGGTGCAGCAGTACAAGCGAGGCAAGGGAGTCCCACTCAACCTCGAACCTGGGAAAACAATAGGCAAAGTGAAACAGCTTCACTTCAAACCTAAGGGGCAAGCTGAACAAGCCAACAAACAATACAGAAAAAGAAATAAAATCCAACACCAGCTCTGACAGCAACACCAGCTCCTACAACAAGTAGCTCAAACAGCACCAGCTCTGGCAGCTACAGTTGATTGACAGTAAACAGTTGACAGTGACAACTTCAAGCAAGATCCCATCTTCACCCTTCAATGATCCTCAAGCTTTAGATAAGCTCTTGTCTCCAAAAGTCTCCAAGTTCTGGCGAGCACTGAACCCCAACAGATAAACAGCTTCAAACAGCAGCCAAACCCTAACTTCAACAGATATCCAGCTTTGACAGGCACAAGCTTCATCTTCAATGAACTTCAATTCACTTCTTATCTTCAGTGGACTTACATCTTCAATGCAATCACTCCAGAAGAGAATCACTTAACAGATTAAGTTGAAATGCTAAACAGCTTATTGACAACCAAAGGAAGCCTATAAGTGTTTAACATTATAAGAGAAAGGTGCCCTCAAAGTTCTACTTCCAGAATAAGCCACTTATCCCTCCAAAGGAGGGATGTGAATATCTTAGAAGGACTTTATGTCATAGGGAGGAATAGAAGCACAAGATGCTTTCTATGTTTGCAAGAAGAAATCATTCTAATCTAAGGCTCTCCCTATTTCTCCTATCTCCTAAGTCTTCACAAACCATCTTCCAGGAGAGGAATCTTCATGCATCAAGCTCTATCCCCTGTCTTCAATCATCTCCAATGTCTTCATAAGCCTCAACAAGCAAAACTCAAGCCCCAAGCCCAATTGAAATGCCCAAAACCCAACAAACAAGTCAACATCCCATGTGGGAAGCACACCAATATCAACCAAATGGCAACAATCAAATAAAATAGTAAAACTCATTATAAAATCCTAGATTAATTTCTAAGGGAACCTAACTATATACCTTATACCCCATATAGATCCCATAACCTAAATCAACTATTAAACCCCAAAACTATGCCCTAAACTGCACCTAATTGTTGTGAAACCCTAATTCTGATACCTCTCCTATCTATCTCTCAAATTAACCTAAGTTTTAGTCACAAAAATATGACAAAATTCCTAAGGGTACATGCTTCCCTAATCTAATCAACCTCACAAGAATCAATCAAAAATCATGCACCAATCTCTCAAACTAAATTCAGAAAAATTAAGTACTAGACAAATGCCAAATAAAAGCAATAATATTGTAAAATATGCCAAAAAAAAATAAAATGCATGAATTAATGTTTTTATTGTTTTATTAAATTCTAGAAACCCTAAGGAAAACAAGGAAAAAATCCTCACCCTAAAATGATCTTTTTCAATTTATTGTGAATTATTTACTAACCTATATGCAAACATGTAATAAAATGAAAATCAATAAAAAATGAGAAACAGGCGTGGCGAATAGCAAAATCATATAGTTCAAAACTAATATTGGGCTCAGGGGGGGGGGTGCGTTTATCAAGCGCTTCTAGGCCCATTACCACTCAGAAAATCATTGAAAAAACACAAGAAAAATGGAAAAACCCGGGGGCGAATAGCAATACTTTGCCTTATTATTTCCCATTGGGCCCAAAGGAGGGGTGTGGTTAGTAAACGTGGTCTAGGCCCAAAACGAAAACTCGCATTGAGAGGGGGTGTCATGGGAAATCAGGGGAGATGATCAGCAAACAACCACAATGGGCCTAAGCCCGAATCCAACCCCACTCAACTTCAGCAACAAAACCCTAAGTCACTAAACTCTCTTCCTTCACTGTTCACCTCAACCTACTGAAACCCTAACGGCGCTCCTTCCCCCCTCTCCATCCTCCCTCTTTGATCCTCTCAAACCCTTCGCCAACCCAGATTCCACACAAACTACATCATCAACCTATCAACTCAGATTCTAACCTAATCTTGCTCAAACACATAACCTAGTTTTTCAGCTAACAACAACAAAAGAAACAAGTTAAAACAGTTCATAGCGAAAACCTGGAGAAGTGATGAGGAAGACTAGTTCTGGAAAACGATGAGGATGGCGAGGTTCTAGATGCGTGAAGATCTGCGAATCTTGGAGCTGGACGAGGAAGATCTGCGACTTGATGGACGTTGCTGAAGATCTTCGTTGAAGATGTGAAGATTTGCGAAGATCTTAACAAGAACTGAAGATTGGAGTAATCTGGAGGAATTTCTGGGCAAGCACTTGAACATTGATGAAGTTCTTGGCGTTTCTGGAAACAAGACGATGAACTGGATGAAGATCAACAACTTGCTGATGGATGTTCTTGGCGTTCCTGGAAAAAAAGATGAACTTGATGAATCTTGATGAAGATTCCAGCGAGGCGTATTTTTCTGGCGAAGATTGATGGAGGCGGATGAAGATTAATCGTTGAAGATGATGGAGTTTGGTAGGTGATCGGATGAATTCTGGGAATTTTGCAGTTTCTGGTGAACTGTTAGGCGTTCCGGCGACGGTTAGGCGGTGTCCGGCGGTGGTTGCATGGCCGGCGGTGGGGGGTCGGTTAGTGGATTACAGCTGGCACGCATGCAAGCAGAGAGAGAGGCAGTGAAGACGCGTGGCCCTGAGTGGTGGGGGCTGAGAGAGACACGTGGGAGAGAAAGGGAGAGAGGTGGCAGAGAGAGAGAGAGTGGTGTGAGGGGTAAGTTAGAGATGAGGTGGAGGAAAGAGAAAAGCCACGCGTGGCAGGCCCATTTATACGACACATGACACTCTTTGGACCTTGACTGGGCCTTAATTACTGGATAATGGCCCACTGTGCAGACTCTGATTAAAACTTGATTAACTGCTAATTAGACTAAGACTTGAACTAAAACTAAAGACCCTATTAAGGAACTACCTAATTAAACCCTGATTAAAAACAAAACGAAATTAATTAAAAAAACCCTAATCAAACTTCTAATTAATCCTAATTAACAAAACAAAATTAAACTCTAATTAACCTATTAAGAAACAGAAAAAGATTTATTAATCCTATTAAAACCTATTTAAAATCCTATTTAAAAAATGCTAAAAACCTATTAAAATTCTAATTAAAACCTAGAAGAATAATAAATCTATTAAAATTCTATATCAAAATTCTTTATCACTATTTATTAAAATTAAGATCTCACATTATTATACCCTCTTTCTTTTAAAACTATATCAAAAAAACTATTTTAAAAACTCTAAAAAGAATATTTAAAACCTATATTAAAAAACTATTCTATTTAATGCTAAAAAAAACTATTTAAAAAAAACACTCTATTAAAACTATTTAAAAAAAAGAGAATATCAATTTAAAAAAATCTAAAAAATCTATTTACTTCTATTAAAAAAAAATATCTATATATAAAAAAAATCTATTAAATTCTATTAAAAAATATTAACCTATTTAATATCTAAAAAATCTATTAAAATGTATTAAAAATCCAGAAAATAAAAGATAAAATTCTAAAAAAACCCAGGAAGCTGATTAAATCGATTAGAGAATAATTGCGCAACCATAGCAAAAACCGGGCACCGAGACGGCCTGAAAACACAAGGAACGAGCACCAATTCTCAAAATAAATCCTTGTATTAGCCTGAAATGCCCGAAGCGCCAGGGGAGGCCGTAATCCCGATAAAGTCAATTTGACTGAGAAAATGCAATGCATGCAGTATGCGAATGCGAATGCAAAATGTGTCGAAAGATAAACCAGAGATTGGAACCGGTTGGTCAAATTTTGGGGTGCAACACTATGGTCCATGTCTGTTAGGAATTACCAGCTTGAACTTTCTCATCAAGTTTCACTTTGGTTTTTAAAGGCTACATAGATTAACTCATGGTATGTTTGATTGATCTTTTGATTTACATTACCACTGATACTTGAAAGAGCTTAGGCTAGATTCAGTGTGATGTTTGGTATGTTGGTAATCAAACTTTCACCTTTTTTTGAGGAAGTTGCAACTGTTGGTTGAATTTGTGCTTGAGTAGATCTTTCCAACTTGTGTGTAGCCTGCTGTTGAGTAGTTTTGAAGTCACGTTTGTGATCTAATGCTTGGCTTGCTTCCAGGTTGGTAGGATGGTTAGTCAGCCTAGATTCCTTTAGGACTTGGTTATGTGGTTGATACATGATGGTGAGAGCACCATGAAGGATCTGTTTCAGTCTTGTGATTATATCTTTGGGCTGTGAGCTTGACTTTCATTTGATACCAGTATCAGCTGTTTTAAGCATAACTTATATTGCTCTTATTAGATATGTTTTGAGAATCATCTACCATGTGTTGCTAACTAGTGTCATTGGCCACTTTTTGAAGTTTAGTGCTAGCATTTTGCTAGGAATCAAATACCATGTTTGACAGTCATCATTGGTGAAATCATTTGGATTTGTCTAACTTGTGAGGTTTGTATTATGAATATCGTTAGGGTCATGTGTTGAGGCTGCTGCTTGTTGATAGCATGATTACCCTAAGCTGATGTTCATTGCTCCTAAAATTTGTTCCTCATACCAGATCCTGTTTGCAATTTAGCATTGTCATGTGAAGTAGGTTAGATTAGTTGTTGGATGATTTTGAGCATTTTCATGTTTGAACTTTGTCATGCTGTTGTTTATTAGCAAGCTTCAGGCTTTGTTCATTTAGATTTGTTTAGCTCAGGTAGTGTGAATTGGGGGCTGTCTTTGGAGATGGCATTATGGACTGTCTAGGGGTTGCTGACAGAATTTATGAATTTGGATTCATCAGTCCATGGTGAGATATTCAGGGTTGTTAACTATTTGTAATGATATCATAGGCTTTTTAATTTCAGTGTTTGATCCTGTTCAGTCTTGAGTAGTTTCCTTTGAGGCTTTGAGGTTAGGTTGTGAACTTTAGGTTGTTTAATCTAGAGTTGTTGTTTAATCTAGAGTTGAGGTGTGGTATGTTGAGTTATATTCATGACTGTTAACTAGAGCAAAGCTGGTTATTTCATAGTTGTTACAGTTTTGGATTTCTTTTGATAAGCAGTTGGATAACCAGGGGTAACTGCCATGAGAGTGTAAACTGGTTGTGTGCTTCATTTACGTTTGGGACCATAGAGGCAGTTGGTTTTGGTTATGTGTGTGAGCTGAGTTTGCTTTGGTTTATGTTGTGCTCATGTTGACCTTTAGAGTGTTGTTGTTTTCATTAGGTGTTTGTTTATGTTTAGGTCTTTGGCTGCCAACAAATACTCCCTTAGCTGGATTTGTTAGTTTTGTGCTTGGCACTTGAGTTTGTTGTTTAGAAGTAGATAGCTTGGTTTGTGATCTTGAGGTTTGTTGTCTGCTAAACCTTTGAGAGCAGTTTTGCTGCTGTGACTGTTTAGTGAGCTAGATCTGGATAGCAAGTTTAGAGCTGTTTTGATGTTCTAGATTGTTGTTTTCCTCTAGACCTTTGAAGGTTAGTCTTTGAGTTTTAATGTTGATTCATGTGGAGAGAGGGTTGTTACCATAAATTCATAACAGTTTAGAGTGCTTCAATTTCATTGACGTGATGCTTTGGTCCTCAGAACTGTCCAATCTTCTTAGACAGTCTAGGTGAGGCTAGGTTGTAGTATTTGCTAGGATTTTGTGATTGGGTTGTGTGAAGTGTTGAAGAGAAGTCATCATGTATGTCTGTTTGAATTTATGCCAGGATTGAATTTCAAACTTTGATGGTTGAGTACCATACCTGTTGTCCAGTTAGTTAGAAGGATGATCTACTTTGTTGCCTGTCAGTTTTTTTTTTAGTTTCACATCTGGCTGTTCAGACCTTAAAGCATGATGGTGGGAATACCTTGTTAAGATCTATTCAATTTTGGTGTTAATGCTTTTAATTGTGAACATGTTTAGTGACTGTTTTTAGTTTTCAAGTTCATAAATTGTAGTGTGTATACCCTGTCATGATTGCTTCAATGTCCTGAGATTATGTTTGAGATCATCCATGATCTTTACTTGCTAGCATCACAAGCCATGTTGGACAGGTTGTTACTTTTGCTGCCAATACTTTATGTTGAGTTTTTTTTAAACCTCTGTTGACTTGAGGAGCCTCAAGCTTTGGCTGACAGATAGTGTTAGAAGTTATAGGTTAGGATTTTGGTTTGACTGCCTAGCCAGGTTTAGTTTGAAGTTTTTGTTTTGTTTGCTGCTATTGTGAAAACCACTGGTAGTTGCACCAATGTTTTGGCCTGACATCAACACTAACTTGCAGTTGCTGAACACTTACTTGCCACACACCAATGTTCTGTTGGCAATCCATTTCTACAGGTCATGACATTTGTGTGTGTGAATTTTTGGCCTATGACAGATGAATTAACAGCAGTTACTGAGCATAAATCACTAATTCAGATTTTGTTTGAAAAGAGACCATTTCACTAACTTGCATCTGATTGTCCTCTTACTGATTCATGGCAAAAATCTGAGTTTTTTCTTGAAGTCCATGAGTATTTGGCCCGTGTTTGATCTTTGAGCTCACTCCTTTTGTGATTACTTTGTTTTGGTTTATCCATGATCATGATAACCGTTCACATGCCATTTTCTGATTATGAGATCTTTTGATTAGCTTTCTTGTCAAAAACCATTCCTCAGCATATTTAAAACTTGCTCAAACCATTTTTGGCTTTCAATCATGCTTGTCTCAGCTTTAAAATCTCAAATTCATTTCAAAGTTAATCTTAGCATGTTCCATCATGTTTTAAGTTGTGGACATCATTTCAAAATTTGGACAGCACCATCGTGATCCTCATGAAAATTCAGATGGAATGGACTTTTATTTCATGGAAATTGATTAAGAATTGAGAGAGTTTGGATTGAAACCGTATGACACAATTTGCCTTGGTCTTGCCTTCAACTTTTCCCAGCCTGCATGTTTGTTTTGGTACTTATTGAGATGGGGTGGCATTAATACACGAATTTATCTCCTCTATCGTTGCAAATCGGATAGGAAGAGCACTAGTGGCACTTGTCATTTCTTCTCAAATTCCTTAGTGAGTTGGCAAAAAATTGGCACTTGTCATTTCTTCTCAAATTCCTTAGTGAGTTGATGTTAAACTATCGTTACTTTGTCAACAACCAAAATCGTTGGCATAAATTACTTGACTTCGTATTCCCATTTTGTGTGACAATACAAGCGCCATTAACTTAACCAAAAATCAACTTGCTAACATTTTCACAAAACCACTTGCGACAGAACCCTTCTTCAACATCCGTAGGGAACTTGGCATTCTCGATATCTCGGATCACGTTTAAATTGAATAGTTGTATGCTCTATATCTATGCTTGTCTATACTTTGATAAACTACATTGAAAAGTGCAAGCTATGTGAGGGTATTCATCGTTCATCTTCATTGGAGGTAATATTGTTCCTACCTATTTGACCTATCTTGATCATATATATATATATATATATATATATATATATATATATATATATATATATATATATATATATATATATATATATATATATATATATATATATATATATATATATATATATATATATATATATATATATATATATATATATATATATATATATATATATATATATATATATATATATATATATATGTATATATGAAATTGTACTATAATGTATGGTATCTTGATGTTTAATCTATTTTTTGGACCCATTTTTAATCCATTTTTATGTTTGGAGTATGTGTGGGATTGTTACTTATTGTGTGTACTGCATTTATGACATGTTTTTCCTTCATTTTTCAATGATTTCGCTGCATGCGTCGACCCCAACAGAGCATAGGTCGACTCATGCCTATCACATTTCGACATATTTTGATTCGGGTCTGCATAGGTCGACTCATCTGCTGACTCATACTGTAATGGTTCATATTTTTGTATTTTCAACCTGCATGCGTCGACGCATCCCAGGCTTAGGTTGACGCATCGCTGCGAAACTCAGAACTTCTCCTTGGAAAATGGAGCGCATCTATTTTTCTTGGGATAATTAGGATCATTTAATGTGCTTTCTGATTTCAAATGTTCATTATAATCATCATTTGCATCTCTTCATCTTATTTCTCCTCCCAAACTCTCTAAAACTCTCTCCAAACCCTAAAACTCATTTACAAAACTTTAGCAAGTTAGAAATTTCAAGATAACATAAGCTTACTATTTGGGTTTTCATCATCAAGCTCCATTCGGGTACTATTCACTACTCACAAAATCAGAGTTTCCATGACTTCTACAAGAACAACGGGAAAGAGGTCCACTCGAGCGTCCACTTCTCAGGCAGGTACTTCACAATCTCGATCTAACATTCCGGTAAATGCTCTTTCCTTACTCTCTGATGAATTGGTTGAAACTTATGAGAGGAATTTTAGTAAAAGAACAGTTATCAAGCAATTTGTGTATTATCCAAAATGGCAGAACACATGCGCATTCTAGAAATTGTTGAACTGCTTGATTTTCAAAGGTTTTATGAGTTCTTAGAGTGTGATACAAAATACAATGAAGATTTAGTCAGGTTATTCTATGCTGGTATATATGGAAAGTTCATTGATTATGACTTTGGATATAAGATAGGTGGTAGGAGTCTAAAAGTTGATGCCGACATTTGGAAAGATCTATTTGATATGTGTCCAAAATTGTCTAACCTTAAAATAATCGATACCAATTTGGCTCCGAACTATGAGTTTAAAACTGCTTTGAATTCAATGTTGAAGGATCTCTATCCTGAAGATATTGATGCTAGTGATTTATTTCCTAAATCTGTTACTACTAGTCGTTTAAAGCCGATTGACAGGACTCTACAGCGGATTATAGCTCACATACTCCGTCCTAAGAAGGGAGGTTATTCGAGAGTTGACAAAGCTGAGGTGCATTTGGTCTATTTGCTGAAAAATAAGATAAGAGTTCATTGGTCGTACTACATTTCTAGTAGGACATTTGCTCTGAAGGACTCAGGTCGAGGTACAACTTTATGCTATGCCTCTTTCATTCAAAGTGTTCTTAATCGGGCTGCAATCATTGTTCAAGGTATTCCATACATCTCTTTGCGACTGATCAAGAATTTTGCCAAAAGACCCTGACTTTGATGGGTTATCTTTGGGATAGTCAAGAGCAAAGGTATGTTTTCAAGATAAAAGCCTCAAGTTCAAGGGTTCAGAATTTTGATGAGTATGAATAGGATAATGAAGAAAAGGATGAGGAAACTCGTCACATGGAGGAAGACGACCATCCTGTTGACGGACATGGTGATTGGTTAGTGTCGCAACTGCGATAAAGGGCCGGAGGAAACAAACAGAAGAGTCTCCACCGAACATTATTTATCCCAAAGAGAGGGAAAGGAAATGATCAAAGAAAACCTAAGATAACGGGAAAGACAAGGTCATCACAACCAAATCTTGGGTTCGGGAGTCGGTTACGCAAGGGGAAGGTATGAGCACCCCTCACATCTGTTGTACTCACCGAGATTCACGCTTGTTGTCTAAATCTATGGGTGAAAACTATCTAAAAGCTACTGCTAAACAGGGATGGAAAGAAAGAACATACTCGATAGGACATCACCGCCCTATGCTTATGTATTCCCTCGTGCAATGGGAAAGTCAGAGTCAACGTAGTTCAGGAAACAACGGGTGATGGGGGGAGGTTGCTCTCCAAGACATCACTGTCTTGTGCCTACGTATCCTCATCTGGTATAAGAAATCAGAGCAAATGTAGTTCGGGCAGCTATGGGACAAGGTTGGTTAAGTATTTTTGTTGGGTGATGTTAAATCTCCATTCCAACAGTTAGGGACGATGCCTGTTTGCAGTAGAACGAAAAAGTAACATACTCTTTTTGGGTGAGGTTTGAAACACAGGTTGGTCTTGATTGCACTGGGTGGCAAGAGAAAGGGGAAGTTAGTTGTTAGTGTGCTCGTCAAGGATATGAATCATTGTGCCTATGTATCTTCATTAGGGAATGAAGAATCAGAGCAGCCGTAGTTCGGCAAACTTTGGAAAAGGGTCTCGGATGTGAGAGAAAAAGGTCCTAGGTCTGGAACGCCTAAACAGAAGTGAAATGACTCGGTTTGGGATGCGCTACGCTAAATCCTAAGACGTAGGAGCGAATGTGTCACATATCGCCCAAAAGGCATACGCTAAACACTCTTGACAAGTGAAGGAAGACCTCCCCACTAATCATTTCCTACGCACCTAACGCCAGTGGCTCACAACACTCATCATAGTTATTAAATGTTTGAATTAAGGTTTGAAAGTGTTAGTGAATCAAATCGGGACAAAATGTGACGCTAAACCGTCGTAGGTCGACTTATGTGGGAAGTCGAACTATAGGAGGCCGTGTAAATTGATATTCGTGCTATGGACAAGATAGAGAAACGATATTGAGGATCATTCTCCAATTTAATCGTGTAGCACGGACCAAAAACTGGGATCTCATCTTAATCGCAATCATTATGTCAATTAATCGAAGGTAGCCTATCGCGATCTCAAAGTAAAGAAATGACCCAAATGGTCATTTCCCATAGATTTGAAATCGGGAAGGTTATGGACTTCGATATGTCGACACTCTCAAATTGAAAGACTTCATAGATTGCAAAAATTAAAATGAAAGTCGAAAATGGAGTAGAACTGAGGAGAGAAAGAAGGTGGTCTCCAACATTATTTATCAATAGTTAGACTAATAACGGTTTACGGAAGTCTCGTCACCGGCCGAAAAAGATAAAAAAAAGGAAATAAAATCGGAAAATGAAAAGTTGTAAAGAAAAATGGTCTCGGACTTGTCGTTTCCATCAATAATTTGATGTATAACGAATTGGAGGTCTCTTCATCGACCAAAACGATAAACGTGAAATAAAATGCATAAAATCGAAAAATTGAAAATGAAAAGAAAGTTTGGTCTCGGATCTATCGTTTTGCATCAATGATTTGACAGAAAAACTTAGAGGTCTCGTCATCGACCGAAAAAGAGGAAACACGAAAATAAATCCTCAAAGGTAAATAAAAACTAAAATCTAACAAAAGAACTATTTAACAAAATATTAGAAATCTAAGAGAAAATAATTTACCAAAATATATTAACAAATCTTTAAGAATTAATTTATAAAATATCTTAACAACTCTAAAAAAAATAATTTATAAACTCTAAAATTATTTAGAAAACTATTTAAAAACAAATCTAAACAAACATATTAACAAATCCTTTACAAAAAAACTTCATCGCACAGAAAAGAAAAAGATTTTCAATAACCTATCTTCCCTTTAAAACAAGTCAATGTGAGGGGAAAGACAGTGCCCAACATCATCACCATCGTACCATCATTGAATTTAAAGGAACAGAATCAACTGATAAATAAATATTAGGCATTCAATCTCTGATTCACTCGATTAAACCCTTCTCACGCGTGTTAGGTTTGAGTTTCTTCTCCGTTTCGACGTTCAACTCTCTCTTTCATCTCTTTCACAATCTACTGTTTCGTTTGGTTTTGTTTGTTAGAAACTTCAACTTGCCCACTTGTATGTGGATGATAGGGAGTGTCAATCTTATGCTTCACATTATAATTCCTCAACACGTTTTCCATCAACTTATTCAAAAATTGATTTCCTTCATCACTGATTAAAGCTCTCAGTACTCCAAACTTAGAGAAGATGTTGTGCTTAAGGAAGTGAACCCAGCATTATTTGTGGGTAGCACTACAGCTTCCACCCACTTGGATAAATAGTCGACAGCGACCAAAATATAGTTTTTGTCAAAGGATGGTGGGAAAGGTCCCATGAAGTCTATACCCCATATGTCAAAATAATTCTACCTCTAACATAGCATTCTGAGGCATCTGGTTCCTTTGGAAAATGTTACCTGTTCTTTGGCACCTGTCACATTCTCGGACGATATGATGAGCGTCCTTGAATAAGGTAGGCCAATACAACCCTGACTGGAGGGCCTTTGCAGCTGTTCTGTCTCCACTAAAATATCCTTTGTACTCAGAATCATGGCAGACTTTCAGTATGTCTCTTTGCTCTTTTTCCGGAAGACATCTTCTAATTAAACCATCCACTCCTCTTTTATTTAGGAATGGATAATCCCATAGGTACAACCTACAATCATATAGAAACTTTTTATTTTGATTAGAGTTAAAATCATCAGGTATCACTCCACCTACCAAGTAGTTTGCATAGTCGGCAAACTATGGAACACCAATAATAGCCAGGATTCGCTCATCTTCAAATGTGTCCTAGATTGTATGCTCTTTTTCAGTTTCCTCTATTGGGGACATGCGGGACAAGTGATCTGCAATAGTATTCTCATAACCCTTTTCATCTCTAATTTTAAGATCAAATTCCTGAAGAAGAAGGATCCACCTCAAAAGCTGATGCTTTGATTCCTGCTTGGCAAACAAATACTTCAACGCAACATGGTCAATATAAATAATAATTTTAGAACCAAGCAGATATGACTTGAATTTGTCAAAAGCATACACTACAACCAACAAATCTTTTTCGGTAGTTGCATAATTCATTTGGGCCGGATTAAGGACATGGCTAGCATAATAAATTACATGCAATAATTTGTCCCTTCTTTGCCCTAAGACAACCCCTACAACAATGTCACTAGCATCACACATTATTTCAAAGGGTAGTGATCAATCAGGGGCTATCACTATAGGTTCAGAAATTAACTTACTCTTGAGAGTCTCAAAATCCACCTTACACTTATCATCAAAATTAAAGAGCTTGTCTTTGAAAAGAAAATCCGTCAAGGGTTCGGCAACTTTTGAGAAATCTCTGATGAACCTGCAATAAAAACCTGCATGTCCTAAGAAGCTTCTAATCCCCTTTTCATTCATTGGGGGTGAGAGATTAGCTATCACTTCCACTTTTTCTTTGTCCACTTCAATCTCTTTGTGAGAGATCTTATGTCTAAACACTATACCTTCCTGCACCATAAAACGACACTTCTTCCAATTGAGAATGAGGTTAGCTTCTTGGAATCTTTTCAAAACAAGAGACAAGTTTGTTAGACAAGTATCAAAAAAAGAACCAAAAACAAAAAAAATCATCCATAAACACCTCCAGATGCTTTTCAAGCATGTCGGCGAATATAGATGTCATACATCTCTGAAATGTAGCGAGAGTGTTACATAGCCCAAACGACATCCTTCTATAGGAAAAGATATTGTAAGGTCATGTAAACCCGGTCTTCTCCTGATCTTTCGGGGCTACAACAATTTGACTATACCCCTAGTAACCATCCAAAGAGCAGTAGTACTCATGACCTGCAAGTCTTTCCAACATCTGGTTAATGAAAGGGAGAGGAAAATGACCTTTTCTTGTTGCGGTATTGAGCCTCCTATAATTAAAACACACACTCTAACATGTTACAGTTCGGGTGGGGATCAATTCATTCTTCTCATTCAGAATTACCGTTGTTTCTCCCTTCTTTGGTACCACATGCACCGAACTTACCCAAGAACTATTGGAAATAGGGTAAATTAACCCAACATCCAACAGTTTAACCACCTCTTTCCTCACAACTTCCTTCATTGCATGATTTAATCTTCTTTGGGGTTAGACCATTAGTTTGTGATTGTCCTCCATTAGTATCTTATACATGCATACCGTGGGGCTAATTCCTTTCAAATCCCCACTGGTCCATCCCATAGCGCTCTTGTGTTTCTTAAGTACCTGTACCAGTTTTTCCTCTTCTTTTTCTTTCAGCGCATAATTGATTATAGCAGGACATTTGGATCCAGAATTCAAAAATACATATTTCAAATTTTCTGGTAATTGCTTTAGTTTAGAATTCGTACCTTTTTTGTTTTCCTTTTCAGTCTCAATTTCTAGTGAAGGTCTCAAATCCTCCCACCAGTGTGGTTTGGACTTCAACCACGGTGGTTAGGCATTCAACATTACAAGAACTTCTTTCTCTCTTTCATCCTTGTTATCCTCTATTTCTTGGGTTGATAAGCTAAGAGTTTTTTCCAAAGTTGACTTAGGGATTTGACTGTGAATAGCTTTAACTACCATGCTATTTATAACCTCCATATTGTAGTTTGTCCCTATATCTTCTTTGTTCTTCATGGTACTCCTCACATCAATTGTCAGCTCTTCATCATAAAATTTTAGGGTCATAGTGCCTCCCTCAATGTCTATTATACATCTTCCTGTTTCTAAGAATGGTCTCCCTAAAATCAGAGGGATATCCTCATCTTCGGGCATCTCCAGAATCACAAAACCAACAGGAAACACAAATTTATCAATTTTTACTAGAACATCTTCAACTACCCCATAAGGCCTCTTAACTGAATGATTTGCAAATTGGAGTGTCATCCTAGTATCTTGAACACTTCCTAATCCCAACTTCCTATATATGAACAATGGCATAAGACTCACACTAGCCCCTAAATCAATAAGCGCCTTTTTAAATGATCTATCTCCAATTATGCACGGAATGGTAACCGATCCTCTATCTGGCTTCTTCACTAGAATCTTCATACCCTGCAAAATAGAACTATAAGTTTCAGTTAGAATAACAGGTTCAGTGTCGATGGTGCGCTTTTTGGAGATGATGTCCTTCATGAATTTAGCATTTTTAGGCATCTGTTTAAGTGCCTCGGAAAATAGGATGTTGATCTCTAACCTTGTGAACATCTCTAGAAACTTCTCAAAGTTCTTCTCCTGCTGATCTTTTCTATTGTTTCTAGTTGGGAAAGGAAGTTTAATGACGGGTTTTGGTTCAGTGGGTTTTTCCTTCATAACGAGCTTTTGAATCTATTCTTCCTCGGTGGGCATTTTAGTTTCTAAGATTTCCAGATCTACCTCAAGTAGTTGGTCTTCTTCCATGGATTTCTCTTCAGACACTTCAACCTTATTCCCACTTCTGGTTGTTACGATATTCACATTATTACGCTCTCTTGGATTTGTCATTATGGTGTAGCAACTGCAAAAAAGGGCCGACAAACTGACAGAAGAGTCTCCACCAAACGTTATTTGTCCCAAAGAGAGGGAAAGGAAACGATCGAAGAAAACCTAAGAGAAAGGGAAAGACAAGGTCATCACAACCAAATCTTGGGTTCGGGAGTCGGTTACGCAAGGGGAAGGTATGAGCACCCCTCGCGTCTGTTGTACTCAATGGGATCCACGCTTGTTGTCTAATCTATGGGTGAAAACTATCTAGAAACTGCTGCTAAATGGGGGTGAAAGGAAAAAGCAGACTCGATAGGACATCGTCGTCCTATGCCTACGTATTCCCTCGTGCAATGGGAAAGTCAGAGTCAACATAGTTTGAGAAACTATGGGTGATGGGGGGAAGGTTTCTCGCCAAGACATTGTCGTCTTGTGCCTACGTATCCTCATCTGGTATGAGAAATCAGAGCAAACGTAGTTCGGGCAACCGCGGAACAAGGTTGGTTAAGTGTTTTTGTGAGTGACGTTAAATCTCCATTCCAGCAGTTAGGGACGATGCCTGTTTGCGGTAGAACGAAAAAGTAACGTACTCTTTTTGGGGGTGGTTTGAAACAATCCCGAAGGATGAAAAGGTTTGAGAAACAGGTTAGTCTCGATTGCACAGGGGAAAGAGAAAAGGGGAAGTTAGTTGTTAGTGTGCTCATCAAGGATAGAGATCCTCGTGCCTACGTATCCTCATTAGGGAATGAGAAATTAGAGAAGTCGTAGTTCGGCCAACTACGGAAAAAGGGTCTTGATCACACGGGTGCGAGAGAAAAGAGTCTTAGGACTGGAACACTTGAACGGGAGGGGATTGGATTGGTTGGGACGCGTACTGCACTAAATCCTAAGACGTAGGAGCGAATGCGTCGCATATCGCCCAAAGGGCATACGCTAAAAACTCTAGTCAATATGAAGAGAAACCTCCCCACTTATCATTTCTGACGTATCTAACGCTTGACTCACAACACTCATCGCGGTTACGGGTTGGAATAAGGTTCAACAGTGTTAATAAATCGAATCGGGACACAATGTGACGCTAAACCTTCATAGCTCAACTTATGAGGGAAGTCAAACTATGGGAGGTCGCGTAATTGATATTCGTGCTATGGACAAGATAGAGAAATGATATTGAGGATCATTCTCCGATTAAATCGTGTCGCACGGGTGAAAAGTGGGATCTCTTCTTAATCGCAAATATTATGTCGATTAATCGAAGGTAGCTTATCGCGATCCCAAAGTTAAAAAAAATGACCCAAATGGTCATTTTCCATAGATTTGTAATCGAGAAGGTTATCGACTTCGATAATCCGACGTTTACGAATACAAGACTTCATCGATCGAGGAAATTGAAACAAAATCAAAAGTGATGAAGAAATGAGGAGAGAAAGGAGGTCGTCTCGGATCCAGCATTACTTATCAATAATTTGACTAATAATGGTTTACGGAAGTCTCGTCATCGACCAAAAAGCGACGAAAATAACCAAAGATGAATAAAAGTCGAAAATGAAAACAAAATGAAAACTTGGTCTCGGATCTATCGTTTTTCATCAATAATTTGACAGAAAAACTTAGAGGTCTCTTCATCGACCGAAACGAGAAAATACGAAATAAATCCTCGAAGGTAAATAAAAAATAAAATCTAATCTCTAAGAAACATAAAAATTCCAAAAGGACTATAAATTTAGAAAAAAGATATTAAAAATTTAAAAAAGACTAAATAGAAAATGTTAACAAAAATATATTAGCAAATCTTCTAAAAAACTAATTATAAACAAAAATAAAAGTCTAACAAACTGTTTAAAAAATATTAACAAATTAATTAAACTAATATATATTACATATATACAATCTTTTAAAAAAACTAAAAAGTATTAAAAAAACTTATTAAAACAGAATACTATAATATTTCTAAAAACTAATTCTAATCTGTTTAACAAAATTCTTTACAAAACTATATTACACTTTTTGTTTTTTGTTTTAAAAGAAAAGGGGGGTTTAAAGAAGAAGGGCCAGGTTAGAGGAGGGAGTCCAAGTCCATGATGAAAGCGGGTCAGGAGATCCACTCGGATCTCAACCGACCCAACCTTCTAGTTGCACACAAGCCACCTCAAATGGCAAACTATGAGATGCCACGCAAGCCAACCACAACCTCCAGCAAGCAAAAATGAAAAAAAAAAACCTGATCGCACACTACCACAACCGCTACTACCGGTAAATTGCACAGATCGACTTGCTGCTACGTAAACAAACCAAAACAAAGTCACACAAAATACATTTTGAAACGGCAGCATATCTCCATTCAAGTTTTACTTCACCATGTTCTCTCTATTCTTTCTTAATCTTCTCTGTTCTGGACTATTTTCTGTTGTAGATATGGGTTGTGAGTTTGTTTTCGGATGGGTTTTGGTGTCATTTTAAAGGAAGTCCAAAAATGGTGGGGATTGCGACTGGGTTCTTAAGAAAATGGGTTAAAGGGGCAAGGTTAGTGGTGACGGAAAGAGGAGAAAGGCGAGAGACGAGAAGTTGGGTTGCAGATGAATTTCGGAAGGTTTATTGAGGTTGAGAATGGCGGAAGGTTTTATGTTGTGGTTGGCTGTGGATTTGGGGCGTTGGATATTTTGGGTTGTGAGATTTTTGACGGAGAGAATGAACAAGGGAGTTTGTTGTTGTTTGGTTGAGATAAGTGAGATTGAAAAAGCAGGTTTTGATGGAGGTCGTGGGTTGTTGTGTGGGTTTTCAAACGGGTCTTCAAATGGGTTTAGAAGGTTCGAGATGGGAGATGCGAATGGAGGTTGAAGAAACGATGATGGTGAAACGGAGATGGGTGTTTGTTACGGGTTGGAAGTTGAAGGAGAAGGGGATATGTGAATGGAGGTTGGTTGTTTTTGGAAGGTGATGAATAATGGTTAAGGTGAATCGCGGCGGCCGGTTAGGATTGTCTAGGTTAATGATGATGATGAATAGTAGTGAGGAGGCTAGGGTTTTTTCGGATTCTCCAGGAAGAAGAAAATGAACAGGGTCTTTATACCCTGAAATAAAGACACGTGGCTCCTGCTGCATTTGAATTTTGTTTGATTAATTTTGGTTTAATTAATAATTGTTGAACTAATTAATGAATGATAAATAAAACCAACTCCTAATTCTAACTATTACTCAATAATTAATTCTATTTAACTAATAATAATCTAATCTAATCTTAATTAAATTCTAAACTAAAACTTAATTAACAAATCTAAATTAAAATTTCTAAAAACTAATTCTACTTAAATTCTAAAAATAAAAATCTAATTATAAAATTATATTTAAAACTTAATACTATATTATATTGACAAAATATATATAAAAAAAGAAATTATAAAGCAAAAATAGAAATAAAAACACAAAATGCCACAAAATAAAAACGAAAAAAATGGGCGAACACCAGAACGCAACAAGAATTATTAGCACGGACTGAACCACCAGGAAGAGAATAACTTCGCTCGATTTCGACATGGAACTCATCATTTGAACTGGTTTAAATTGCCTAAAATGCGAGCAAAGCGACTGTAATCCCGATAAATCCATTCCAGCTGATAACATGGACAGTATGCGAGAAATGATTGACCTATATGATGTGCAGATGTATACGAAACAAAAGCCTGTCAAAGTTAGAAAACCCGAGGGAAATTTTTGGGGTGCAACAACTTCCCCTATTCAATCGACTTGGACCTGAAGGGATGAAAAGCAATCGCTTTCCGACATTCAAGGTAAAAGGTGATTGAATATAAAAGAACTCATAAATTTGCAGTCTGATTGTGATGTATGCAATTGGAGCCCGGTCATATGTCGTCGGAAAGAGAACCATATCCAAATATCACATCGTCTAATGGTAGACGGGAAGCAAACCATATCCAAAATCATATTGTCTAATGGTAGACGGGAAGAAAACCGTATCCAAAATCACATCGTCTAATGGTAGACGGGAAGAAAATGCCATATCCAAAATCACATCGTCAAATGGTAGACGGGAAGAAAGCATATCCAAAAACCACCACATCGTCAATAGAGATTGACGGAAAGAACACCATAACCAAGAACCACATTGTCAATAGAAATTGATGGAAAGAAACACCATATCCAGTGAACCATATCGTCAATAGAAATTGACGGGAAGATAACCGTATCCAAGAACTACATCGTCAATGGAGATTGACGGAAAAAAACGTTATATCTAGAAAACCACATCGTCAATAGAGATTGACGAAAATAAACGTCATATCCAAAATCATCATCGTCAATAGAGATTGATGGAAAGAAACGTCATATCCAAAATCATCATCGTCAATAGAGATTGATGGAAAGAGAACCTGCAGGGGATGTCATCATCAAAGGGTTGATGGACAAAGTATGACCAACGTATGATCTGAAACCTAAAAGAAAGCAAGAAGATGAGTTGACCAAACCAGACTGCTGGGGATATTCCACTGTCTTGATTGAAGGGCTGATTCAGATTGCCACGAAAGGTACCAAAACTGGCCTATGCTTCGCATGCATATGTTTGAATTTTTTTATGGCGTAATGCTCCATATAAAATGGAAATGCTACGCATCTAAGGATGTAATGCAAAGATGATAACTGTATGCAGAAATGCAGATGCAGGCTGAGGCTGCCAAGGAAAGTTGGATGTCCCAGATCTGATTGGACTTCTACTGGGAAAGATAGGAGAAACCTGATGGTGATTGGTTTTTCGAAGGTGAAATTTTTCTGGGTGCTGTTGCACCCCAAAATTTGCCAACCTTTTCTTGGCTTGGCTTTTGTTTCATTTTCTTCTAGCATCTCTGTATTGCATAGCATTTGTTATTGATACAGGGGATCGAGGTTTTCCTGTGGCTCAGAATTCACCTTCAGTGCAAGTAATCAAAGCAGCGGGCTCCGGCATTTATTTTGCCCAACGGTTGAGCGATCGATTTTATTTTGTTTTGCATGTTATTTCTAGCCAAGAAAGTAGCATTCAGGCTATAGCAATCTGTCTCATGGTTACAGCGTTCAAGAGCACATTCCAGGAGCTTAACAGGGCTCAAAACAGCAAGAAACGGGCAAACGGGCAGGTTTCCCTCCAAAAGGCGCTAGAATTCAAATTTTGAAGGTGTTAATCGGTTAACGCATATGGTTAACCGATTAACCAATAAAAAATCAGCCAAGATTCAAAAATTCAAAGGGGTTAATCAATTAACCTATATGGTTAACCGATTAACCAATGTGATTTTTGCCTCTGTACGTGATTTTTCAATGCAGAATCATTTGGGGTCCAAATTTGGTCATTTGAAAATTCATTTTTACACTTGGGAAGGATCTAGAACCATTTTGAAATTTGGATTAGTTTTCAAATTAATTCAATTCCCTCCAAAATCCCACTCCTAATTCTATTCCAAATTTTCCAATCCACTCTCCAAACCTTGCTTTGGATCCAAGCCAAAAGAGTACTTAAGTGATTCACTCCAAACCACACTCATCTAACTCTCATGATTCCCATTTTCAAATTCATAATTACTCTCAATTCTCTCTCAATCTCATCATTTCCAAAACCCTCACCAAAACTCTTTCTCCATTGAATTAATTGATTCTTCATTGGAATCCATTAATTCTTGAGCTTAAAACTTCATCTACCATCTCCATTGGATCAGTTTCTTCATTCAATTTTCGTGCAAATTCAGATATGAAATTTGAAGTGAAGCTAGAAGTGATTATTTGAAGCAATTTAGCTTAATCTTGAAGGATCTCCATCTCTACTACAAGGGTTAGCTTGGATCTTGAAGTATTCCGGGTTTCTTGCTTCGATCTACTCATTTCCAGCAAATCAATATCAACCGAAGCAAATCTCCGCTTCGTAGGTTGGAGATTCTCGATTCGATTCTGTTTTTAGCTTAATTGCATGTTCATCATGATGATTTTCATTTTTGATTAATTTGCTGCATTTTGATTCACATGATTTGTGTTGATACTGTTTAGATCTGTATACATGTTGTTGGAATCATGGTTTTCTGATTTAATTTTGTGCATGGCTTAATATGTGATCATTGGCATGTTTGGAGAAGTGATAAGCTATTGAAAATTGATTCTGCTTTGTTGTTTTCTGCTGTCAGCACAGTGTTAATCGGTTAACGCATATGGTTAACCGATTAACCAGTTGTAATTTTCAGATTTTTCAAAGTTTTCACAGTGTTAATCGGTTAACGCATATGGTTAACCAATTAACCAGTTCAAAATTTCAAATTTTTTTAAACGTTAACAGTGTGTTAACTGATTAACCCTGGGGGTTAACCGATTAACACTGTGCTGGCAGGCCTGTTCTGCTACTTTGTTTGATTGTTCGCATACCGTTTCACTTCGAATCTTCATATATTGATATGATGCATTAGGAATGAAATGTTTCTGGTGTTTGCCACTGTTTGTGTTTGGTTGATCATGATTTTGTTGATACTTGTGTTCATTTTCCACTTGGATGCATACTTATGGATGTGGTTCAAAGTGATGAATCTTTGCATGTTCGTTTGTTTCTATCTTTGGCTTCCCTTTCCATGTTTGCATCATTCTTGCATCACTGTTAAGGTCGAGACGAGCTTGTGGTGGCTGCTGCCCCACACACTTCTTCCTCCCTCCCACCATTCTAAGTGTGCATTTATGTATTTGTATGTTGTATTCTATTGTGTTTTCTCCTTTTGGTCTTTCCTTGCCATGTTCCCCTTAGGACCTAACCTTCCTTGTTTAAGGATGGTTATAGACATTAGGATTCGAACTATGCATGCTAAAATTAGGTAGTCCCCTTTTATATCCCAACTCTAAGTCCACTTTGCATGATAACCTTAGGGTTTTGAGTTAGTCCCCTTTAGAGTCCTTTCTCTCTTCTTCATCTTCATACAATTCTAACATACTTAATAAAGATAATAGATGTTGTGCCATGAGCCTTGTACTTGGGAAATGGTGATTGAGTGGCTACCTCTCAATTGCCTAGAGTGTTTAGTATACGTCCTCAGGACGATATGCGACGCATTCGCTCCTAGATTTTTGACTTTAGTACAACATACATTATAAACATTCATTCAAAACACTTCTCTAATAAAAAACAAAACCAAGTTCAAAATTTTTTTTTCCTTCGGGATTAATAAAAAAATCTTTTCAGATAAAAAAAGTGTTGTTAACTTTTAGTTCTACCGTAAATGGTAACGCCTAAGTCTCCAATGATCGAGCTGCATACACCAACTGCTAGAACTGCTTGTTAACCCTACTCAGGCCTAAAAACTTTTGAACCAACCTGTGGTCTTTTTAGCCTGAACTACGTTTGCTTTGATCTCTCATACCTGTTGAGAGTACGTAGGCGCAATACGCGATGTCTTGGCGAGCAACCTTCCCCCTTCACCCGTAGTTAGCCGAACTACGTTGACTCTGACTTTCCCATTGCACGAGGGAGTACGTAGGCACAGAGCGGCGATGCTTTGCCGAGTCTCTTTTCTTTTTCTTTTATCCCTTGACCTTTAGAGTAGATAATTTCAACACACCCTTAGATAGACAACAAAACGTGGATCCCGTCGAGTACGACGGACGTGAGGGGTGCTAATACCTTCCCCTTGTGTAACCGACTCCCGAATCCAGGACTTGGTTGCGATTACCTTGTGTTTCCCTTTTTCGTTAGGTTTTTTCGATCGTTTCCTTTCCCTCTTTTTTGGGATAAATAACGAATGGTGGCAACTCTTCTGTTTTTCGCAGTTGCGGCAGGTACCAATGGGGATTGGATTTTGGAATGAGGTTCCAATAGGGATTGGACTTTCTAGTGGTTGTCAATAGGGATTGGACTTTAGGTTATCTGTGAGGGGTCAGGTACGACTAACGTTGGAAAATGTCCTGTCTGGATACAAAGTTTATGAAAACGGCTTGTCTGGATACAAGGTTTGTGAAAATGGCTTGTCTGGATACAAGGTTTATGATGGCTTGTCTGGATACAAGGTTTATGGTTTAAGGGTCAGGGAATGGTTAACATGACTTCCTGACATTCGTCTTGAAGGTTGAACTGAACCTGCTTGAATGGCTCTAAGTAGCTATGAAGATATGGAAAAGAAAAGTTCCTTTATTTCCAATTTTGCCCCAGCCTGTGGGATCTCTGTAAAAATGTTCCTTGAAAGGAGACTTGAAATCTTTGTACCCTGATAGTTTAAGATGAACAGCCTCATCATTTTGAACCTCAGAGAGGTGCTTCAGACTAATTTCCTTCTGGATAAGGAGTTGTGCTCTTGGGGTCTCCTGCCCCAGCCTTGAAGTGATTTTGCCCCTGATTGGCTGATCTACGAAGGAGTGCCTCTGACTTTGAGAGATTTATCGAATCTCGACCTGATTTCCCCAAATTAACTGGATTCGAATGGCTGACACCCCTTGTGTGATCATTTAATATGACTTGCTCTTGCTCTACGGAGTACTCAGGTGTTTTGCATCTTATCTCGATCAAACTTTCCATTTTGGAAACTCTCCTGATGTCAAGTGCTTACTCGCAAGTAAAACAAATTGTTTTGAAAGGATAATATTAATGTAATGCATATGAAAGTTTTGAAAACCAAGTCTGTTCACTGGAAAAAGTTGTGACATATAGTGAATGAATCACTTATCAGAATGTCAATATCAATACCCATAGGGTAAAAAAAATCCTTTTAGGAGTCAGTTTCGACGCGATCTTTACTGAAGTATACTTTCGAAACAAACCTGCTTCAATTAGGTCTTTTGACGGTTGTAACGTGGCCAGGTTCACGGTTATTGAAAGAAAGGATATAAAGGCTCAAAGTTCTATTTTAACCCACCCATTCTCCTTAATGTTCTCCAGTCCTACGTTCATCTAATTCGACACAAGCGCTCACCTTTCAAAGGTTGGATGAAGGAGTGATGGCTAAGGAAACCATAAGTTTTCGAAGTGACAGTCACTCGCTTTTCGTCTTTGGTTCCTGGAGTCACACGACTTGTTCTTCATCTTTTTTTGATTTTCTCTATTTTTTCCTGGACTGACTCTTTTGAATATATCTTTTGATTTCGATGTCCAGCGGGATGCCCTATTTTTTGCCTAAGCCACTTGTTTTCAAGTTATTGACTTAGTGAGCTTTTTTATTTTTCTTTTCTCTTCTTTTTTTTGGAACAAATCGTGTGACACTGGCTTGTCTGACTTGTTTGATCGGGTTGTGACTGCCTACCTCCTTGGCTAGCGAGTTTTAACCACCGTGAGTTTTTTAGGTACGACCTCTACAAGTGTGATTGATCCTCGAACGGGAGTACTCCTTTCTGCAATTTGGATGTTTGGTCACATTAACTGACACCTACCCTGCCCCAGGTTAAGATTGAGTTTTTTTTTGTTTTCAGAAAGAAACTCCTACTACTAGGCTCAAAGGGGTTGACAAGGGATTATCTTTCTTATATCTCCGGTGTTTAGTAATTTCAAACAAATGCATGTACATCATCAACAGAGGTTTTATCTAAAAGCATACAATCAGAAGCTTTGCATCTTTCAACTTCGTCATCCTCCCTCGGATTTTGCTTAATTAAGCGTTTGACATCAATAAAAAAAGTATTGAGTGAACACGAATGGATTTAATCAAAACATGCATATTCATTTCATCATCATTATCAATCGAAAATAGACAAGTTTTGCATATAAGTTTGCACTTTAACAGAAAAGAAACTACAAATGAAAAGAAATAACATGATATAAAAGTTCGCCAGCCTCGAGGAACTAGGCTTTCCAATCTTGATTTGCTATTGAACTAGCCATCTTCAAAATTGCTCGTCGAAGTCAGCCTGATACTCTTCTTAACATCTTCTCTCAGTGAATTCTCCCATAACATTAACTGTTGAACCCACGTGACTGGATGAAGGAATATCGTTGATCTGGACACCCTGAGGTGTGACAGAGAACATATTGGAGTCAAGCAGAGTCTGAATCCTGCTCTTAAGCACCTTACAGTCTTCGATTGAATGCCCATATGCCCCAGCATGGTAATCACAATGGGTTTTGACATCAAAACCTGACAGATATGAAGGAATTTATGGATTAATCTTCTTTGGCACTATCAACCCGCCTTTGATCAAATCTGGCAACATCTAACTGTACGACATCGGCAACTGAGCGCAATTCCTCTATGGCTTCCTTGGTCTTTGTCAGGCGTGCTGACGCGGCTGATGACGGTATGACTGTTGACTTTAGTGAGGAACAGATATCTGATACACAGACCCAACAGGTTGCTGACTCTGAACACTCGAAATGTATGAAAACTGAATATGAGGTATCGGGGATTCATGGATGTAATTACATCCTTTCTCCCATTCTTCTTGAGAACTGACAACTGATTCACTTTCATAACCTGAAATATCTGAGGTGTCTCGAATCTTTCCACTCTTGATTCCACTCTCGATACGTTCCCCCATTATTATCAAGTCAAAAAAGTTTAACGCCATACTACCAATCATCTTATCAAAGTAACGACCTCGTAAAGTATCCATGAACACGTCAACCAATTCTCTATCCAGAAGCGGTATTTGAACGCGAGCAACTAACTCTCTGCATCTCTGCACATACTCTCTGAAGGATTCATTGTCCGCGTGAGATAATTCTTGCAATTGCATGCGACCAGGAGTCATGTCGAGATTGTAATTGTATTGCTTCACAAAGGCATTAGCTAGATCTGACCATGATCAGATGCAACCATTTTACAACAGCATGTACCAACTCAACGATGCCCCACTCAGATTGTCCTGAAAATAATGAATCATAAGCTTGTCATTATGGACATATGAGGTCATTCTTCTACAAAACATCACCAAATGCTACTTCGGACAACTATCCCCTTTATACTTCTCAAAATTTGGCATCTTAAACTTCATAGGCATCACAAGGTTTGACACCAAACACATGCTCGAAGCATTCAGATTAAGAGTATCATGACCCATTAGGGCGTCAAGCTTTTCCTCCAACAAATGATATCTTCTCATAAACTCAACAGTCTGTGAGTCCTTAGGATTAATCTTTGGAACAACCCCTTGAAAATCTGGCGCAGAGAATGTGAAATTCTGATAGTATGTATCGTTGAGAGAAGATGAATGCCTATCTCATCCAGTGGTACGCTCTTGATTTCCAATAGGAACCTTCGCAGGCTGAGCTTGAGCAACATTGTTCACTGGAGGCGGAATAACATCCTCATTAACTGGAGTCCTCTGAATATTGGCCTCTCCCCTTGTCATGACTGTCCTGGCTTCCATGAGCTGATCCAACTGATTCTTCATCAATTCAAACTCTGCCCTTGTAACAACCGAATTCTGCTCTCTTGAGTTCATGATTCTTCCAAAAGCTAATTTAAGTCCAGTACGAGTGTCGGGAAATCAACTACGGGTTGGACAAAAGATGGGTGAACTCTCTATTCCGGCTGAGAATGGCTATGCAAGAATGATATGCAAATGCGATGCAAAATGCTAATGCAACAAACAAAGGGATCACAACTCCCACAAAACTCTGAATAACTGTTGTGCTGCTGACTGGATAAGTTCACAAGTCTACTTTGAAGAGAATACTAGAATACCGGGTTGGTTGAAGGTCAAAGTTTCCTGCAAAAACCCTCCCCATTCAAAGGTAGGACCTAGTCTCTGACAAGGTACGACATCCTATGCAGGTCGTCAGTATCACAGACTCTCAGGTCCATAAATGATAATACGTTCACCATTTCTGGTTTGGCATCATGGTTAAACGAGGAGGCCTCAATTGACTTCCCAATGAACGGTTTCCAGAGTCGTTAATTTTAAGATCCAACATCCTTTCAACTGTCTGAGACGTACAGGACAGGATGTCTTCAAAGAAAACCTCGTCTGAACGCAATTTTCATGAGGGCTCTTGCATGCCAAACATGCAAGTACGCACTAGTCTCCACACTAATGCTAGACGTGTACTCAAGCCTGGGTATTGGGCTTATCTCACAATAGAACACCCACCCAACAACACAATAGCAACAGTATAATAACAATAATAAAGTGCAGAAAATGTAAATGCAATAATATACAAAATATAACACACAAATATACACACCCACCAATACAAAACAAACAAGCGCTAGGATTGACTCGCATAAGGAAACAGGTCCCTAGCAGAGTCGCCAGCTGTCGCAACTGAGAAAAAGAGGTCGGCAAACTGACAGAAGAGTCACCACCGAACGTTATTTATCCCGAAGAGAGAGAAATGAAATGATCGAAGAAAACCTAAGAGAAACGAAAAGACAAGGTCATCGCAACAAAATCTTGGGTTCGGGAGTCGGTTACGCAAGGGGAAGGTATGAGCACCCCTCGCGTCCGTTGTACTCAACGGGATCCATGCTTGTTATCTAATCTATGGGTGAAAACTATCTAGAAACTGCTGCTAAACATGAGTGAAAGGAAGAACAGACTCGATAGGACATCGTCGTCCTATGCCTATGTATTCCCTCATGCAATAGGAAAGTCAGAGTCAACGTAGTTCGGGAAACTACGGGTGATGGGGGGAAGGTTGGTCACCAAGACATCGCCATCTTGTGCCTACGGATCCTCATATGGTATGAGAAATCAGAGCAAACGTAGTTCGAGCAACTACGGAACAAGGTCGGCTAAGTGTTTTTGTGAGTGACGTTAAATCTCCATTCCAACTCTTTGGGACGATGTCTGTTTGCGGTAGAACGGAAAAGTAACGTACTTTTTTTGGGTGTGGTTTGAAACGATCCCGAAGGATGAAATGGTTTGAGAAACAGGTTAGTCTCGATTGCACGAGGCAAGAGAAAAGGGGAAGTTAGTTGTTAGTGTGCTTATCAAGGATAGAGATCCTCGTGCCTACGTATCCTCATTAGGGAATGAGGAATCAGAGCAGCCGTAGTTCGACCAACTACGGAAAAAGCATCTCGATCGCACGGGTGCGAGAGAAAAAAGTCTTAGGTCTAGAACGCCTGAACAGGAGGGAATTGGATTCGTTGGTACGCGTACTGCACTAAATCCTAAGACGTAGGAGTGAATGCTTCGTATATCGCCCAAAGGGCATACGCTAAAACTCTAGACAATGTGAAGAGAGACCTCCCCACTTATTACTTCCTACGTATCTAACGCTTGACTTACAACACTCATCACGATTATAGGTTGGAATAAGGTTCAACAGTGTTAATGAATTGAATCGGGATACAATGTGACGCTAAACCGTCGTAGCTCGACTTAGGAGGGAAGTCAAACTATGGGAGGTTGCATAATTGATATTCGTGCTATGAACAAGATATAGAAATGATACTGAGGATCATTCTACGATTTTATCATGTCGGACGGACCAAAAGTGGGATCTCGTCTTAATCGCAAACATTATGTCGATTAATCGAAGGTAGCCTTTCGCGATCCCAAAGTAAAGAAAATGACCCAAATGGACATTTTCCATAGATTTGAAATCGGGACGGTTATTGACTTCGATAATCCGACGTTTACAAATACAAGACTTTATCGATCGAGGAAATTGAAATAAAATCGAAAGTGAGGAAGAAATGAGGAGAGAAAGGAGGTGGTCTCGGATCCAACATTACTTATCAATAATTTGACTAATAACAGTTATCGGAAGTCTCGTCATCGACCAAAAAGTGACGAAAATAACCAAAGATGAATAAAAGTTGAAAATGAAAACGAAATGAAAACTTGGTCTCGGATCTATCGTTTTTCATCAATAATTTGACAGAAAAACTTAGAGGTCTTTTCATCGACCCAAACGACGAAATACGAAAATAAATCCTCGAAGATAAATAAAAAATAAAATCTAATCTCTAAGAAACATAAAAATTCCAAAAGGACTAAAACTTTAGAAAAAAGATATTAAAAATTTTAAAAAGACTAAATAGAAAATGTTAACAAAAATATATTAACAAATCCTCTAAAAACCTAATTATAAACAAAAATAAAAGTCTAACAAACTGTTTAGAAAATATTAACTAATTAATTAAACTAATATATATTACATATATACAATCTTTTAAAAAACTAAAAGATATTAAAAAAACTTATTAAAATATAATACTATAAAATTTCTAAAAACTACTTCTAATCTATTTAACAAAATTCTTTACAAAACTATATTACACTTTTTGTTTTTTTTTTAAAGAAAAGGGGGGTTTAAAGGAGAAGGGCCAGGTAAGAAGAGGGAGTCCAAGTCCATGATGAAAGCGGGTCAAGAGATCCACTCGGATCTCAACCGACTCAACTTTCTAGTTGCACACTGTAACACGGTGGGAGAACTGACTTTAAACAATGTTGCGGATAGCAAGAGTCGCCACCGACTTTTATTTTATCCATAAGGAAAGGTTATAAAAGAACAGGAAAGACCTTAGAGAATATTTTGGGTCCGGGGGGTAGGTTATGAAAAGGGAAGGTGTTAGCACCCTTTTCATCCATGGTTATCCATGGGCTCTTAGGTACTTAAGCTCACTTTTGAATTGTTTTGAAAGTGTGGTGTGTGAATAGCAAAAAATTTCAGAATAGTTTAATAATAATCCGTGTATGGATGTGAAAAAAAACTTGTTTGAAAATTTTGTTGGAAATTTGTTTAAGTGTGGAAAAGTTTTGAAATGAGCAAGTATCTAGGAGTAGTCTACCCTAATGTTTTAAGGTCTTTCTTATTCTTTATCCTTTCCTTAGTAAGACTATCCCTACTATAATGGAGTAGGTAGTCCTTACTTTGGATGTTAAGGGATATGTGAGGGACAATTTGACTTTGAAGACCATTGTGGGATGTAATAAGCACATATAAGGGACCATCATCATTTTTCGAAAGGGACTCGATTCGTAAAGGCAACCATAAGGGACTTTGATGATTTTTTTCTATTTGAGGGACTTGCTTTATACACCCCACTTAACCATTATTCGTAGGCAACTTGAGGGATATCCTTAGGAAGTGAGACGGCGATTAAAATCGACTTACGTGTGTGACGTGTTTATTTTAATTATCTTTATTTAAAAGTGATCTAAATTTATTTTAATATTACATACAGGTTGTTACACTCCCTAATTACTAACCATAATAATAATTAAATAATTAAACAACTTTACATCCAAGAAACAATTACGAAATAATAAGCAAAATAATTAAATAGCAAAGATAAATAAAATATAAATAAGCAATAATAAATAATAAAGGGGGTTAATTCTAAGTTTACTCGGCAAGACATCGCATCTTGTGCCTACTTATCCTTACGGGAGTGGAATCAGAGTAATCGTAGTTCCCCTCAAAAGGGAGGTTAGAAACGTCTTGACTGTGGCCAAGGTTTCAATGGGAATAAACGTATCTTAGGGACACGCTTACCTGGAGTGTAGAAACTCCAAATCTCTACGTTGAAAATTGTTAAGTGAATTAGGGTTAGGTTAGGTTAGGGATTCCGCGGCGGGAAACCCTAAAATGAGCGCGGCGGCTCTTTGACCTAATGCTAGGGGTAAAATTGTAATCTTGCCTGCGGCGAGGCATTTGTGAAAATTAGGGTTTGTAAGGCTGTAAGGGTTTGAAGTTGAGGACTATTGACGCGGCGGTCATATGCTAGACCTAACCTTCGGATGCGTGTAGTGTGACAGAATAATTGATGAATGTGTGAGATAACTGAATTGAAAACAGAGAATAATGAAAGAAATTAAAACCATACAAGCAGAATTAAAAGGCAGAAAGTAAACGCGATTGTTATGTTCGCGAGGTTACATGAGAGGAGCAGATACAATATGATAATGAAATTTGAATTGAACAATAATAAAATAAAATAAATAACGGTTCTAGTTATTATAAAAAAAAAAGATTTTAGTTATTATTTTAAATTTATCTAAAAAAAAGTTTTTCTTAAAAATAATAGGTTTTCATATTAATTTGGAAAAGATGTTAATGTTATTTATTTTAAAAAACAGATTTTTATATTATAACAAGTTTTAATAAATTAATGATAACAATAATAATAATAATGGTAATAATAATGATAATAATGATAATAATAATAAATAATGATAATAATAATACTAATAATAATAATAATAATAATAATAATAATAATAATAAAGCAATAATGAATTTTAAATGTGCCAAATAACCCAACAATGTTGCTAACGCAGAAATGCGCTCATCGCAACCAGATCTAAATCGGACGAAACAAAATTTATCGCAAAGAAAAAGAAATTAAGCAAAAAATAGTATTATTGCTCACACAAAAATGCGATCATCGCAACCAGATCGAACTAACACAAATGTCACGCGTCATGCACACAAATATGCAAACATCGTATCGACATAATTCGATCAAAAATTAATCTTATATATATAAACTCTAACAATTTAAAAATTATATATATATAAACGTAACAGTAATGGATAAAGGAAAAGAAATAACGGTAATAGATGAAGAAAAAGAAATAACGGTAAAAGATGAAGAAAAAGAAACAACAGTAATAGATGAAGAAAAAGAAACAACAGTAATAGATGAAGGAAAAGAAATAACGGTAAACGATGAAGAAAAAGAAACAATAGTAATGGATGAAGAAGAAAACTAAATAACGGCAAACGGCACTCACTCCTCTTAGGTTTTTTTCATTCTCCCCCTTTTTTCCAACAAGGCAACACATGTATATATAGGGAACAAATTAGGGTTAACACCAAATTGTCAATAATGTCCCTAAAGCCCATTTTAAAGCCCAAACTAAATAATTAGTTAAGAAAAAATAAAATTTAAATAATTTAAAATAATTAAAATAAACTTAAAATAAAAACTAATAATCCTATTGATTCCTAAAATAAAAAATATTATAAAAAGAACAAAATTTTTTTCAATATTTTTTATTTTATGATTTTTTGGATATTTTTATGAATAATTTAGAAAAAAGTGAAAAAAATAATATTTTAAAAAATGATTTAATTAAAATACGAAAATAATAATTAAATAATAATAAAAAACTATTTTTGTTATTTTTTTAATGAAAGATAGAAAAATTTAGAGTAAAAATAATAAAAAACAAAAAAAATGACAAAGGTGAGATTCGAACTCTCAACCTCTCACACTCATAACTCCTTACACATGTCCTCCTGCCAATTGTGCCATTTTTACTTTTTAGAAAAAAAATGCATGCCATATGATATTTACCTGCAAAAGTCAAACGACTACACAAATTTGTTAGTAATTGATTAAATGCAATAAAAATGCAATGAAATGCGACGACAAATCTTAGGGCAAAATTTGAGGTATTACAATTATTATGATAATATTTCTCACCCAACCTCTCTTTGATGTCGGCAAAAAATCATGAAGTTTGACTTTGGTTTGACCACAGTTGACCTCAGTTTGACTTTTTAACTGCATTGACTGCTTTTGACTTATCTGATCATCTGACTGAGCAAACTTTTGAGAAAAGTCTTGAAACTTGACATGGGGGTTCTTATACACATATAAGATGTTGTGAAGCTCACTTGAAGTCTTGGAAGTCCATTTAGCCTGATTAAAGTCAAAACCCTAGTTTTGGATGCACTGCTTAGGAGGTGCATTGTCTGAGGGAATTGTCAACTCTTCTGACCAATTGTGAATTTTGTGAACCTTGTGAACCTTCTTGGAACACAAAGTCTTGTATTGTGAGGGCAAATTTTGGGGTGCAACAGCTGCCCCTGTTCAATTTTCTGAAACCTGAGGGGTTAGATTGGTATATTTGCCAGTCGTAACCTGGAAGGTTGAAGGGGATTGAACACAAAAGCCCAAAAATTTGCACTCACCAGTGCATGGAGTGATATTGATGGTTGGTTGAACATGATTGAGTGGGCTTAAAGATGCCGCTAGGGGAAAGTTCTTCAGTAGTATAATGAGAACTGTCAGGAGTCTGGAGTAATACTGATGTAACAGCATGTCTTCATGAGGATAGAGCAATCAATAATGATAACCCTAAAGCAGTCTTGAAGTGATAAATCTGACCTCAGGAGGATAGAGCAATCAATAGCTCTAAAGCAGTCTTGAAGTAATAATGGCTTCAGGAGGATAGAGCAATCAGTAGCTCTAAAGCAGTCTTGAAGTAATAGAATGGCTTCAGGAGGATAGAGCAATCAACAGCTCTAAAGCAGTCTTGAAATAATAATGTGATATGTCTTCAGGAGGATAGAGCAATCAATAGCTCTAAAGCAGTCTTGAAGTGATGATTTCAGGAGGATAGAGCAATGGATAGCTCTAAAGCAGTCTTGAAATAATAATGTGATATGTCTTCAGGAGGATAGAGCAATCAATAGCTCTAAAGCAGTCTTGAAGTAATGATTTCAGGAGGATAGAGCAATGGATAGCTCTAAAGCAGTCTTGAAATAATAATGTAATTTCAGGAGGATAGAGCAATGGATAACTCTAAAGCAGTCTCGAAATAATTAGATGGCTTCAGGAGGATAGAGCAATGAATAGCTCTAAAGCAGTCTTGAAGTAGTAATATGACCTCATGAGGATAGAGCAATGAATAGCTCTAAAGCAGTCTTGAAGTAATAGGATGATTTCAGGAGGATAGAGCAATCAGTAGCTCTAAAGCAGTCTTGAAGCAATGATATGATTTCAGGAGGATAGAACAATGAATGGCTCTAAAGCAGTCTTGAAATAATAATGTGATATGTCTTCAGGAGGATAGAGCAATCAATAGCTCTAAAGCAGTCTTGAAGTGACGATTTCAGGAGGATAGAGCAATGGATAGCTCTAAAGCAGTCTTGAAATAATAATGTAATTTCAGGAGGATAGAGCAATGGATAACTCTAAAGCAGTCTTGAAATAATTAGATGGCTTCAGGAGGATAGAGCAATGAATAGCTCTAAAGCAGTCTTGAAGTAGTAATATGACCTCATGAGGATAGAGCAATGAATAGCTCTAAAGCAGTCTTGAAGTAATAGGATGATTTCAGGAGGATAGAGCAATCAGTAACTCTAAAGCAGTCTTGAAGTCATGAGAGGCTATCAGGAGGATAAAATAACCCTGAGGTTACGATAAAGCAGTCCCAAAGTAATAAGAAGCTCATCAGGAGGATAAAGTAACCCTGAGGTTACAATAAAGCAGTCCCAAAGATCATAAGCTTGTTTGTTGGATAATTAACCTGAAAACAAGGTAGCATTCTGTATAACAACATTAGTTTATGCTTTATGTATGCATGTATGACATGATGCACTTAGGTAATGTACTATAGACATATATGTTATGGTATGATGTAAATGATGTATGTATGATATGACACTGCTGGAAGTGTCTGGATATCCTTGTATAACAACTGCTGGCCAAGGAAAATAAATCCCGATTCGTTGTTGAAGAATATATAACCCTCCGTCTGCTGGGAATAACAAGGTATAGATAACCTCCCGTTGTTGGGGATAACAAGGTATAGATAACCTCCCGTTGTTGGGGATAACAAGGTATAGATAACCTCCCGTTGTTGGGGATAGTAGGGTATAGATAACCTTCGTTTTCGTTTGATAGTAGGATAAGTATAACATCCCGTCTTCGTTCATCGTGCCCTTATTGGAAAGTAATTTCCCGTATATCCGTATGAGGATAAAAGAGATGGATATAAATTCCAGGGGAGATTAGACTTTGTGAAAATGGATTAGTCCTACTGATGGTTTGTAACTGCCTTGTAAAGATGAACCGGCGAAGCTTCGTTGAAATCCTTCCCTCGTTCGTCCTTAGTAAATACTATTACTGCATTTTCATGCATTTCTGGTAAACATCAATCATATTAAAAGCATATATGCGTTTTTGGTAAACATCAATCATATTCAAAGGCATACATACATTCAAACACAACCAATGGACGTTTCGCTTATGTAAATAGGGTAAAAGTGACTCTGGATTCAAAAGATGGAATTTATTTATATCAAAAGTGACCCATACACGGGTAAGTTTGTACAAGGAGACATAAACCTTAGTAAGAGAATTTTGTCATGAAGTTTTACAAAAAGAATCAGCTATGTGGGAAATAATCCTATTGAGTTTCAATTCTACTATTGCCACTCAAGTATCTCATCTTCTTGCTGTTGAGACGGAAACGATTGGATTGAGCTTTGTCTGTTTGAGCTTGAGTAAGTAGTACAACTGGTTGCAGTTTCATGAGTGATCCAAACGAGACATAGTCATACGCTTTAATCCCTAACTTTTGCCTGGATTGCCCTTTCAGGTTTTCAATCCACCGGGATACCCTTTTTTGCCCAAGCCGCCTTTTCAGGTTTTCGACTTGCCGGGTGTACATCTTTTTATATATATATCCCTAATTTTTGCCCAAACCCTTTTGGTTTGCCGGGATGCCCTTATTTTTGCCTAGGCCTGTCAACCTAGCGGGTCTCTTTTTATGCGTAGTATTTTTTAACTATGTCTGCGTTTACAGGTTGTGGGAAGTCTTCACCATCCATTGTAGCCAGTATCATGGCACCTCCTGAGAACACTGTCTTGACTACAAATGGTCCCTCATATGTTGGAGTCCACTTGCCCCTAGGGTCACCCTGTGGTAATATGATACGCTTGATTATCAAGTCACCAGCCTGATATACCTTTGGCTTAACCTTCTTGTTAAAAGCTTTGATCATCCGTTTCTGGTACATCTGGCCATGACAAACTGCTGCTAACCTTTTCTCATCAATCAAATTTATCTGGTCAAGTCGAGTCTGAATCCACTCATCTTCATCCAAGCCTGCATCCTTCATAATTCTCAAGGAGGGGATCTGAACTTCAATAGGCAGAACTGCTTCCATACCATAGACTAAGGAGAATGGGGTTGCCCCTGTTGAAGTACGTATTGTAGTACGATAACCATGCAGAGCAAATGGTAACATCTCGTGCCAATCCTTGTAAGTAACAGTCATCTTCTGTACAATCTTCTTAATGTTCTTATTAGCAGCTTCAACTGCCCCATTCATCTTTGGACGATACGGAGAAGAGTTGTGATGCTTAATCTTGAACTGCATCTTCGAAATCAACAAGGTAGTATGGGTCAACATATACTGTCTTAGTCGGCGAGCAGCCCATGCCAAAGCGCAGCAAGTTTTCTCGAGCAGTGAGTATCTTGTTTCACAGTCGGTAAACTTTTTGCTAAGGTAGTATATTGCCTGCTCTTTTCGACCAGACTCGTCATGTTGCCCCAATACACACCCCATTGAGTTGTCTAATACTGTTAAATACATAATCAAGGGTCTTCCATCAACTGGTGGCATTAAAATTGGAGGTTCTAGCAAATATCTCTTGATTTCATCAAAGGCAGTCTGACACTCATCATTCCATTCCATCACCTGATCTTTCTTCAACAACTTGAATATTGGCTCACAGATGGTAGTTAATTGGGAAATAAATCTTGCAATGTAGTTCAATCGTCCCAAGAAACCTCTAACCTCCTTCTCAGTACGGGGAGCTGGCATCTCTCGTATAGCTTTCACTTTTGCAGGATCCACTTCAATACCTTTTCCACTGACAATGAAACCCAGGAGCTTTCCAGATCTAACTCCAAAAGTACACTTGTTTGGATTTAATCTCAACCTGTATTTCTTCAACCTCTCAAACAACTTGTGCAGATGATCAAGATGTTGTTCTTCATTCTGAGACCTGGCTATCATATCATCCACATATACCTCTATCTCATGATGAATCATATCATGAAACAAAGCCACCATAGCACGCTGATATGTTGCCCCTGCATTCTTCAAACCAAATGGCATTACCTTATAGCCAAAGGTGCCCCACTGTGTCACAAATGTAGTCTTCTCCATATCTTCAGGTGCCATCTTGGTTTGATTGTAACCAGAGAGACCATCCATAAAAGAGAATACCTTATGCTGAGCAGTGTTGTCTAAATCAGCCCCTATCTGGACCTCTTTTCTGTTTTCTTCAGTTCCCAGATTCACAACTTCGACTGGCTCTTCATGTGGCTGTATAGTTTTCTCTTCTTGTTGTAACAACCTAGCAAGCCCTACAGGTATTTCACAATCGTCCTCGTTTCCGTCTTCAGTTTGATAGATCGGATTCTCGAAATTGTAATTGGCAATAGTAGAACTGTTATCAACTGGATCCAGAGTGGATGAGGATCTGTATTTTAGTGACGTGGGTGTGTGTAAGAACACATAGCTGATAAAGCAAAAATAAAAGAAAAAGAAAGACAAGGAACACAATATTTACGAAAACGAAACGTCCACTGATTTTATTGAATGCAGTATGCAAATGAAATGACAACCCGTAACAAGCACACCATTGTGCCCCGGGTAAGGCACATGGCTTGAAAGTTTTAATTGTTCCAGAAATTATAAATTTAAAAACATAACACAGTAATAGTATTTACTCCTGACTAAAGGAGATAGGGATAACATCTTCAGCTTTCCAATTATTGAGTCCAGCACCCACAGTAGGAAAAATCCATGCCTCCAAGTTGTAGTCTTCATCTTGATCTCCCACAGCATTGATAACCCTTTGATTGGTGATACGAACAGCACGGGCACGACGGACAGCCTTCGGGGACTCTGCAGTGAAACCCAAACCAAACTTGTCAGACTTCTTCCACCACAGCTTTTGCATCATTGAGGGAGGCCATTGCCATTGTTGGAGGGTTTCTGATGACCACAGGAACCTTCTTCACAGCAGGAGGAGTCACACAATCCTTAACAGCCCAGGGAACCACTTCAAATGACTGACATGGAGTTTCAATGTATTCACCTTCTACTTCCAGATACTTGAAAGTGTTTACATGGCTGACAAAGTATTCTTCCTCTCCAAAGACAGTAACAACTTTTCCATTCACCGGATATCTCAACTTTTGATGTAATGTGGAGGTCACAGCACCTGCCCCATGGATCTAGGGACGACCAAGCAGACATGAGTACGAAGGACGAATATCCATCACATAGAATGTAGCAGTGAACACCTGAGAGCCAACCTTGATTGGAAGATCAATTTCCCCATGCACTACTCTTCTAGAACCATCAAAAGCCTTTACCACAATATTACTGGGCTTCAATACCGTATCTTCAGGACTCAACTTGTTCAGGACTTCCTTAGGCAACACATTCAGAGAGGAACCATTGTCTATCAGCACATGAGACAAGGTAGTGCCCCTGCATTCAATTGAAATATGCAAGGCCCTGTTATGATCCCTCTTGGCAGGGGTCAAGTCAGCATCGGAAAATCCTAACCCGTTGTCATAGGTCAGGTGAGCAACACAATTCTCAAACTGGTCCACAGAAATTGCACTGGGTACATGAGCCATCTTTAGAAACTTGATCAATGACTTGGCATGAGCCTCAAAACATAATAACAGGGGGAGCATAGAAATCTTTGAGGGAGTATGCCCCAGCTGATCAACAAGATCATAATCACTCTTGCGAATGATTTTCAATACTTCTTCCATCTGCTTAGAGAGGTCATCAGCAGCTGGCACATCAGTAGATACAGGCTCAATAACAGGACCCTTGCCCCGAGCATCAGTGGTGGAAGTAACAGCAGGAGTAATTGCACTCTTAGAAGCAACTGGAGGAGAGAAGACTCTTCCACTACGAGTGATCTTGCTAGATCCAGAAATATTATCAATGTCAACAGGCATATCAGGTAAAGGCTCCTGCTTGACACCATGGATGTAAACATCAGACCCATAGTGCCATGGCACAGCTTTGTCATATGTATAAGAAATAGGACCCGGAGTGGTAATGATCAGAGGAGCTACTCTGGCTTCAGCGACAACTTTCACAGGACCTTCAGCAGTACTCTTGATTGGGCCCTGACGAGTGATTTTAATGGGACCCTTTGAAGTGATTCTTAGTGGTACTTTGTCAACCATGTCAACCTCTTCAATCTTCTTACCCTGAGTCAGATGATCCACCATACTTTCTACAGATGCTGGTCTTCTTTCAAACACTATAGTATATCTATCCATGAGACGTTGAATCCCATCTCTCAAAATGAAGCAACTATCCGGCTTATAGGTACAATATAGACAATCTTCATGACAACCTGGAAAGATCCCAGCTTGTACTAACCTCTTTTTGATAACAGACAATGATGTGCTCAACTCCATAACTGAATAGACATGGAGATCCTTAACTGATTGTTCAAGAGCCATTGCTGAAATAAACAGCGAGGAGATGAGAAACCTGTGCACAATTATAAACCTGTGATGCAATGATATGGGAATGCATATGCAATGTTTTCAAGGACCGCAGGATTTAAATTTGCTTAAACAAACAAGAAAGTAACTTTTTATTAGTAATAACTTGTTTTGCCTTTTAGGCTTACAAAAAATGAAAACGAAATAAGTACAAAAGATGGGGTTTTAAGTCTCCCATGGACGTTTCCTCTTTGTGTTGAGGTATGAGTTGAGGTTTCGTTCCTCATGAAGTAGCTTTGTTAGCTCTAGGATCCTTGCTTGGCTTGCTTTGTAATGAGCCTCTAAAGTATCCCTTTGCTCTTTCAGTTGGATCCATGATCTCTGCGAGTCTTCCATATCAGTAGGCATGTCTGGGTGAAGGATGGTATAAGCTGTGTCTCCTTCAGCAACAGGTTCCATGGTAACTGGTAGGATGGCAGGATATGGCATCATGAGTGTCTGAGCACGAAATCGTACCCATCTGAGATAAGCCTCCATAGGAATGGTGTACTTAGGCTCCAGTGTCTTGCTGTCAATCCTGTTTACCTTTCCCCAAGCTCGTATGAATCTCTGACGGTAACCCTGAAGATCGTTGTCGTAGTCAAACACAATGCCCTGAATCAACATGTCATGTGGACCATCGCTCCGGGCGTAACCAAACTGTCGTAAAGCTAGAGATGGGTTGTAGGTGATGCCTCCTCTTATGCCTAGAAGTGGCACATTAGGAAACTCCCCACAACGGTCAATGATGGTGACATTCTCCATAGATCTGGAGCACCAATGGATGTCTGAGTGAGAAAGTGACATGATCCTCTTGGACCATCTGAACCCTTGCTCATTCTTCATTACTGAGCGAGGAAGGTGAGAAATAAACCACCTAGAAAGTAAAGGTATGCAGCACATCAAAGTTCCTCTTGCCCTTGTAGTACGGGTGTGAAGAGAATGTAGGATGTCTCCAAGTAAGGTAGGCACTGGATTGTGACTCAGGAATATGTTGATGGCATGAACGTCTATGAACTGATCAGGATTGGGGAACAACACTAAGCCATAAATCAATAAGGCTAAGATCTCCTCAAAAGCATCGTAGCTCATAGCCTTCAAGAACATTCGAGCTTTATCCACTAATACCTTGGCAAGAATACCTTTAACTCCACTTCTCGTCTCTAGAACAATGTCAGACTTCTTCAGATGTAGAGCTGCAGCAATAACTTCTGGTTTAAGCTCCTTCTCTAAGCCTGTGAATGGCTTCTGATCCAGAACAGGTATACCCAGAAGTTTAGAGAACTCCTCCATGGTTGGAACCAGCTGATAATCAGGAAATGTAAAGCAATGGTGCCTAGGGTCAAAGAACTGAAACAGCACACTCATCATGTCTTCACTGAACCCTGAAGTAACTAGATCCAATAAGTGACCATGTCTCTTGTTGAACTGGGAATGATCAGGCACTAGGGAAACCAACTCCTTGAGCTTAGCAGGTATCCCTACAAAGTTGATCCTGATGGTGTTTCTACGAGCAGAAGCCATGACCTGCAACAAAGAACAAAAATAAATCCCTTGGTCCTTGAAATGGTTAGGGAAAATGATATGCTCATGATGCATGATGATGTCATGATGTTATGTTCAATCACAAACATGTGGCACACACAAACAAGTCACACAATTGCCCTAGGTTTAAAGGCTTGCATGAGGTTTAAAGGTAAGTACCCTCCCCTGAAGTTAGATGGTTCATCCTGTCCTACAAAAGTAACCGGGTTCTAAGGGATCTCAATATCATTGATCCTTCACAAGGGTGGTTGTTCAGAAGGCAACTTACTTGCCAACCAAAACCCTCCAAGTTTAAGATCTCAATGAGCGTAGTATCGAGTGTCAACCAACTTCAGTCTGCACCAAAGCCGGTTACCTCACTACTTTCTAAAGGCCAAGATGAGTTAACTAGGGTTCTAAAAGTCAGTTAGTGCATTGACAACATATGGCAGCCTCAATATTATCCTCAACTTGACTTAAGGAATATAAGCACCAACCAAGAAGTCGCACTAACTATGGCCACCAGATCAACCGTATCGATATACGTCGTACAGTTTCCTTGGTCTATTGCCATTTACCTAAGGTACACTAGATCCGGGTTAGGACCTTTCACACATAAGAGCACCCCAACAATATAATAATAAAGCAAACAAGGCAAACAATTTAAAGTGATCTTAATTCCTAAGGGTACCCCTCTTAAATAGTTCCCCAGCAGAGTCGCCAGTTCTGTAACACGGTGGGAGAACTGACTTTAAACAATGTTGCGGATAGCAAGAGTCGCCACCGACTTTTATTTTATCCATAAGGAAAGGTTATAAAAGAACAGGAAAGACCTTAGAGAATATTTTGGGTCCGGGGGGGTAGGTTATGAAAAGGGAAGGTGTTAGCACCCTTTTCATCCATGGTTATCCATGGGCTCTTAGGTACTTAAGCTCACTTTTGAATTGTTTTGAAAGTGTGGTGTGTGAATAGAAAAAAATTTCAGAATAGTTTAATAATAATCCGTGTATGGATGTGAAAAAAAACTTGTTTGAAAATTTTGTTGGAAATTTGTTTAAGTGTGGAAAAGTTTTGAAATGAGCAAGTATCTAGGAGTAGTCTACCCTAATGTTTTAAGGTCTTTCTTATTCTTTATCCTTTCCTTAGTAAGACTATCCCTACTATAATGGAGTAGGTAGTCCTTACTTTGGATGTTAAGGGATATGTGAGGGACAATTTGACTTTGAAGACCATTGTGGGATGTAATAAGCACATATAAGGGGCCATCATCATTTTTCGAAAGGGACTCGATTCGTAAAGGCAACCATAAGGGACTTTGATGATTTTTTTCTATTTGAGGGACTTGCTTTATACACCCCACTTAACCATTATTCGTAGGCAACTTGAGGGATATCCTTAGGAAGTGAGACGGCGATTAAAATCGACTTACGTGTGTGACGTGTTTATTTTAATTATCTTTATTTAAAAGTGATCTAAATTTATTTTAATATTACATACAGGTTGTTACACTCCCTAATTACTAACCATAATAATAATTAAATAATTAAACAACTTTACATCCAAGAAACAATTACGAAATAATAAGCAAAATAATTAAATAGCAAAGATAAATAAAATATAAATAAGCAATAATAAATAATAAAGGGGGTTAATTCTAAGTTTACTCGGCAAGACATCGCATCTTGTGCCTACGTATCCTTACGGGAGTGGAATCAGAGTAATCGTAGTTCCCCTCAAAAGGGAGGTTAGAAACGTCTTGACTGTGGCCAAGGTTTCAATGGGAATAAACGTATCTTAGGGACACGCTTACCTGGAGTGTAGAAACTCCAAATCTCTACGTTGAAAATTGTTAAGTGAATTAGGGTTAGGTTAGGTTAGGGATTCCGCGGCGGGAAACCCTAAAATGAGCGCGGCGGCTCTTTGACCTAATGCTAGGGGTAAAATTGTAATCTTGCCTGCGGCGAGGCATTTGTGAAAATTAGGGTTTGTAAGGCTGTAAGGGTTTGAAGTTGAGGACTATTGACGCGGCGGTCATATGCTAGACCTAACCTTCGGATGCGTGTAGTGTGACAGAATAATTGATGAATGTGTGAGATAACTGAATTGAAAACAGAGAATAATGAAAGAAATTAAAACCATACAAGCAGAATTAAAAGGCAGAAAGTAAACGCGATTGTTATGTTCGCGAGGTTACATGAGAGGAGCAGATACAATATGATAATGAAATTTGAATTGAACAATAATAAAATAAAATAAATAACGGTTCTAGTTATTATAAAAAAAAAAGATTTTAGTTATTATTTTAAATTTATCTAAAAAAAAGTTTTTCTTAAAAATAATAGGTTTTCATATTAATTTGGAAAAGATGTTAATGTTATTTATTTTAAAAAACAGATTTTTATATTATAACAAGTTTTAATAAATTAATGATAACAATAATAATAATAATGGTAATAATAATGATAATAATGATAATAATAATAAATAATGATAATAATAATACTAATAATAATAATAATAATAATAATAATAATAATAATAAAGCAATAATGAATTTTAAATGTGCCAAATAACCCAACAATGTTGCTAACGCAGAAATGCGCTCATCGCAACCAGATCTAAATCGGACGAAACAAAATTTATCGCAAAGAAAAAGAAATTAAGCAAAAAATAGTATTATTGCTCACACAAAAATGCGATCATCGCAACCAGATCGAACTAACACAAATGTCACGCGTCATGCACACAAATATGCAAACATCGTATCGACATAATTCGATCAAAAATTAATCTTATATATATAAACTCTAACAATTTAAAAATTATATATATATAAACGTAACAGTAATGGATAAAGGAAAAGAAATAACGGTAATAGATGAAGAAAAAGAAATAACGGTAAAAGATGAAGAAAAAGAAACAACAGTAATAGATGAAGAAAAAGAAACAACAGTAATAGATGAAGGAAAAGAAATAACGGTAAACGATGAAGAAAAAGAAACAATAGTAATGGATGAAGAAGAAAACTAAATAACGGCAAACGGCACTCACTCCTCTTAGGTTTTTTTCATTCTCCCCCTTTTTTCCAACAAGGCAACACATGTATATATAGGGAACAAATTAGGGTTAACACCAAATTGTCAATAATGTCCCTAAAGCCCATTTTAAAGCCCAAACTAAATAATTAGTTAAGAAAAAATAAAATTTAAATAATTTAAAATAATTAAAATAAACTTAAAATAAAAACTAATAATCCTATTGATTCCTAAAATAAAAAATATTATAAAAAGAACAAAATTTTTTTCAATATTTTTTATTTTATGATTTTTTGGATATTTTTATGAATAATTTAGAAAAAAGTGAAAAAAATAATATTTTAAAAAATGATTTAATTAAAATACGAAAATAATAATTAAATAATAATAAAAAACTATTTTTGTTATTTTTTTAATGAAAGATAGAAAAATTTAGAGTAAAAATAATAAAAAACAAAAAAAATGACAAAGGTGAGATTCGAACTCTCAACCTCTCACACTCATAACTCCTTACACATGTCCTCCTGCCAATTGTGCCATTTTTACTTTTTAGAAAAAAAATGCATGCCATATGATATTTACCTGCAAAAGTCAAACGACTACACAAATTTGTTAGTAATTGATTAAATGCAATAAAAATGCAATGAAATGCGACGACAAATCTTAGGGCAAAATTTGGGGTATTACAATTATTATGATAATATTTCTCACCCAACCTCTCTTTGATGTCGGCAAAAAATCATGAAGTTTGACTTTGGTTTGACCACAGTTGACCTCAGTTTGACTTTTTAACTGCATTGACTGCTTTTGACTTATCTGATCATCTGACTGAGCAAACTTTTGAGAAAAGTCTTGAAACTTGACATGGGGGTTCTTATACACATATAAGATGTTGTGAAGCTCACTTGAAGTCTTGGAAGTCCATTTAGCCTGATTAAAGTCAAAACCCTAGTTTTGGATGCACTGCTTAGGAGGTGCATTGTCTGAGGGAATTGTCAACTCTTCTGACCAATTGTGAATTTTGTGAACCTTGTGAACCTTCTTGGAACACAAAGTCTTGTATTGTGAGGGCAAATTTTGGGGTGCAACACACACAAGCCACCTCAAACCATAAGCTATAAGATGCCACGCAAGCCAACTACAACCTCCAGCAAGCAAAAATGAAAAAAAAACTAATCCCACACTACCACAACCGCTACTGTAAGTGCTCTTGATTGGATGCATTTTGTGGAAAAACATTAGAGTTTGCATGTATGTCATACTGAATGTTAAGACATACATAATGATGTGTGTGCAGGGTAAGTTAACTATAAGTTAAGCTGAGTGTCATACAGAATGTCATGACACTGACCGTATGACATCCAGCGGGCAGGTTAGTTCTTCTGGTATCTAGAAATCAGGAAACAAATCAGGAGCTCAAGCTGAAAGACAGGAGACATTTGAGAAGCCCTAAAGCGAAATAAATGCTCCTGAATTAAATGGCAAGCGTGCAGATAATTGAAGAGTAGAGTTTGTTATGATTAAACGTAACTGTGTGCACCAAGGCCCAAAGGACTGGCTGCTCTATAAATATCAGAAGGAGTAATCCTAGAAGTAGATCTTTCGACAGAAGAATAGAGAGTGCATATTACAGAGTCCTTGTGAGTGAAGAAGGTTGTTCTTCACGTGAGTATTGTGAGTGAAGAAAGTGTGTTCTTCACGTGTGAATTGAGTCTTAGGAATACTTGTTTACCAAGCAACTGTATGCTACATTGGTTAGGTAGATTCTAAGTTGTGTCTCACTCATAGCTTTTAAGCAAGAGTGTGTGTGTCCCTTGATCAAAGCTTTGAAGAAAGATCAAGGTGTGTATGAAGTGTTTCTTCATCTTTATTCTGTAACTGTAATTGGATATCACTGTGGTGTGATTGAGGGGGAGTGAGTGGGAATACTCAGGTTTAGAGTGTCTCTAGGTTGAAGTGTCATTGGGTAGGTTTTAAGTGAGGAGTGAAAACTGAGTTGTTTGACTCTGAATTAATTCTACTGATAGTGAATTTCCTCCCTGGCTTGGTAGCCCCCAAATGTAGGTATTGTTGACACTGAACTGGGTGAACAATTGTTATGTGATTTACTGCTTTTAGTTACAGTTTAATTAGTTAGTACAGTAGTCAATGTCACAATGGATGTCACAACTTTGGCAACAAAATCCATTGTGTGCTTGCCAGAGTTTCAGCTACTACCAGTAAATTGCACAGAACGACTTGCTGCTACGCAAACAAACCAAAACAAAGTCACACGAAATACATTTTGAAACGGCAGCAGATCTCCATTCAAGTTTTACTTCACCATTTCCTCTCTATTCTTTCTTAATCTTCTCTGTTCTGGACTATTTTCTGTTGTAGATCTGGGTTGTGAGTTTGTTTCCGGATGGGTTTTGGGGTCGTTTTAAAGGAAGTCCAAAAATGGTGTGGATTGCGTCAGGGTTCTAAAGAAAATGGGTTAAAGGGGCGAGGTTAGTGGTGACGGAAAGAGGAGAAAGGCGAGAGACGAGAAGTTGGGTTGTGGATGAATTTCGAAAGGTTTGTTGAGGTTGAGAATGGCAGAAGGTTTTATGTTATGGTTGGCTGTGGATTTGGGGAGTTGGATATTTTGGGTTGTGAGATTTTTGAGGCAGAGAATGAACAGGGGAGTTTGTTGTTGTTTGGTTGAGATAAGTGAGGTTAAAGAAGCATGTTTTGATGGAGGTCGTGGGTTGCTGTGTGAGTTTTCAAACGGGTCTTCGAATGGGTTTAAAAGGTTGGAGATGGGAGATGCAAATGGAGGTTGAAGAAACGATGATGGTGAAACGGAGATGGGTGTCTGTTACGGGTTGGAAGTTGAAGGAGAAGGGGATATGCGAATGGAGGTTGGTTGTTGTTGGAAGGTGATGAAGAATGGTTAAGGTGAATCGCGGCGGCCGGTTAGGATTGTCTGGGTTAATGATGATGATGAATAGTAGTGAGGAGGCTAGGGTTTTTTCAGATTCTCCAGAAAGAAGAAAATGAATAGGGTCTTTATACCCTGAAATAAAGACTCGTGGCTCCTGTTGCATTTGATTTTTGTTTGATTAATTCTGGTTTAATTAATAATTGTTGAACTAATTAATGAATGATAAACAAAACCAACTCCTAATTCTAACTATTACTCAATAATTAATTCTATTTAACTAATAATAACCTAATCTAATCTTAATTAAATTCTAAACTAAAACTCAATTAACTAATCTAAATTAAAATTTATAAAAACTAATTCTACTTAATACTAAAAATAAAAATCTAATTCTAAAATTCTATTTAAAACTTAATACTATATTATATTGACAAAATATAAAAAAAGAAATTATAAAGCAAAAATAGAAATAAAAACACAAAATGCCACAAAATAAAAACGGATAAAATGGGAGAACACCAGAACGCAACAAGAATTATTAGCACGGACTGAACCACCAGGAAGAGAACAACTTTCGCTCGATTTTGACATGGAACTCATCATTTGAACTGGTTTAAATTGCCTAAAATGCAAGCAAAGCGGTTGTAATCACGATAAATCCATTCTGGAAAATAACATGGACAGTATACGAGCAATGATCGACCTATATGATATGCAGATGAATGCGAAGCAAAAGCCAGTCAAAGTTAGAAAACTCGAGGGCAAATTTTGGGGTGCAACATGTGGCACTAGGTAGGTCACCTTGTGCTTGAGAATTTGTTATCTGTTGTGCTATCTGACCCATTTGAACCTCTAGATTCTTAATAGAAGCATTAGTGTTCCTCTCATTATTTCTAGTCTCTTCTTGGAACTGGATACTTTGAACGACCATTTTTCAATGGCAGTTTCCCAATCTGCATTCTTTGGAGCGTTTTGTTGATATGGTTGTTGATACGGTGGTTGATGTTGTTGTTGAGGTCGGTACTGTTGTTGTTGTGATTATTTTTGATACTGAATCGGCCCTTGTTTCTGTGCATTCCATTGTTGGTCTTTCCAAGAGAAGTTTAGATGATTCTTCTAACCCGGTTTGTAAGTATTAAAATAAGGGTTGTTCTGCTTCAAGAAATTAATTCCCTTGTTTTGTCTTCATTCTGAGACCATTTACAAACATCTGTATTTGTTCTGTTTGATCCATATTATATGTGGGACAAGCAATCAATAACCTCTTAAACCTTTTATATCCTTCACCAAGTGACTTTCCTTCCTTCTGTTTAAAATTCACAATATCATACCTTTTCCGAATATAAACAGAAGCTAGAAAGTACTCATTCAAGAAAGTTGTCTCCATTTCCTCCCAAGTAGTAATACTCCCTGCAGGTAAAGAATAGAACCACTCTTCGGCATCTTCAGAAAAAGTGAATGGAAACATATGTAACTTTTTAGTTTCTTCCGAATGCCCCTCAATTTTCAATGTTGTGCTCATCGTAAGAAACCTCTGTAAATGCTTATTGGTGGTATCTTCATTGATTTTATCCAGTAAAAGGTCTCTTTTTGAGCTGACAGATTGTTGTCAGGTGCAGTTGGAAGTTTGCTACATTAACCGGTTGATTCATGATGGTCAACCGACTTGTTGGAGCATATGCTCCTCCATAGTCACCCAGAAGCCTTTCTGCTGGTGGAAGTCCAGCTACTCTCACTCCTTCTGGTTGTGTCTATACGTCTGTATTGGAATCTGAGTTAGAATATTTAGAATGAACCGAAATTTCTTGGTCTGACTTTTCTAGTCTTCCTTGTTTCGCATGATGGCGTCTCGCGTGCAGTGATCTTTCGGGTTCTGCGTCAAAAAGAAACTCAGTTGAGGGCTTGCCTCGCATACACAGATTAGACAAATAATAGTATAAAAAAAATAAATAAATCTAAAAACAAACAAAAATAAAAATTTATTCGCAGAGCAACAAAATTTAATTAAATAAAATTTAGCTTATATTGGTAACCCCCGGCAACGGCGCCAAAAACATGATCGCAGAAATAACAAGTGTATTATTCTGCCGATTATAGTTAAAATAAGAGAGTTATCCTAAGTATCAATCTCACGGAATGCGTAGGCAATATAAGCGTAATTTGTGTTCAATCAAACAAAACTCAATTGGGGGTTTTTAGATTTGATTTGAGAAAATAAATGACAATATTTAAAATAAGGCAAACGAAGGAATAAGGTTTAACAAGATATGAGGGCATACTAGGGGCAGTGTATGAATTGCCTTGCAAGAATATCAACCCTTATTTCATAACATAAATACAGTTTTTATCAAGTTCTTGACTACTCTTAGTGTTTACTCCTAAGGTCTTATTGAGAAAACCTTTGAAATCATAATCAACTTACTACGTCCATAGGCAGACTAATTTGAAATCAAGCATTGAAAATAGTTTCAACAGTATTCAAGTGCACAACAAGGTAATCCTAGTCCTAGGAATTATCTACTGAGGCATTAACGATCAAATCATATTAAAAATGGTTTTTCCGACCTAAGGTTAACCGAAAAACTAATTCAATTTGCTCCAATTGAAAAAGTGATAAAATCATTGAGTGATAAAACTTGATGAATAAAAATAAGTGCTTATGTGTTTAATAAGGAAATAATATCAATACAATAGCAATCCAGGGACACCCCTTAGCATTGGGGGGTTTAGCCTCTTATAGTAATAAAAGTAAATTCAACAATTAGATTTATCATTACAAGGGTGCTTAGGGGTTGATTTGATCTTCAATTGCTTCTGCCCTTGAGAATCTTTCGTTCTCCCTTTGCTCTTGAGTGCCCAATCCTTCCTGTCAAAACCTTTTCTTGTTCTCAAAATGCAATAGTCAAAAAGTGTCTTTTTCTTTGTCCAGATGTTTCTTAAATACTAACAGACCGAATACTAAAGTCAGAAAATTCCAAAAATATCCTCGGGGGTCAAAACATACAGAAATAACAAGAAATTGGAGAATGACACGTCCAAGACAACACGGTTCGTGTCAGTTGACACGAGTGTCATATCGCTGCAAAGAGGGCCGACAAGGACAGAAGAGTCGCCACCGTTCGTTATTTATCCCAAAGAGGGGGAAAGGAAACGGTCGAAGAAAACATAACAAAAAGGGAATAAGACAGGTCATCGCAACCAAATCTCGGGTTCGGGAGTCGGTTACGCAAGGGGAAGGTATTAGCACCCCTCACGTTCGTCGTACTTGATGGGTCCATGCTTGTTGTCTAGTCTATAAGGGTGTAAATATATCTATGCTAAAGGCTCACGGGGAAAAAAGAAAAGAAAAGAGACTCGATAGAGCATCGCCGCTCTATGCCTATGTATTCCCTTGTGCAATGGGAAAGTCAGAGTCAACGTGGTTCAGAAAACTACGGGTGAAGGTGGGGGAAGGTTGCTCTCCAAGACATCATCGTCTTGTGCCTACGTATCCTCGTCTGGTACGAGAAATCAGAGCAAATGTTGTTCGGGCTAACAAGACCATTGGTTGGTTCAAGTGTTTTAAACTGAGTAGGGTTAAACCTTAGTTCCAGCAGTTAGGTGTATGTAGCTCGACCATTGGAGACTTAGGCGTTACCTGTTTGCGGTAGAACCAAGAGTTAACAACACTCTCTTTATGAAAATGATTTTCCAATTAAGATCCCGAAGGATAAAAAGATTTGATGTTTTTGTTTTTTATTTTTTTAAGACAACAAGTGGATTGAGTTGTGGTTTGAAACTCATGTCGCACTAAAGACTATGACTCGAGAGCGAATGCGTCGCATATCGCCCAAAGGGCATACGCTAAACACTCTAGACAGTTGGTGGAGTCCACAAATCTTTCTTTATTAAATATTTTGAATTGTTTAGGAGATGAGGAGAGAGAGACTCAAACTAAGGGGAAACTGGACCCTAAAGTTGTCATGCACAATGTTCCTAAAGTTGGGATGAAAGGGAAGAACTACCCTAATGTTGTCATGTATAGGATTGAACACCTAATGTCTCTCCTACTCCCATCCTAAACGGAGGGACTAGGAATCCTAGGGGGATCATGGCCAAAGGCCAAGTAAACCCTAAATAATTCACTCCCAAATGAAATGAGAAAGAAAAGAAATTGACTTGAACAAGTGATAAGCCACAAAGCATATTAATTTGTTAATTCAAAATAAAATAAAAATGAAATGAAAATTAAAAGAAAAATAATTAACACAACAAAATATTAGAAAATATGATTTTTTTTTGGATTTTTTTAACTAAAATAAGAATTAAATAGAAAATAATAAAAATAAATAGAAAATAATGTAAAAAAAAAGATGAAAAATAATTTAACACATCAAAATAACAAAATATGATATTTTTGGGTTTTCTATGATATTAAATAAGTTTTAAAAGAAATAAAAGTAAAATAACAAATAATTAAAATAAAAAAAGAATTAAAAAAACAAACAAGGTGCTAAAAAAAAGGAAATGCTTCCCCCCGAGGCTTGAACTCAAGACCTTGGGGTTGTGGGCTTAAAACCAAGCCAAACCAACCACTCTCACACGTTTGAATGATTATGGAAAGAGAAAAAGAAAAATATTAAAACAAGAAAATAATGAAAATAATGCAAAAACGCCCCCGCTGCTGGTCGAACACAGATTCTGTTGGCAAGGCAAGTTCTTATGGCAAGGCAATTAACCATTGGGGTAGCGATACATCCATTGTATCAAGTCACCCCAGCTCTACATAAACCAAAATGCGCGCATGGCTGGGTAACTTCTCAAGCCAAGTTGAAGGCAAAATGTCAAGAAACGATTTCGCTCTAACTTCTTTAAATCTTATCCAAATTCAGTGGAATTTTAGTCTATCTCACTCAATTTTTCATGAGGATTACAATGGTGTTGTCAACTTTTTCAAATTATGCACACAGAGTAAAATTCGATTGGAAATGCAAGATATGAGTTGAAATGCGTTTTTGACAGTCAAGATCAAAACAGATGCAAACTAGTTCAATGAAAGATATGCACATATTTCAAACACATTGTTCATGGATTATGTCCAAAAATAAACCTTCATTCCTCACTGAATCAAAATATGACCATTATGTTGCAAGATGTGGGAATTATGTTGAGAGGAAAACAATTATGATGCATCATTCAAAAGGCTCAAACTTGTTCACAATTTAACCAAACAAAGATTTTAAGGATTCAATTGAGGTTAGACAGCAGGAGATTTAACCAAACTTAAACAGAAACTGTCAACAGGTTTGCTCACCAACTCACAGTCTCCACAACGCATACAAATGGATTTTCAACAATACTTTCACAAAAGCAAAGCACATACAGAAAATCAACACCAACTCAAGTTAACCTGGTCTATCTTTACAGTCTACACAAATGTCCTTACTTGACATGATTCATCAATCCTAAACTACTGGTCAAACACAAGGCAGGCCTATCATGGTTGAAAGGCTTGCAATGAAACTTCAGTCACTAAGTCAATAACAGCAGCAGGTTTTGTACCTCATCAACATCCACTGATGGATTATGGCAGCAGCTCCCAAACCACAATGCATACCCGTAGGGAAACTCATTGAGTTTTACCAATTTTAACTCATGTTTTCTCTTGTAGACCTCCAAAGTAAGCCAACAGCAAAAGCAAAGTTTTGAAGTTCCTTCCTTTTGCAAGCAACAGTTGAATTTTTCTTTGAGGACGGTTTGAGAAAAAGTGTTAACAACCCCCTTTTTTGCAACCAGTTTGAGGGTTGTGTTATGGAGAGTATGGAATGGAGAACAAAAAACTTGGGGAATGGTTCAATGTTGAGAGAGATTCGTAGGCTAGAATCAAGGGATGCAAAAAACTCAATTTCTGATTTTGCACAAAGTGGTGGCTAGGGTTTCTTCTCAACTGCTCTTTAGCTTAAATATCAAGTGAGAAAGTGGTTTTGGAGGGTTTTACTATGGTGAAAGATCAATGGACAAATTTGCATTTTCATGGTGATTTTTGAATCAATGGTTGATGGGGGGGTAGTACACCAGCCAGCTTGCATCCTTGTCTTCTTGCTGGTTTCTTGTGAGAGTGTAGGACTGCTCAGACTAGTTGCAAGGATCAACATGAAAGCAAATTGTCTTTTCCTTGTTTTGGCAAGAAATTCAAAAATGAACAAAAGAGGTACATTCGGTGTTTGGCTAGTTTTGGCAAAGTTTGGTGGGCCTCAAGACCAGCACCATGCGCATGAAACAAAAATGTATGGTTGATAAATAAAAGCAAATCAAAATATCACATATTTCATCCCTTGACAAAATGTTCAAAACACCCACTTTGGACCATGATATCTTAGTGCACACAACTCTATTTGCTTAGATCTTGTATTCAAATGAAAGAGGGCATAAAGTAGAACAAATTTCATGTTGGTGGAAGTTCCATTTGATCATTGGTAGATCACCAAAATTGGGGTTGAAAAGTATGTCATGCAAGTTGTCCACAAATAACTTTGAAAAAATTCTAAGTTATGGATTTTGCCTTATTTTTCCTCAAATTTGCACATCCTTAACTTGAGCTTCCCAAATCATAGAGGACTTCTTGGAATTTTTGGAAATCTTGTAACATGCTCTACAACTTTCATTTGGGATAAAGTTTCATTTGACATCAAGAAAGTGATGAAAATTGGCTTGCAAAGTGAGTCCAAAAATCTGCCTGAACTTGCCAATGTTGAAATCATTGAAATCCTCAACTTTGATTGATCATAACTTGGGCTCCAAATATCATATGATGATGAATTGGTACTCAAAAGAAATCTTGAAATACAAAGAACAACTTTGATGTTTGAGCCAAGTCCACTTGAAACCTTGATCATGAAGAAAAATGGACTTGAAGATGGCTACTTCAACCATAAAACTTTCCATAAATAGAAAGTTCTAAAACCCTAATTTTCTTAAAATAGAAACTTTTAACAATTCTTGATTTTTCATGATTCCCTTGACTTTTCTTGATAAAATTCCATCCATTGGTTATGTTGAACTTGAGGAACATGATCTTGACCTTAAAAAGTCAGGAGTTGACATTTTCACTGCACAGTTGACTTTTTCCCCAAATCTCCTGATTTTCAATTGACTGATCATTTGAAGCTCTTCTAATTAAAATTGATGGTCAATCTCCCATACCCAAACACCTTAGGACATATGGAAGGTCATGGAAACAAGTCTTGCTCTCAAAAACAAATTTAGCCTGATTAAAAATGAAACCCTAATTTCACCCTTTTTGCCTAGGTATTGTTCAGATGAATTGAGTGACTATTCCAACTTCATAATGACCTCTGAGGCACTCAACAAGATTCTACCTCATGTTTAAATCAATGACAAGTCTTCATGGACCCCTTGACAATCTTCTGATGATTCCTTGATAATGTTGTGGCACACCCTTCCTCTCTAGGAGCTCAGATATCTTCATGATGATGACAACCACATAATAACCTCTACCAATGGCTCTGCTTGAGCTTGTGGTCAATAAGGCTCTCCTCTTGGATGATACACAAACAATCACTTGATACCCTGTAAGAACTATGCTATGCAAATGCAAAAATGCTAAAAAGCAATGAAACATAAGCCAAAGATTAAGAAAATAGGTTGGTCAAATTTTGGGGTGCAACAGTTGCCCCTATTCAAGCGACTTGGACCTGAAAGGATGAAAAGCGAATGGCTTTCAGACATTCAAGGTAGAAGGTGATTGAATACAAAAGAACCCGAAAATTTGACAACCGCGGAATGAAACTGAAACTGAATAAACTTGTTTAATGGAACAAAAATCCCGAGGAGCCAAAATGGTATATGTTAGTTGCAACCACAATAAGCTAATTGGTTATCAATTAGAAAGCATCGACCCGCATATGGAAGAAACCTCTGACCTCACCGTCAGGCATTCACTAAATGAAAGCGAGCATCGAACCCGAAGGCCGGCTCAACACGAAGTTGAGAAGAAAATTGGACCTCGCTGTCAGTTATTGACATTAAGTCGGTAAAAACATCTGACCTTGCCGTCAGTCATTGATATCAAGTAAAACATCTAACCTCGCTGTCAGTCATCGACATCAAGTAAAAACATATGACCTCACCGTCAGTCATCTACTGAAAACCATAGGCATCGAACCCGAAGGCCAGATCAACACGAGGTTGATAACAAGCATCTTGATAAATCACAAGAATACTCCGCTGGGGAAAAGAAAACATAACCCAGCAACTCTGGCAGGGATAAAAGAGGAACTTAACCAAGTGACTCTGCTGGGTAACATCTGATAAGATGAACTCGTCCATCAAAAATTATGCCATGGTCTGGCTACCATACGGGCTTAAGAATACAATTTCAAATTGTCGGAGTCTGGATACTACATGAACAAAATGAATCAATGAAAATTGTCGGAGTCTGGATACTCAACGTAATAAGTCAGAGTCTGGATACTCAACGTAATAAGCCAGAGTCTAGATACTCAACGTAATAAGCCGGAGTCTGGATACTCAACGTAATAAGCCGGAGTCTTGATACTCAACATAATAAGCCGGAGTCTGGATACTCAACGTAATAAGCCAGAGTCTAGATACTCAACGTAATAAGCCGGAGTCTGGATACTCAACGTAATAAGTCGGAGTCTGGATACTCAACGTAATAAGCTGGAGTCTGGATACTCAACATAATAAACCGGAGTCTGGATACTCAACGTAATAAGCTGGAGTCTGGATACTCAACGTAATAAGACGGAGTCTGGATACTCAACATAATACAAATCTGAAATTGCCATGGTTACCATGCGGGCAAAGTAAACAAACCATCTGTTGGAAATACACCTCTGAACAGAGAGGCGACACCCTGGCTTATGTTTTACATGCATATGTTTGAATATGGCGTAATGCTCCATACGAAATTGAAATGCTACGCATTTGGGAGGATGCTATGCACGATGCAAATGCAAAGGAACCACTTTAGCAAAATAAATGCCAAAGAAGGGAAACCAAACTCCGCTGGGGGAAGACTAGGCACGCCTAGTACAAACAGATTCATGCTGGGGAATACAAGCCGTGGATGGCCTCCGAGAAAACTTCTGGGTAAAACTGCTTTGCTAAGCATAAATCCACTCCGCTGGGGATCAAAATCAAACTCCGCTGAAGAAAATTTCTCGGATGGTCTACCAGAATACAACTCTTCTGGGGAACTAACAACTCGGCTGGAGACAAAAAAACTCCACTCTACCGGGGAAATCAGCCCTGGATGGTCTGCTAGAATATAACATTCCAGGGAACAGACAACTCTGTTGGGGAAGACTAGGCACGCCTAGTGCAAACGGACTGCTGAAGGATGGCTCTATTCTGTCAGAGATTCCGCTCTGCTGAAGATTTAATCTGCTATATGTTAGGGATTATGAATAAGATCTAACAGGGAACCGTCCCAAGCTCTCTCTCTACCGAGGATGGAGAATAGCAATCTCTAAGTCAGTCCCACTCCATGGGGCAGGAAATTAACTCCACTAACTTTGCTAGGGATTAGATAAGGAGGGAATCAACATCGACCTCTGCTTGAGAAAAATGAGCACAAAACTCAACAATATCAACCTCTGCTTAGGGGATGAGTCAATGACCTAGACTCTGAAGGGAAAGGTGTCAAAGACTTGGACTCTATGGGGAGAACGAAACTCTGACTTTGTTCCACTGCTGGGGATAATTCCACATCTACTTGTTGGAGACGATCCTACTCTACTGGAGATATCAATCTTGACCTTCTGGGGATATCCTTAACTGTACGAGGCTCCAACCTGCTGGGGATGTGAACACGCTTAGCCTGCACACTTTCTTCAGATGAGGGACTTCTGGAAAATTCTCGAGGATGAGGGTCCTGCGAATAATAAACAAACAAATATGTTTTGTGCAGCAAGCATCATATAAATTGTCACATGTGGCATTACTCAAGCAAAAACATTGTTTACAGTTGGTAGAGTTCACACGTTTATGTATGCAAAATTTTATCAAAACATCAGGCATCTTTTGCAAACAAAACGGTAAAAGTTGAATCAAAAACAAAAGTTTTCTGAATAGTATGTTTTATTGATAAATGGCCTGTAAATAGGCAAATTTACAACAGATGCAACTCCTGAAATAAGAAAGCTGCGTAAGAAAAATATACAAAATGCACAAGAGTATACAAAATATCGGCAATGTGGCACAGACAACCACCATAGAACGACTCGACTATGACTTGCGTGACTTCGACGTCTTTCCAATGCTTCGTCTTCTAAAGAGATTGATTTGGACGGATGACTCTCGAGTTTTCCCATAATCCACTATGCTTTGAAGATCAATGCGCAGATCGCAGTCATTTGCTTTTCAAATCCCTAACTTTTGCCTGAACCGCCCTTGCGGGTTTTCGATTCACCGGGATACCCTTTTTTGCCAAAGTCTCCCTTTCAGGTTTTCAACTTTGCAGGTTTACATTTTTTTCTTTTTATCCCTAATTTTTGCCCGAACCTATCCTTTTATGGTTCGCCGGGATACCCCATTCTTGCTTGGATTTTTTTCTTTTTCTTTTCAGCGGGTCTATTTTTAAGCAAAGTATCTTTTGATTGCATCTGCATTCGCAGGGGACGTGAAATCTTCACCGTCCATGGTTGAAAGTAGTAAGGCTCCTCCGGAGAAGACCTTCCTCACAACATACGGACCTTCACAATTGGGAGTCCATTTGCCCCTGTGATCGCTCTGTGGTGGAAGAATCTGTTTCAACACCAAATCATCTGCCTGAAAGCTTTGAGGACGCATCTTCTTATCATAGGCTTTCTTCATCCTGCTCTGATACAGACGACCATACGCAAAAGACGGCAACCTTTTCTCATCTATCAAACTGAGTTGATTTAGCCTGTTCTTCACCCATTCTGCCTCATCTAGTTTGACGTCATCCAGAACTCTTAAAGAAGGGATCTCGACCTCCAATGGCAGGACAACTTCCATAACATATACCAACGAGAAAGGACTTGCCCCAGTTGAAGTACGCACCGAGGTATGATATCCATGTAGAGCAAAGGGAAACATCTCGTGCCAATCCTTATATGTCACAACCATCTTCTGCACTATCTTCTTTATGTTTTTGTTGGCCGCTTCCACAGCGCCATTCATCTTCGAATGATAGGGAGAAGAATTGTGATGCTCAATTTTTAAGTTCTGGCACAACTCCTTCATCATCTTGTTATTCAGATTGGAACCATTATCAGTAATGATCCTCTCAGGTATCCCATAGCGGCAGATGATGTCCCTTTTGATGAACCGGGCTACAACTTGCTTGGTGACATTAGCATAGGAGGCTGCTTCGACCCACTTGGTGAAATAGTCAATAGCTACTAAGATGAAACGATGTCCATTGGATGTAGTCGGCTCGATCTTGCCAATCATATAAATGCCCCACATGGAGAAAGGCCACGGGGATGACATGACATTCAAAGGACACGACAACACATGAATCTTGTCGGCATAAATCTTACATTTGTGGCATTTCTTGGCGTCCTTGAAGCAATCAGACTCCATGGGTAACCAATAATACCCTGCTCTCAACAGCTTTCGAGACATGGCGTGCCCACCTGCATGTGTTCCAAAGGCTCTTTCGTGGAGCTCTTCCATAAGCAAATTCGCTTCTTTTTCGTCCACACATCTTAGCAGCACTAAGTCAAAGTTCCTTAGATAGAGTACACCATCTGGATTCAGATAAAAGTTACCAGATAACCTCCTCAAGGTCTTCTTATCCCGGGCCGATGCCCCAAGCGGATACTCTTGATTCTTGAGAAAGTTCTGGATGTCTTAATACGATGGCTTGCCATCAAAAGCTTCTTCTATTACGAAAACGAATGTCGGCCTATCAAGGCGTGAGATAATGATTCTTGGTGCATCATTCCAAAAGTTTAATTTGTACATTGAAGATAATGTAGCCAAGGTATCTGCCATCTGATTTTCTGCTCTCGACACATGGTGAAACTCTACATGGTCGAAGAAAGGTAGCAACCTTCTTGCGTAGTTCATATAAGGGATCAGATTTGGTTGGCGAGTCTCCCACTCTCCTTTGATCTGGTTGACCACTAAAGCTGAATCACCGTAGATATCAAGGTTCTTGATTCTCAAATCGATTGCTTCCTCGATACCCATGATACACGCTTCATATTCGGCTTCATTGTTGGTGCATGGAAATGTTAACCTTGTAGTGAACGGTATATGAGAGCCATGGGGAGTCGTAATGATTGCCCCAATCCCACTACCGTAGGAGTTAACAGCACCGTCAAAGATCAATTTCCACTGGGAACCCAACTCAGGACCTTCGTCAGGCAACGACTCATCACAATCTTTCATCTTCAAGTACATAATGTCTTCGTAGGGAAAATCAAACTTCATTGGCCGATAATCGTCAATTGGTTGCTCTACGAGATACTCTAACAGAACACTCCCTTTAATAGCTTTCTGAGACACGTACTGAATGTCGTATTTTGTCAGAACCATCTGCCATATAGCAATCATTCCTGACAGTGCTTTCTTTTCAAATACGTACTTAATCAGATCCATCTTTAAAATTAACATGGTTGTATGGTTTAGCATATACTGCCTTAGGCATTTGGCGGCCCAAGCCAGTGTGTAACAAGTTTTCTCCAACATTGAGTATCTGGACTCGTAATCAGTGGATTTCTTACTCAAGTAGTAAATTACATGCTCTTTTCTTCCAGTCTCGTCGTGTTGATCGACAATGCAACCCATGGAATTCTCAAGAACAGTTAAGCACATTATCAACGGTCTTCCGGCCACCGGGGGCATCAGTATTGGAGGTTCTTGCAAATACTCTTTTATTCTCTCAAACGCCTTCTGGCAATTTTCGTTCCAGACAACCGCCTGATCCTTCTTCAATTGTTTAAACATCAGTTCACACGTGGCCGTGAGGTGAAATATGAACCTCGCAATGTAGTTCAATCTACCCAGGGAGCCACAAACCTCTTTCTCAGTCTTTGGTGCTGGCATTTCTTGAATTGCCTTGATCTTCGTAGGATCGACCTCAATACCTTTCTCGCTGACAATGAAACGCAACAACTTCCCTGACCGTACACCGAAAGTACACTTGTTTGGATTCAGCCTTAGTTTGAACTTCCTTAGTCTTTCAAATAGCTTTAGAAGATTCACCAGATGCCCCTCCTCCGTCTGGGACTTTGCAATCATATCATCGACATAAACCTCAATCTCATGATGTATCATGTCGTGAAAAAGAGTTACCATAGCCCGCTGATAAGTTGTCCCTGCATTCTTCAACCCAAAAGGAATTACTTTATAGCAAAACGTCCCCCATGGTGTAATAAAAGTCGTTTTCTACATACCCTCCGGTGCCATCTTAATCTGATTGTAGCCTGAAAAACCGTCCATGAAGGAAAACACTGAGTATTGTGCGGTGTTATCAACAAGCACGTCAATATGAGGGAGCGGGAAATCATCCTTTGGGCTCGCTCTATTCAAGTCTCTATAGTCAACACACATCCTGACTTTTCCTTCCTTCTTCGGCACGGGCACAATGTTTGCGACCCACGGAGGGTAATTGGTCACAGCAAGAAATCCAGCGTCCAATTGCTTCTGGACTTCTTCTTTGATCTTCACTGCCATATCCGGCCTGGTCCTTCTAAGCTTCTGTTTGACGGGAGAGCACTCTTCTCAGAGAGGCAGGCGATGAACTACAATATCTGTGTCGAGTCCAGGCATGTCTTCGTATGACCAAGCAAATACATCCTTATACTCTCAGAGTAATTCAACTAGTCTTTGCTTGACATCACTTTGCAGTGCGGCCCTTATTCTGACTTTTTTCTTATCCTCCTTTGTTCCCAGGTTGACAACTTCAACTTCCTCCTGATGAGGCAGGATGACCTTCTCCTCTTGTCTTAACAATCTGGCAAGCTCTTCGGGCAGGTCTTCGTCTTCTTTGATCTCTTCTTCTGCTTGACAAATCAGATTGTCAAAGTCACACCAAGTCATAGATGAGTCTGAGTCGGCGGTATCTGAAATGTGTAACCTGCAATGATGATGATTTTATGCTTAAATGATATGCAAACAAACAAACACAAACCATATTGCCATTTTATTATTATAAAATAAAAATAAGAAAAACAAGGATCGCAAATTTTGAATGAAAAGACGTCTTTTTAATTGATGATAAAAAAAGATTGTTCACACACATAACAGATAGATCCCTACAAATAAAGACCACTATGCTCCGGGAAGAGCATAGGGCAATACATTAATCAAAACAAAGCAATTACTCTTTGTAAGTCATAGAGATAATTTCTTCCACGGTCCAATTCTTCAAGCTCTGGCTAGGGATACATGGCTTGATCCATGCATCCATGTCGCAGTCACTGTCTCCCTCCTCATCTGATACGAAATTAATCCTTTTGAATATCACTCCACCACTAGTGAACTGGACATGCCCTTTATAGCGCGGAGCACTCTGCGAAGATGATGCATATAGGTTGTACCCCATTCCGAACTTATCCTGTTTGTTTGGGATGCTTATCACCTGCCCCCACCCCTGCGCTGATCCGGACTTCACTACGGCTTGTGCTTCCTTATAGGACGACATAGCAACTTCTGGCGCTTTGACCTCAACCGGTGTTTTCTCCTTAACTAGAACACCCTCAAAGGCTTGGTATAGGGTCTCGTGGATCTCCCCCTTGTTGCACCCTAAAATTTGCTCAACCTACTTCACTTAGTTTATGTTTCAATTGCTTTAGCATTTGCATAAGGAGTCATGTACATAGTCTAATCATTTGCATAGCATAGAATAGCAAGTCATTCAACAAGGGACCAAGTAATATTCTTATCTCTATGAGCCTATCAAGAGGTTATTATTCAAATTCAATCTTAGCCAAGTCATCAGAAAGAAGTTGAAATCTAAGAAGTCAGTGGATCAAGCAGTGAATCTATCTCCTATCTGAGGGTATTTGAAGATCATCAAAGAAGTTGTGAGATGTGAATTGAGGTCATGGAGGGTACATAGACATCATGGAGTACCTAGAGGGTCATTTTGAAAGTGAGACAAGTCATTGATGAGATTGCAAGAGCTGCAGTTGAAGACAGTCAACTAGGGTTTCATCTGGGTCAACCCTAGGTGAACCCTAGGTCAAATGATTGATTGAAAGGCATCAAGGTCTATTTGAAGATGTGGGGTTCATCATTTGACATATAGATATGGATGTGGTGTTGTGCCAAGGAGGAATCAAGAGAAATCAAGAAGAAGAGAGGTTTCTAAATTAGGGTTTTTGTGTAAAATTCCCTGGTTTTGGTCAAACTTCCAAGCAAGATAATTCAAAATGAAAGTTTCAAATAGATCCTTGGCCAACATGAAACTTGTAGAGGATCTTAAGACCTTTAATTTTAGTGGTGGAAGACCTCAAGGAGGTTTATAGAACTCAAGTTATGGTTCTTGCAAGTTACAGGTCATCTGAGGCATCTTAAATTTTGTCTGTGAAAGTTACTTGTCTTCCAAGCAACTTTTACCCCACAAGGAGCTTTCAAATGGATTTCTGGTCAACATGAAGGTTGTTCCTCATTGTCTTAGCTTTCTAGAAAGGTATGGTATGCCTTCATCGGATTTGTGTAACTCTACTTATGACCTTGGCAAGCAAAGGGTATTTTGGTCATTTGAGAATTACAGGTCATTTCAAGCCTATGCCCAAAACTCATACAAGGAAGCTTCAAATGAAAAACTTCACAACATAAAAGTTGCTCCAAATGACATTTTGAGTCTAGAAAAGTGATCATGGAAGTTGGAAAATGCTCATAGCTCAAGATTGCAAATTTGGTTAATTAAAAGGTGGATTTAATGAATAAAAGTGACCTAAAAATGAGATTTTTCATAACATGTCCAAATGGGATGAAATTATAGGTCATTTTGATTGGAAAGAATGTTTTGAGACCATTGGAAATAGTGGATTTTTGAGTTTAGTTCAAAGTTTGAGAGATATCATTGGTTGCTTATGTATGAAGTTACACATGCCAAAACACAAGGGATTTGTGCACAAGAAGTTTCTAACAAATTCTAGATGGTTCCATGAGCATCTATATATTGAGTAGAGTGGATCCAATCATGGGTTGGTGATTCATTTGGTTGAAAACTCATAGTTGCATCTCATTCCTCAATTTTGCAAATTCATTCCAATCTCTTCAATTCTTCATCAATCATTCAATTTCATGATCCAAATCCACTCAAGAATCATCCCTGAGTACATTGCAAGCAAGATTTGAAGAAGAAATCACAAGAATCGTGCTATACAATTTCATCCTCCAAATTGCAAATAGAATTGGTCATGGCAATCCAAGGTGTTTAAGCAAGAACAAGTGCATACAGAACCAAGATCCAAGTCCATTGATCAAGTCCTAACCATTGCTAGTTGTGAATCCAAGGATTTCTCCATCTGTTTTCAAGATTACACCAGGTTGGTTTTTCTATCGAATTGACTAGAATTAGTTAGCATGATGTAGAATCCTTAGGTTAGAATTGTTAGGAATAGGTAGATGAATAATTCTGGTGAATTTAAGAGCATTTCATGGAGTTTGGTACATGAGCAACATAACTGTTTTGACCTAGAACTTCGAGGATATAGAGTGTTAATTCATGTGGATTAGTTTAGAATGATCAGGGATGTGTGGTGGTTACACTAGTACCAAGAAATTGGAGTTTCATGAGAGTGGAAATTGGAGTGTTCATGGAGAGTATGTTATCGGGTTTAGCTTTCTAGGGAGTGTTAGTGAGAATTAGTGATGTATTATTGTTCAGCATGAGAATTAGAGCAATTTTGCTTTTTACGGATCTGAATTTCATGGAGAAACGAAGGTGTATGAGGATGGTGAAACCTGGTTCGTGCAAGCTTGCTCATGGCTCAATCATGGTGGAAACCCTAGCTCGTTGGAGAAGATGATTCCACGAGCGTTGGATCATTCGCAAGACTTTGACTCAGAAGCGCATCCAACGGCTCAGGTTTGAAGTTGAAATGGAGGGAAGACTAGTCTGAATCAAACGCGTCGTTTCATTAAACGACGTTGCTGGGCTTAGGAATCCATTGCTATCCACACCACCAAACACCAAGGCCCAAACCAATGAACTAGCATAATTACTTCCTGCACCGTTTTTTTGGTTTTTTTCCTTTTTGTGTTTTCTGATCAAGCTGGGCCCAGACGCGCCTTGCTACGCACACCCCCAGTCTGGGCCCATCATCAATTTTTCAACTGAAATCCTTATTAGTTGCACCCCTAACCAATCTAATTCATTTTAATTTCATTCATTTTTCTTAATTGTTTGAAAAATCATAACAAATTGAAAATTCCATATTTTTGAGTGGTTGTTTTTGCATCTTTTTCTTATTTCTGTTAAGAAAATTGTCATATAATAAAATTAGCATTTTATTTTATTTTTGCATTTTTAGTATATTTTTCTTTTAAATAGATTTTAAATGATGTTTAGTTTAATACTTGATCTTGTTGATTTTAGTTTAGCTAGATCCTTTTATATTTTGGACCCATTCTTTTTAGAGTACTTCACTTAGGACTTTAATTTTCATATGAGATTTAATTCATGATTTTAGGATTAAATTTTAGATGGTTTGTTTAGGTGTGATTAGGGGAATCAAAATTAGGGTTTAGATATGACATAGGTGTAATAAATCATTTCTTTTAGGAGTTGTAGTTTGAATTTTGGGGTATGGGACTATAAGGGTATTATGGGTAGATAATAGATCCCTTAGAAAATGTTAGACTTCCCCTATTCTACTATTACTATTAGTATATTGCTTGTATGTGCTTGATTGTGTGGTGTGCCCTCTCTAGGGTTATTATTTGACTGTGTGGGGTATTGGGCCTGCTTGGGGTTTTGGGGTTGAGCTGAAGACTTTGCTGATGAAGCCATTGAAGATAAGGAATGAAGACCAATTTCCAGAGTTGATGAAGAGTATATCTTGCTGGCAGCTGTTGAAGGTTATAGGATCTAGGAGTTAGGTAGAGCTCTAGAATAGCAACTTGATTCACAAACATGGAAGGTCTTGTTTGCCTCCATCCCTCTCTATGATGCAGAGTCTCTCTAGGACACTCACCCCCTTCCTTTGGAAGGCTTGGTGATAGTGTCTAAGAGATAGAACTCTTGAGAGAAACATTCTATATGTTGTTAACAGTCTGTTTGCCACCTTTGGTGGTCAACTAACTGCTTAACATCCCAATTCATTCTTTTGACTGTTCCTCATCTTGGAGAGCGAGACTTGAAGAAAAGCCCTGAAGGATTGAAGATAGATACCTTGCTTGAAGGCTGTGAAGATGAAGACTGATGCTGGCTTGAAGCCTGTAGCTGTTTGAAGATGACTTGAAGACAGATGTTGATAAAGCTTGCTGTGCAGAGCTGTTGTTGGCTGTTTATTTTTGCTGTTTATAACTTTTGATGTATTGTCTGAATTTCTCTGACTGTATTGTTTGCCATTTAATCTGTTAGGTTGAAAGTGAATTTTGTTCCCTTTTGCCTGTTGTTTTCTAGGTTCGAGGTTGAGTGGGACTCCCTTGCCTCGCTTGTATTGCTGCATCCATGCATTTTACTGCTTTATTGTATATATGCTATTGTTTCTGTTTCCGTTTATCCCTTAGGATCTCTGTTTCTCTCTGCCCAAGAGAGGAACATGATAGACATTAGGTCTTAACCCATGCATGATAACATTAGGTTAGTTTGATTCCCTTTGCAACCATAGGTTAGAGTTCTGTCTCTTCTTTCTCAAAACAAACAGAAAAACATAATAAATCTTTCAAACACAATAAAAGACACTTCTTCCGTAAAAGAATGTGAACTCATCAAAACGTCAATTTTCGTCCGCTTGGACTGCTAATCAGGAAAACCCTTTTTCAGAAGGAGATAAAAACAATCAAAACAGACTTGTGTCGTACGTGGCCCGAACTACGTTTGCTATGATCTTTCATGCTGTATGAAAGTACGTAGGCATAGGATGTGATATCCTAGCGAGCAACCTTCCCCTCCTTTCCCGTAGGTAGGCGAACTACGTTGACTCTGATTTCTCGTTCCAGACGGGAATACGTAGGCATAAAGTGCGATACTTTGCCGAGTCATTTTCTTTTCTTTTAACCCCAGACCTGTAGAATAGATAGAATAACAATCTTTTCGACCGAAAACAAGCGTGGATCCCGTCGAGTACGACATACGTGAGGGGTGCTAATACCTTCCCCTTGCGTAACCGACTCCCGAATCCAGGATTTGGTTGCGATGACCATTCCTTTCCCCGTTTTGCGGTAGGTTTACCTCGAGCGTTTCCTTTCCCTCCTTTGGGATAAATAACGCACGATGGCGACTCTTCTGTCAGCCGGCGCCGATTTTCGCAGTAGCGACAGCTGGCGACTCTGCTGGGGATTCACTTCGTTCCCTGGCTGCTAAGGACTGCGATAGTTCCTTATGCATTTGGGATCCAACGTCCCTTAAGCGAGTCAATCCTAGCGCTTGTTTTCCCGTCGAGGATTTTGTTTGGATTTACAGTTTTGTCATTTACTTTCAACATTATATTATTGTTATTATTGTTGTATTGGGGGTTGTGACGGGTGTTCTATGATTGAGAGATAAGTCGGACCTGGGCTTGAGTGCACTTAGAATTATAGTGGAAAGTAGTGGGCGCGCACATGCTTTGCATGTCCTAGTGTCCTGCGAAATCCACACTCAGACGAGGTTCTTCTGGTTGGCCTCCTGTCCTACCCTTTGGGTGGCTCGGGTTGCTGGTTAGTTGGATTATCGACTCTGGGAACCGATCATTTGGAAGTTGGCTAAGTGAGGCCTCTTCAGGATTTGATGATGCCACTCCTTCTGGGAATCGTATCATCAACCCTGAAAGTCTGTGACGCCGACGACCGCATAGGATGCCATACCATTGTCAGTTACTAGGACACCTACCTGTGAGAGGGTTTGGGTTATGCAGGTAACTAGACCTTCAGATACCGGTTATTTCTTGATCTGAGATCCTGGGTATTTATGGATAGTTTAGAGGTCTATCAGAGACCAGTTGGAGTTATGATATGGGGTCTGTCAGAGACCAATCAGAGTTATGAGATGAGGTCTGTCAGAGACCAGTGTTGGAGCTTGGTATTGGGTCTGTCTGAGACCAGGATGTGAGGAATTCTGGATGGTCTATCTGAGACTTATGATGTGGTTCGGGCTTCTCAGCCATGGCATTTGGTCCCTGTTGCATCTATTTGCATTGCATTGTTTGCATAACCATTATCATCGCATCCCATTAACGTGTGTCTGTGCTGCAGGTGCATTTGCATATTCCCTGGTTCTAGTGTCCGGACTTCTGAGTATTGATCATGGCTGGTTTGAGGATGACAGTTGCCTACAAGTTACCTATCCCTGATATTACTCCCCTCCTGGGTCTGATTTCTCTTGCTGATGAGGATGTCCGTAGAAGCTTCAGGCAGAGTTATGGAAGGCTGCTGAGATTGGTTCGCAAATCAACTGAGGATGAACTGAATGGGCTGTATACACTGATGCAATTCTATGACCCTGCTTTGAGATGTTTCACATTCGATGACTTTATTTTGGGGCCTACCATGGAAGAGTATGCCGAGTTCATTGAGTTGCCAGTACAGAATAAGGTTCCTTTTATCCACTCTGCCGCTGAGCCCAAGTTGGAGGATTTAGCTAAGGCCTTGCACATGAATGCTTCTGAGCTGTTGATGACTTCTTGGCGCGGGGTTTCAGGTTTCTCTCTCCGGTTTCTGATTGGTAAGGCTCAGGAGTACGCCAAGAATGGATGTTGGGTGGTCTTTAACACTGTTTTGGCTCTGTGCATTTATGGGATAGTGCTGTTTCCCAATTTCCCGAACTTCGTGGACATGGATGCATTTCATCTATTTGCTGCTGGCAACCCTGTACCCACATTGATCGGGGACTTCTACCATTCGATGCACTACAGAAATGAGAATAGGAGAGGCAAGAACGTCTCTTGTTGTGTGCCTTTGATGTGCATGTGGTTTAAGAGCCATCTCCCCCTGAAGGGACCTTTTGTAGATAGTGCGACTACAGCTGACTGGCCAGAGCGCCTGATGAGACTATCTTCTGAAGACATTGAGTGGTTTGACCGAGACTTGTTGGGGTCTGAGCTTATTTTCAGTTGTTCGGGGTATCCTAATGTTCCTTTGATAGGAAGAAAAGGGTGCATCAATTACAACCCATCTCTGTTTGTTCGCCAGTTTGGATACGCGTTGAAGAACCCACCTCAGGAGGAAGAAGTACAGGAATCTCTGTACTTCACCGGTGATTTGAATGGAGAGTTACTAGCTAAGCTTCAGCACGCCTGGATGCGTATCAACAGAAGAGGGAAACCACTGTTGGGGAAGAATGATTGTCAGGCTTATGTACCATACAAAGTTTGGATCCAAGAGAGAGCAAGACAGTTGCTGATGCCATTTCCAGCTGCACCGGTCCCTGCCCATATTCCGGTGGAGGAACCAACCACCATTGCTATGGAGGTCTACGAGCGAGTTGTGAAAGAAAGAGAAGCCTTGATGAAGATCAATGAAGGGTTAGAAAAGGAACTGGCTCAGATGCGTAGTGAGAAGAACAAGGTTGTGCATTCTTTCCAACAGCAGATCGAGTTAGTAAACAGGCTAGGTGCTGAACTGACCGAAGAGAAAAAGAAGCGTGAACGCCTGGGGAAAGAATTCAGAAGCTCTCATGACATGTTGGAGTCCAAAAAGAAAGCACTCGATGCCGCTCACCGGGAAATCTCTTCTTGTAACAAGACATGGAATGCTACGCTAACCAACAACAAAAAGAGGGAAGACAAATTGAAGCAGCAAATTTCTGAACTTGAAGAACAGTTGAAGGCTAGCACTAAGAAGTATGAAGAAGAGGTAATGGCCAGATATAGTCTCCAGAATGCATTGAACAAGGCCATCGAGGGCAAGAAAAAAGCTGTGTCTCAGAAGCGGAAGCTAGAGGATCGCTTCGGAGAAGGGGCATGGGAAGAATCCGCTGGTGATTTGCGACGTGTTCTTAAGCGAAGAGATCTACTTGTTGAGGGTCTGCTTACCCGACCAAGTCATCCAGAGACTAAGAAGTTACTAGAGGAGTACCAGGCATATGGGAGTACTTGACCATTTCATGTATTAGTGTGGATGCTTTATTTGCATTTGTGCTGACCATCACCAGGATTGTTGGTTGAGGTCATGCCTTCTTGTGCACTCATTAATATTGTATTCTTGGCTTAATGGATTTCTCTGCAATATATGAGGTGTTTTCTATGATTCGGCTCCGAACTTCGTACTGCTAGCACTGTCACCACACTGGCACATTCGCACTAGGATCGGGGAATGACATTCCCTAATGCACAGACACATATTGCATTGCATTCACATTCATATTGCATTACAGGTGATTATTGAACTGTACCTCATTTCTTGCACTGTACCAGGTCTTTTCAGGATTGAAAGTCAGCGCCCGCACTAATACGCCACTCGTACCAACTGCCGAAGAATTATGGATCAGATGCAGAATGAAATGCAAGACATGCGTGAGAAGCTGGCGCTATTCATGCAGACAATGGAGACCATTGCGAAAGGCCAGGAGAATCTGCAAGCTTTGGTGCAGCCTCTGTTGGTAAGAAATGCTGGGCACGGAAATGAAGACCATAATTCTGCGCGAGTCGACACTATTCACGGGGATGGTACCCCCACACCGGTGGCTCCACCTGTGGTAAACATACCTGCTGTCAATGTGAACAACGGCGCTGCCGCCGGGAACGGTAACGTTGGAATCGGCAACGAGACTGTCGTCAACAACGTTGGGCTCGGAGATGTCAACCTGGGTGATAATATGGGAGGTAATGGCTTCGGTAATAATGGATTCGGCTTCAATGACCAGGGGTTTGATCATGCTGGGAAGTACGGCTTCAACGCTCAGGGCTTCGGACAGGACGGATTTGGTATGATTAATCAGGGTTATGGCGGATTCGGAAATGGAAATGGCGTTGGGTTAATGGCTTTCGGACCTGCAGGAGTCGCTCCGGGATATGGTAACAGGGGGCGAGGCCCTACAATGAATCAGACTAGATTTGGCCGTAACAACGGGTACGATGGATACGGAACTGGGAACGGTAACTGGCAAGAAGATCAGCAGGAGGATGCTTTCTCCGGTGGAGGTTTCGAAGTTCCTATGGATGACTTTCAAAGAATCAAGATGCTCGAGGAGCAGATGAAGGGGGTCGTATATCAAAGTGTTGTTGGCTTAGATATGACTACAATGGGTCTGGTGCCTGGCCTGAGGGTACCAATAAAATTCAAAGCTCCCACATTCGACAAATATAAGGGGGATACCTGTCCAAAAGTGCACGTGCGGTCATACTACAGAAGGATGTCGGCGTATTCAAACGATGAGAGGATGCTAATGCATTTCTTTCAAGATAGCTTGTCTGGTCCTTCCCTTGAGTGGTATATGGGATTGGAACCAACTCAGATAAAGACGTGAAAGCAGCTGGCTGAAGCATTTGTGGCTCACTATAAGTACAACAGTGACTTGGCACCCAACCGGGTCCAATTGCAGGGGTTGTCCCAGAAGAAGGGCGAGAGCTTCAAAGAGTATGCGCAGAGATGGCGCGACATGGCTGCTAGAGTTCACCCTCCTTTAGAGGACAAAGAAATGAATGATATGTTCATAGGAACATTCACTGGCATGTTTTATGACAAGTTGTTTCATACTTCTTTGGGCAGTTTCTCAGACTTAATCCTGATGGGAGAGAAGATTGAAAGCAACATTAAACAGGGAAGATTCCAAGCTGAGGAATCCACTGCAGCTGGCAGTAACAGAAGGGCTTTCGGTGGGCGTCGTCAAGGTGATGCAAGCGCAGTGTTTGGGGGCCGAGGCCGAGGCCGGGGCAGAGGTCGAAACCAGTACAATCAGCCGCAGCAGGTGGCAAGTGTTACTATTCCATTTCAGCAACAACCAATACAACAACAACAACAGCAACAGCAGCCACAACAGGGGGCACATCCTGTCCAGCGTAGAGTCCAGGGGGGCAGACCAAGAAGGGTGTTTGAAGCGCCTCCTTCAACGTATGCAGAATTGCTACAGACATTACTGGGTTTGAACTTGGTGGAAAAGAGAACTCTGGCGCCAATAACAGGCATTCCTCCGTACGGCTACGATGCAAGCAAGCACTGTGAATTCCACTCTGGGGCTCCTGGCCACGATGTAGAGGGTTGCCACGCGTTCAAGCATGTGGTACATGATCTATTGGATAGTAAGGCTATCAATTTTGGACAGGCGGGTCCGAACATAGAGCAAAAGCCCATGCCCAATCATGGGGCAAATGCTATTTTAACCGAGGAAGGTTTGAACTTGATTATGCATGTTGATGACCTCAAGACACCGTTGTGTGAGATAAATAGCAGGTTATTGCAAGCAGGTGTGTATCCAGGTTGCGACGAGTATTGTTTAGAGTGTTGGACCCAAGCTGGGGGGTGTGCGGACTTAAAGAAGGGTATTCAGGCTTTAATAGATGGAGGCACATTGCAATTCGACAGAACGACAGTTGAGGAACCTGCAGAGGTATTAGCAGACAAGCAAAGTGATGTAGCTACTGTGACGATTCCCCGAAAAACGATAACTATAACGGCGCCGGCCAAGCGACCGCCGATCACTATCACCAAGGCAGGACCAATTCCTTATGAGAGCACTAAGGCAGTCCTCTGGACCTATGGGTTGGAAGTATACTGTGATGGGGTGAAAATTGATGTTAGTAAGCAGCCAGTTGAGGTTGTAGACAACGTCGTCGGTACCGGAGGGATGACAAGAAGTGGGAGAATCTTCATATCGCCTGAGGTAGAGGCTGAACGACTGGCGAAAGGAAAAGGAAAGATGAATGAGAATGTCCCAGTGCAGGGGAACGAAAAGGAAATGGCATCGAAGGATGTGGAAGAGTTCATGCGCCTTATTCGTAAGAGCGATTATAAGATTGTTGAGCACCTTCAACAGACGCCGTCAAAGATATCCATAATGTCGTTGCTATTATGTTCCGAAGCTCACAGAAATGCATTGTTGAAAGTCCTGGATACGTCCTTCGTACCCCAAGATGTTTCCGTGAATCAGCTGGAGGGGGTGTTGGCGCATGTGAACGCAGGCCATAGCTTGGGATTTACAGACTTCAATTTGACCCCGAAGGGGAGAGAACATAATATGGCGTTGCACGTCTCAGTTGAGTGTAGGGGCTCAGTCATATCTCATGTACTGGTAGACACCGGATCTTCCTTAAACGTGCTGCCTAAGAAAGCGATGATGAAACTGGATGTCAGAGGAATCCTGTGTACGCCTAGTGACTTGGTGGTCAGAGCATTTGATGGTACACGAAGAACAGTCTTTGGATCCATAACATTACCTCTACAGGTGGGGCTGGAGGTTTTCGCGACTGAATTTTATATTATGGACATCCAGCCAGCATACAGTTGCCTTCTCGGACAACCCTGGATCCATGGGGCTGGGGAAGTCACATCTACCTTGCATCAAAAGTTGAAATACATGGTAGGGGACAATGTGGTCACAGTATGTGGAGAAGAAGATATATTGGTTAGCCATCTGTCATCATTCAAATATGTAGAAGTCGACGGCGAGATTCATGAAACACCCTGTCAAGCCTTTGAAGGGTTGCGCATCAAAGACAAAGGTCCCGGGCCGAGTAAAGCGTCAGAGGTAGCCGTCTTATCATATAAGGAGGCTCAGGCTCTAGTAGAGACAGGTGAGACAAAAGGCTGGGGCAAGGTGCTAGATATTCCCGTGAAGATGGACCGATTTGGGCTGGGATATCAACCGTCGTCATCAACGCCTGCTGCTGGGGCACCCCGTTTCAGAGGACCGATAACTATCACCGCTAGTGGAGCGTGTCACGAGGCCATCAACGCTGTTTCGGATTCCGAAGGAGGAGACAGTGACTGCGACATGGACGCCTGGATTCAGCCAAGCGTGCCAGGACAAGGATTATGCAATTGGTCTATTCAGGAGATTGTTCCTGTGACTCTCAAACAGTAATACTTTGTTTTCTTAATTGTTGAACAATCTGGTGTCTTACTCGAGGCATCATGATTTTGCTTAGGGCTGTGCTGTTATGTACATTGCGTTGTTTTATCATTAAATAAAAGGCGTTTTTTTTCATGTACAAATATTGCGATCTCTGTTTTTCCTGTTTTGTATTTTACAATAAAATGGCAACGTGGTTATTCGCTTTATACGCATTTTGAAGCATTTAACCATTCCTTTTGCAGGATAACATTTTCAGATGACATCATTGAACCGCCTATGACTCGTCTCGACTTTGAGCACCCGGTATTTCAGGCCGAAGAAGAGATTGTCGAAGATGGCGACGTTCCCGAAGAATTGTCTTGGTTGGTAAAGCAAGAAGAACGAGTCATTCTGCCTCACGAGGAGGTCATCGAAATTATTAACCTGGGGTCGGAAGGGGTTGAAAAGAACATCCGTATAGGAGCCGCGCTGCAGAGCGACGTCAAGCGAAGACTGGTTGAAATGCTCAGAGAGTACAGTGATGTATTCGCTTGGTCGTATGAAGACATGCCTGGGCTTGATACAGATATGGTTGTGCACCGTCTGCCGTTAAAATAAGAATGCCCGCTGGTCAAGCAGAAGCTTCGCAGAACTAGACCAGATATGGCAGTGAAAATTAAGGAGGAGGTTCAAAAGCAGTGGGATGCTGGTTTCCTAGCTGTGACAAAGTATCCCTCATGGGTCGCTAACATTGTACCAGTGCCAAAGAAAGACGGTAAAGTGAGAATGTGCGTAGATTACCGTGATTTGAATAAAGCGAGCCCGAAAGATGATTTTCCGCTTCCTCACATTGATGTGCTGGTAGACAACACTGCCCAATTCTCCGTATTCTCCTTCATGGATGGCTTCTCGGGCTATAATCAGATTAAAATGGCGCCAGAAGACATGGAGAAGACTACTTTCATAACGCCTTGGGGAACATTTTGTTATAAAGTGATGCCCTTCAGACTAAATAATGCTGGGGCAACGTATCAGCGTGCAATGACAACTTTTTTTCATGATATGATGCATAAAGAGATCGAAGTTTATGTCGATGATATGATTGCCAAATCCCAGACGGAGGTAGAGCATTTGGTGAATCTGCTGAAGTTATTCAAAAGGCTTAGGAAGTTCAGGCTGAGACTGAATCCTAACAAGTGCACCTTCGGGGTGAGATCGGGTAAACTGCTGGGGTTTATCGTGAGCGAGAAAGGAATAGAGGTTGATCCTGCAAAGATCAAAGCAATACAGGAAATGTCGACGCCTAGAACAGAGAAAGAGGTGCGTGGGTTTTTAGGGAGGTTGAACTACATCGCTCGGTTCATATCTCACCTAACAGCTACGTGTGAGCCATTATTCAAGTTGTTGAAAAAAGACCAAGCTGTAACGTGGAATGCAAACTGTCAAAAGGCGTTAAATAAAATAAAGCAGTATTTGCAGGAGCCTCCTATTTTGATACCCCCAGTGGCAGGGAGACCCTTGATTATGTATTTGACAGTTCTTGAGGGAAGTATGGGTTGTGTTCTCGGTCAACACGACGAAACAGGAAGAAAAGAGCATGCAATATACTACTTGAGTAAGAAGTTTACTGAATGTGAATCTCGATATTCAATGCTTGAAAAAACTTGTTGCGCGCTAGCCTGGGCCGCCAAGCGTTTGAGGCAATACATGCTGAATCATACAACCATGCTTATCTCGAAAATGGATCCTATCAAATATGTATTCGAAAAGCAGGCATTATCGGGGAGAATTTCCCGTTGGCAGATGGTTTTGACTGAATACGACATCCAGTATGTCTCGCAGAAGGCTATAAAGGGGAGCGTATTGTCTGAGTACTTGGCAGAGCAGCCTATTGAGGACTACCAATCGATGAGGTTTGATTTTCCTGACGAGGATATCATGTACCTAAAGATGAAAGATTGTGAAGAGCCGTTGCCAGACGAAGGACCAGAATTGGGTTCCAAATGGAAGTTGATCTTTGATGGAGCTGTAAACGCCTATGGTAGCGGAATAGGGGCAATCATCACTACTCCACACGGGTCGCACATCCCGTTTACCGCCCGATTGACCTTTCCAGTTACCAATAATGAAGCCGAATACGAAGCTTGTATCATGGGGCTTGAAGAAGCCATTGATTTGCGAATCAAAAATCTGGATGTATACGGAGACTCAGCTCTGGTGGTGAATCAGATAAAAGGAGAATGGGATACACGTCAGCCTAATTTGATACCATACATGAATTACGCGAGGAAATTGTTGCCCTTCTTTGACAAAGTTGAGTTGCATCATGTGCCGCGAGCAGAAAATCAGATGGTTGACGCCCTGGCCACTTTGTCTTCCATGTACAAATTCAATTTCTGGAATGAGGCTCCCAGAATTGTTATCTCTCGGCTTGACAGACCTGCCTTCGTATTTGCCATTGACGAAGCATCTGATGATAAACCGTGGTATTTTGATATCCTTAACTTCCTGAAGAACAAAGAGTATCCGGCTGGGGCATCCAGTCACGATCAGAAGACTCTCAGGAGATTGGCGGGTAATTTCTATTTGAATCCGGACAGTGTCTTATACAGAAGAAATCACGACTTGGTGCTACTACGTTGTTTAGATGAGAAAGAGGCGAAGCTGCTCATGGAGGAAATACATGAGGGTACATTTGGTACGCATGCTGGTGGGCATGCTATGACGAGGAAGCTGCTGCGGGCAGGTTATTTTTGGCTAACTATGGAAACTGATTGTTTCAAGTTTGCGAGAAAGTGTCATAAGTGCCAAATCTATGCAGATAAGATCCATGTGCCTCCGAGTCCTCTGAATGTGATGTCATCACCATGGCCATTCTCGATGTGGGGAATCAATATGATTGGAAAGATCGAGCCAACAGCTTCTAACGGACACCGGTTCATTCTAGTGGTAATCGATTATTTCACCAAGTGGGTGGAAGCGGCATCTTACACAAATGTGACTAAGCAGGTGGTAGCCAGATTCATCAAGAGAGATATCATTTGCAGATATGGAGTCCTTGAGCGGATAATAACCGACAACGGTTCAAACCTGAATAACAAAATGATGAAGGAGCTCTGTCAGAATTTTAAGATCGAGCATCACAACTCCTCCCCTTACCGACCCAAGATGAATGGCGCTGTTGAAGCGGCCAATAAGAATATAAAGAAGATTGTTCAGAAGATGGTGGTGACCTATAAGGATTGGCACGAGATGCTACCTTTTGCTCTGCACGGTTATCGTACGACGGTACGCACATCAACCGGGGCAACCCCGTTCTCGTTGGTATATGGAATGGAAGCAGTGTTACCACTGGAAGTTGAGATTCCTTCGCTGAGAGTATTATGAGATGTCCAACTAGACGAGGCAGAATGGGTGAAAGACAGGTTGAACCAGCTGAGTTTAATGGATGAGAAGAGGCTAGCTTCTCTAGCATACGACCGTTTGTACCAGAGCCGAATGAAGAAAGCATATGATAAGAAGATACATCCTCGGAGCTTTCAGACGGGCGACCTTGTGCTGAAAAGAATTCTCCCGCCACAGGCAGATCACAGGGGCAAGTGGACCCCCAACTACGAAGGGCCATACGTTATCAGAAAAGTCTTTTCAGGAGGGGCTTTGTTGTTGTCCACCATGGACGGTGAAGACTTTACGTCGCCTGTGAATTCGGACGCAGTTAAAAAATACTTTGCTTGAAATTGACCCGCTAGACAAAGAAAAAAGAGAGTCCAGGCAAAAATGGGGCATCCTGGCGAACCAAAAACAAAATGAAAGGTTCGGGCAAAAGTTAGGGATAAAATTGAAAAAATGTACACCCGCGAAGTTGAAAACCTACACTGGGCGGCTTCGACAAAAAAGGGTATCCCGGTGAACTGAAAACCCGTAAAGGGAGGTTCACGCAAAAGTTAGGGATTTGAAAAGCAAATGACTGCGGTCCGAATTTGATACTACAGTGAGCATTGGCGCGGGAGAATAGACCTGAGGGGTCGATTATCAGATACAATCTCTTCGGAAGTGTGAATACCGGGAAAGCATTAGAGTCAGGCAAGTCATAGGAGGATCAGCTCATGATGTTCGTCTGCATCCCGTTGCCGACATGTGTACAAATTTGATTTGTCATCATATTTATGCTTCTTGTGCATACTTGTATATTTGTTGTGCGTAGGTTCCTCTTTTCAGGAGTTACATCCCGTGTACAAAACTCTGCCTATTTAGGGGCCCAATCAATAAAACATGTTATTCAGTATTGATGCTGGTTCTTTACTGTTTTGTACATGATAAACGCCTAGGTTTAATGAAACTAGCAAGTGTATAACGTTGCTGGCCCTTGCCAATAATTGCTAAAACTTTGAATTAACTGAAAATAATGTCACTAACGCTAACCTGAATAGATTTGGTTGCGTAGACTTGTTTTGTCTTGTTTGTGTTGTTGCAGGGTTCGTAGCCGTACAAAGTGGACGATCAAAAGATTGCAGTATTGACCAGAAGCTTGTAACGGAAAGACTCGATCCCCACGCAGGTCGCGTGTCTGAGATGACAATGTTCCTTACTAAAGAAGGATCAAATTCCCCAGCTAGTCGCAGCTTATCCGAAGGACATTCTCCGGCAAAGTCGTTTATCCTCAGCAGAATTGACGATTCCAAGATCGAAGGCTGTATTCAGACAGTGCATCCCGAGCAGAGTGGTTTAGCCTCAGAAGATTAATTTCCAACTCGTGAGCTGTACTTAGACAGTTTACCCTTCCCAGTAGGATCATTCACTCTCCCCCAGCGGAGTCAGTTGATTTTCCCCAAGAGAGTTGTTTCGTCCCTAGCAGAGTTCTCTCTTTTCAGCAAGTGTTCTTTTTCCTCCCAGTGGAACTCGAAGATTAAGAAAACTCTCCCCGGCAGAGTTGGTTGGTGTCCTGGCATTTATTTTGTCGGAATACCGTGTGATACCCGTTCACTCTCCAGCAGAAGTCCAATCATGATTGGCACATTCAGTTATTCCTCAGCAAATTTGGCTTCACTCTTCCAGCATTTATTTTGCTGGAATAATTCTGTGACGCCCAGTTACCCCCAGCGGAGTCGGCATTGTCTTCAGCATTTATTTTGCTGAAGCGGTTTCCTGTATCCCAGCAGTTCGAGTCTGCATTTGCATCGGCATATAGTGTCATATTTGCATCCACCAAATAAAAACGCGTAGCATTTCCATGCCGAATGGAGCATTACGCCATTGTCAAACATATGCATTTTGAAACATAAACCAGGTTGGTTAACCGTTTGTTTTCAAGTATTGTTTCCCATGCAGGTGGAGGGAGCTCTTGCTCAAATTAATTACCAAACATTCAAGATCTCGGCATGAGACGTGTAATGATAATGTCAATCGTGGCATTATTCCCCACAGAGTTGCTTGATTAAGTTTCTCTTACCCTTCCAGAGGAGTATTCCTTCAAGGTTGCTGTTATAACGATATCAAAAGATTGCGTGAATCAATTTTTCGAAGGTGTCTGGCAGTATGGATTCAGAAAATCCCCAGTAGAGTCCTTCTCAGATTTGCTGCCATGTCAGCACTGAAACTTGGAAGACTAGGCGCATATTGTGTTACCCATGTGATTGGTGGAGCTAGCTGCTGTAAAGATAGGCAGAAAAGCTGTGCCAAGATGATGTTCCCGTAGCCTAGGCGGATGAAGTTTCCTGTGTTCAGACAGATGATATTCCCGTGTGAATAGGCGGATGAAGTTTCCTGTGTTCAGGCAGATGATTTTCCCGTATGAATAGGCGGATGAAGTTTCCTGTGTTCAGGCAGATGATGTTCCCGTATGAATAGGCGGATGAAATTTCCTGTGTTTAGACAGATGATATTCCCGTATGAATAGGCGGATGAAATTTCCTGTGTTCAGGCAGATGATATTCCCGTATGAATAGGCGGATGAAATTTCCTGTGTTCAGGCAGATGATGTTCCCGTATGAATAGGCGGATGAAATTTCCTGTGTTCAGGCAGATGATGTTCCCGTATGGATAGGCGGATGAAATTTCCTGTGTTCAGACAGATGATATTCCCGTATGAATAGGCGGATGAAATTTCCTGTGTTCGGACAGATGATGTTCCCGTATGAATAGGCGGATGAAGTTTCCTGTGTTCAGACAGATGCTGTTCCCGTATGAATAGGCAGATGAAGTTTCCTGTGTTCAGGTAGATGATGTTCCCGTATGAATAGGCAGATGAAATTTCCTGTGTTCAGGCAGATGATGTTCCCGTATGAATAGGCGGATGAAATTTCCTGTGTTCAGACAGATGATGTTCCCGTAGCCTAGGCGGATGAAGTTTCCTGTGTTCGGACAGATGATGTTCCCGTATGAATAGGCGGATGAAGTTTCCTATGTTCAGACAGATGATGTTCCCGTATGAATAGGCGGATGAAGTTTCCTGTGTTCAGACAGATGATATTCCCGTGTGAATAGGCGGATGAAGTTTCCTGTGTTCAGGCAGATGATTTTCCCGTACGAATAGGCGGATGAAGTTTCCTGTGTTCAGGCAGATGATGTTCCCGTATGAATAGGCGGATGAAATTTTCTGTGTTCAGACAGATGATATTCCCGTATGAATAGGCGGATGATATTTCCTGTGTTCAGGCAGATGATGTTCCCGTATGAATAGGCGGATGAAATTTCTTGTGTTCAGGCAGATGATGTTCCCGTATGGATAGGCGGATGAAATTTCCTGTGTTCAGACAGATGATATTCCCGTATGAATAGGCGGATGAAATTTCCTGTGTTCAGGCAGATGATGTTCCCGTATGGATAGGCGGATGAAGTTTCCTGTGTTTAGGCAGATGATTTTCCCGTATGGATAGGCGGATGGAGTTTCCTGTGATTAGATAGAAATGTTTCCCCAGCGAAGCGCCGGGATTGTTCCGTAATGTGAGTCCTGACGTGGACAGATTTGTGTTTATTCGTGATTTGGCGAAATTTGGGTCCAGATGTGGACAAGGTTACTCCTGTGACAACAGGATCTCTATTAGTGTTGATGAATTTGTCTCTCTTCTTGTGTTGATAAGGCTAGTCCAGTTGTGGACAGAGGTGTTTTTCGAAAAGTGTTCAGTACCTGTGGCGTTACATAGGTGGTTGAAGTTGAAATCAGAATTATCAGACGTCGGATCAGTTGTTGCCGTAACAACCAGATTCAGTGGGTGGATGTCGTTCCCTAAGCAGTGGTGCAGTTTATTTCTGCGGTTGGCAAATTTCCGGGTTCTTAGTATTCAACCGTCTCGCACCTCGAATGTTTGAAGGCCGTTCGCTCTTCACCCAATCAGGTCCAAGTCGCTTGAATAAGGGCAGCTGTTGCACCCTAAAATTTGCTCAACCTACTTCACTTAGTTTATGTTTCAATTGCTTTAGCATTTGCTTAAGGAGTCATGTACATAGTCTAATCATTTGCATAGCATAGCATAGCAAGTCATTCAACAAGGGACCAAGTAATATTCTTATCTCTATGAGCCTATCAAGAGGTTATTATTCAAATTCAATCTTAGCTAAGTCATCAGAAAGAAGTTGAAATCTAAGAAGTCAGTGGATCAAGCAGTGAATTTATCTCCTATCTGAGGGTATTTGAAGATCATCAAAGAAGTTGTGAGCTGTGAATTGAGGTCATGGAGGGTACATAGACATCATGGAGGACCTAGAGGGTCATTTTGAAAGTGAGACAAGTCATTGATGAGATTGCAAGAGCTGCAGTTGAAGACAGTCAACTAGGGTTTCACCTGGGTCAACCCTAGGTCAAATGATTGATTGAAAGGCATCAAGGTCTATTTGAAGATGTGGGGTTCATCATTTGACATATAGATATGGATGTGGTGTTGTGCCAAGGAGGAATCAAGAGAAATCAAGAAGAAGAGAGGTTTCTAAATTAGGGTTTCTGTGTAAAATTCCCTGGTTTGGGTCAAACTTCCAAGCAAGATAATTCAAAATGCAAGTTTCAAATAGATCCTTGGCCAACATGAAACTTGTAGAGGATCTCAAGACATTTAATTTTAGTGGTGGAATACCTCAAGGAGGTTTATAGAACTCAAGTTATGGTTCTTGCAAGTTACAGGTCATCTGAGGCATCTGAAATTTTGTCTGTGAAAGTTACTTGTCTTCCAAGCAACTTTTACCCCACAAGGAGCTTTCAAATGGATTTCTGGTCAACATGAGAGTTGTTCCTCATTGTCTTAGCATTCTATAAAGGTATGGTATTCCTTCATCTGATTTATGGAACTCTATTTATGACCTTGGCAAGAAAAGGGTATTCTGGTCATTTGAGAATTACAGGTCATTTCAAGCCTATGCCCAAAACTCATACAAGGAAACTTCAAATGAAAAACTTCACAACATCAAAGTTGCTCCAAATGACATTTTGAGTCTAGAAAAGTGATCATGGAAGTTAGCAAATGCTCATAGCTCAAGATTACAAATTTGGTTAATTAAAAGGTGGATTTAATGAATAAAAGTGACCTAAAAATGAGATTTTTCATAACATGTCCAAATGGGATGAAATTATAGGTCATTTTGATTGGAAAGAATGTTTTGAGACCATTGGCAATAGTGGATTTTTTAGTTTAGTTCAAAGTTTGAGAGATATCATTGGTTGCTTATGTATGAAGTTACACATGCCAAAACACAAGGGATTTGTGCACAAGAAGTTTCTAACAAATTCTAGATGGTTCCATGAGCATCTATATATTGAGTAGAGTGGATCCAATCATGGGTTGGTGATTCATTTGGTTGAAAACTCATAGTTGCATCTCATTCCTCAATTTTGCAAATTCATTCCAATCTCTTCAATTCTTCATCAATCATTCAATTTCATGATCCAAATCCACTCAAGAATCATCCCTGAGTACATTGCAAGCAAGATTTGAAGAAGAAATCACAAGAATCATGCTATACAATTTCATCCTCCAAATTGCAAATAGAATTGGTCATGGCAATCCAAGGTGTTTAAGCAAGAACAAGTGCATACAGAACCAAGATCCAAGTCCATTGATCAAGTCCTAAGCATTGCTAGCTGTGAATCCAAGGATTTCTCCATCTGTTTTCAAGATTACACCAGGTTGGTTTTTCTATCGAATTGGCTAGAATTAGTTAGCATGATGTAGAATCCTTAGGTTAGAATTGTTAGGAATAGGTAGATGAATAATTCTGGTGAATTTAAGAGCATTTCATGGAGTTTGGTACATGAGCACCAGAACTGTTTTGACCTAGAACTAAGAGGATATAGAGTGTTAATTCTTGTGGATTAGTTTAGAATGATCAGGGATGTGTGGTGGTTACACTAGTACCAAGAAATTGGAGTTTCATGAGAGTGGAAATTGGAGTGTTCATGGAGAGTATGCTATCGGGTTTAGCTTTCTAGGGAGTGTTAGTGAGAATTAGTGATGTATTATTGTTCAGCATGAGAATTAGAGCAATTTTGCTTTTTACGGATCTGAATTTCATGGAGAAACGAAGGTGTATGAGGATGGTGAAACCTGGTTCGTGCAAGCTTGCTCATGGCTCAATCATGGTGGAAACCCTAGCTCGTTGGAGAAGATGATTCCACGAGCGTTGGATCATTCGCAAGACTTTGACTCAGAAGCGCATCCAACGGCTCAGGTTTGAAGTTGAAATGGAGGGAAGACTAGTCTGAATCAAACGCGTCGTTTCATTAAACGATGTTGCTGGGCTTAGGAATCCATTCCTATCCACACCACCAAACACCAAGGCCCAAACCAATGAACTAGCATAATTACTTCCTGCACCGTTTTTTTGGTTTTTTTCCTTTTTGTGTTTTCTGATCAAGTTGGGCCCAGACGTGCCTTGCTACGCGCACCCCCAGTCTGGGCCCATCATCAATTTTTCAACTGAAATCCTTATTAGTTGCACCCCTAACCAATCTAATTCATTTTAATTTCATTCATTTTTCTTAATTGTTTGAAAAATCATAACAAATTGAAAATTCCATATTTTTGAGTGGTTGTTTTTGCATCTTTTTCTTATTTCTGTTAAGAAAATTTTCATATAATAAAATTAGCATTTTATTTTATTTTTGCATTTTTAGTATATTTTTCTTTTAAATAGATTTTAAATGATGTTTAGTTTAATACTTGATCTTGTTGATTTTAGTTTAGCTAGATCCTTTTATATTTTGGACCCATTCTTTTTAGAGTACTTCACTTAGGACTTTAATTTTCATATGAGATTTAATTCATGATTTTAGGATTAAATTTTAGATGGTTTGTTTAGGTGTGATTAGGGGAATCAAAATTAGGGTTTAGATATGACATAGGTGTAATAAATCATTTCTTTTAGGAGTTGTAGTTTGAATTTTGGGGTATGGGACTATAGGGGTATTATGGGTAGATAATAGATCCCTTAGAAAATGTTAGACTTCCCCTATTCTACTATTACTATTAGTATATTGCTTGAATGTGCTTGATTGTGTGGTGTGCCCTCTCTAGGGTTATTATTTGACTGTGTGGGGTATTGGGCCTGCTTGGGGTTTTGGGATTGAGCTGAAGACTTTGCTGATGAAGCCATTGAAGACAAGGAATAAAGACCAATTTCCAGAGTTGATGAAGAGTATCTCTTGCTGGCAGCTGTTGAAGGTTATAGGATCTAGGAGTTAGGTAGAGCTCTAGAATAGCAACTTGATTCACAAACATGGAAGGTCTTGTTTGCCTCCATCCCTCTCTATGATGCAGAGTCTCTCTAGGACACTCACCCCCTTCCTTTGGAAGGCTTGGTGACAGTGTCTAAGAGATAGAACTCTTGAGAGAAACATTCTATATGTTGTTAACAGTCTGTTTGCCACCTTTGGTGGTCAACTAACTGCTTAACATCCCAATTCATTCTTTTGACTGTTCCTCATCTTGGAGAGCGAGACTTGAAGAAAAGCCCTGAAGGATTGAAGATAGATACCTTGCTTGAAGGCTGTGAAGATGAAGACTGATGCTTGCTTGAAGCTTGTAGCTGTTTGAAGATGACTTGAAGACAGATGTTGATAAAGCTTGCTGTGCAGAGCTGCTGTTGGCTGTTTATTTTTGCTGTTTATAACTTTTGATGTATTGTCTGAATTTCTCTGACTGTATTGTTTGCCATTTAATCTGTTAGGTTGAAAGCGAATTTTGTTCGCTTTTGCCTATTGTTTTCTAGGTTCGAGGTTGAGTGGGACTCCCTTGCCTCGCTTGTATTGCTGCATCCATGCATTTTACTGCTTTATTGTATATATGCTATTGTTTCTGTTTCCGTTTATCCCTTAGGATCTCTGTTTCTCTCTGCGCAAGAGAGGAACATGATAGACATTAGGTCTTAACCCATGCATGATAACATTAGGTTAGTTTGATTCCCTTTGCAACCATAGGTTAGAGTTCTGTCTCTTCTTTCTCAAAACAAACAGAAAAAACATAATAAATCTTTCAAACATAATAAAAGACACTTCTTCCGTAAAAGAATGTGAACTCACCAAAACGTCAATTTTCGTCCGCTTGGACTGCTAATCAGGAAAACCCTTTTTCAGAAGGAGATAAAAACAATCAAAACAGACTTGTGTCGTACGTGGCCCGAACTACGTTTGCTCTGATCTTTCATGCTGTATGAAAGTACGTAGGCATAGGATGTGATATCCTAGCGAGCAACCTTCCCCTCCTTTCCCGTAGGTAGGCAAACTACGTTGACTCTGATTTCTCGTTCTAGACGGGAATACGTAGGCATAAAGTGCGATACTTTGCCGAGTCATTTTCTTTTCTTTTAACCCCAGACCTGTAGAATAGATAGAATAACAATCTTTTCGACCGAAAACAAGCGTGGATCCCGTCGAGTACGACGGACGTGAGGGGTGCTAATACCTTCTCCTTGCGTAACCGACTCCCGAATCCAGGATTTGGTTGCGATGACCATTCCTTTCCCCGTTTTGCGGTAGGTTTACCTCGAGCGTTTCCTTTCCCTCCTTTGGGATAAATAACGCACGGTGGCGACTCTTCTGTCATCCGGCGCCGATTTTCGCAGTAGCGACACCCCTCAACCTCAACATACTTGAATGAAGACAACTGACTAATCATGATGTCTTCTTCACCACAGACGATGACTATGTTTCCATCCACCATATACTTTAGTTTTTGGTGCAAGGTCGATGTTACGGCGCCTTCCGAGTGGATCCATAGTCGTCCAAGCAGACAGCTATATGCCGACTGGATATCCATTATATAGAACACCGCATCAAAAATCTCAGGACCGACCTGAATTGGTAACGTCAACTCCCCAAAAACGGACCTCCTCGTCCCATCAAAAGCTCTAACCACCAAGTCGCTCGGAGTACATATTATCCCTTGAGTGTCTAGCTTCATGAGGGATTTTTTGGGTAGCACGTTTAGTGACGACCCAATATCTAAAAATACATGAGACAAAACAACCCCTCTACACTCGACGGATATGTGCAGCGCCGAGTTGTGATTCCTTCCTTTTGGTGTTAAGTCAAGATCAGTGAACCCTAGTCCATTTTCAGCGTTAACATGCGTGACCACTCCTTCTAGCTTATTAACAGAAATCTCTTATGGCACGTAGGTTGTGTTCAAGATCCTTAGAAGCGCATTTCGGTGTGCCTCGGAGTACAATAACAAAGACAGGATTGAAATCTTGGAGGGTGTCTGCTATAAGTGATCTACGATTTTGTAGTCACTCTTTCTGATCAAGCGCATGAATTCTTCTGCGTCCTTCACCAGAGCTTCTTTCTCTCCCTGCCGCGGATCCTCTTCAATCACCAATTTTTCCTTCCCCTTGTCAGTTCTTCCAGCACTAACCTTTGGAGGCGCGAACACTCTTCCACTTCTCGTCACCCCAGTGTTTCTGACCAGATTGTCGATCGACTCGTAAGGTGAACTCTTCAATTCTTGCTTCTGCCAATTACAGAACACCTCTGCCCCATAATTCCAGGGGATCGCTTTAGTGCTCTCGTAAAGCATTGGTCCTGCCTTTGTAATCACAATTGTCGGCGGCCTCGGTGGTGTAGAAATGTTGATAGTCTTATACGGGATAGAGATCGTGGACACTTCATCCTTCTTTTCATTAATCTTCATCTCGTCATCTTCCTTACTGATTTTGTCAAATTGTAAAAACCCCTCATCCATCATATTCTGAATACAAATCCTCAAACGTGAACATCCTTCTGGATTAACCAAACAACCTTCATAGTTGCTCCCACAGCCTGGGAACACCCCACCAGCTAACAACTTACTTTTTACAAAACTCAGTGGAGTTTTCAAATCTTCAACACTGGATACCAAGTTCAGATTATCTTCGATAACAACATTCACTCCAGCAGCTCCATGGTTCGGCATGCAATTTTGGACGACGTTGGGTACATCATGAGTGAAGTTAATGGCCTTACTATCAACAAGGTCTTGAACCTTGTGCTTAAAGGCTTTGCAATTATCAATATTGTGGCTGGGTGCCCCTGAATGAAAATCACATCAAGCATTGGCGTCATATCCCGGAGGAGGTGCACCGGTCAATGGTGCCAATGTTCTCTTCTGGATGAGTTGTAATTGAAGTAAGTGTTGCAACAGCTGAGAATAAGGCATTGGAGGCGCATCAAAGTGCCTATTCACCGCCCTTCTTCTATCTTGAAACTGCCTTTGTGCGTAGCTTTTTTGTTGCTGCTGCTGTTGTGGACGTTGTTGTTGTTGTTGTTATGGTTGTGGCGGCGGCATTGCCGGAATGGCAATGCTCGCCACTTGTTGACGTTGTTGGTAGTATGGTTGTTGTTGACGTTGATTCCTGTTATGATTTCTAAAGCCTGACACTGCGTTAGTCTCATTTTCCTTTTTCCTGTTACCGAAAACTTTCTTCCCACCTCCAGACGAGGTCTCTTCTCTACTTTGTATCTTTCCTAGTTTTATCCTGTTCTCTACTTTTTCCCCAGTTATAATCAGATCCAAAAAACTCCCTGACATATTTCCGATTAACTTCTCGTAATATATTCCTAGCAAGGTCGCCACAAACATATCGATCAATTCGCTCTCCACCATTGGAGGCTGAACTCTAGCCGCTTGTTCACGCCACCTCTGGGCATACTCTTTGAAACACTTGTTGTTCCTTTGTGATAGATTTTGCAACTGCACTCTGTTCGGTGCCAAGTCGCTATTGTATTGGTAGTGCCTTGCGAAGGCCTCTGCTAGATCCCTCCAAATTTTGACTTGAGGTGGCTCCAACCCAATGTACCACTCCAATGAAGGACCAGACAAGCTGTCCTGAAAGAAGTGCATAAGCAACTTCTCGTCATCTGAATATGCCGACATCTTCCTATAGTAGGACCGAAGGTGTACCCTGGGACAAGTCGTCCCTTTATACTTGTTGAAGTCTGGCACCTTAAACTTCAGAAGAATTCTAAGTCCTGGAATCAGTCCCAGATTGGACATGTCAAGACCCATAGCATTCTGGTTTTCAAGGCTCCTCATTTTTTCTTCTATTTCCTTGAATCTTCTATCAGCGTCAGATTGTAATCCTACCCCCAAGGTCTCCCATGGAGAAGACATCATCTTGCTCGTCGTGTTCCCAATGGGGATCATTGTTACCCTACATAGCGCCCATTGGTCCTGGGATATGAACTCCAGTTTGGTTTCCTCCGCCCGGAGAGATAACCACTGTTGGGATAGCATCTGCCCGTGGCGTACTGTTTTCCACTGGAGGTATAGCAGCGGTTCCACCATGTAAAACCCCACTTCCATCAACCCTTGATACCAAAGGTTGGACCAGCGTCCTTAACTGTTCCTCGCTGTTGGCGACCCCCTGCATCATGTCCATGAATTGCGCCATCCTTTCGCAAAATTCTTGAAGCTCTGTCTGAATCTTTTCCATGGCTCTTTGCTGATTTCCTCGCGTAGAATATCAGTGAATCGGTTGACCTTCAATCCTGAAACAAACTCTGGAGAACCACAGGAAGAGGTAAGGTTAATAGAAACGCCTGCAATGCAAATGAAGAATGATGCAAAAATGCAGAATGCAGACATGTAAATGCGTTTCAGGGACACTCTCCCCTTGATTCTAGTTCCAAAGTCATGGTAAGAGAATGAAGAACCACAGAGGTACCCAGAAAAACATCTCATAAATAAAATGAACCATAGAGTATCATCATAGATCACCAAAAGAATACAAAAAGAGTCATCGTGACCTCATCCAACAACCCTGGTGATGGTCAGAATACAAATAACAATAAATAAGAGAAAAAACGTCAAAAGCAGTGTCGAGTCCGGAACTCCTCTAGCAGCTCCTTTGTATCCGGATGATCGGGCCTGTCAATCAATCCCTGAATAAGCAAGTCCCTCTTCTTGATAGTATCTTGCAGACTCTGAACATGGTCTTCCCAAGCATTCTCTCCAAAAGCATCTTCTAGCCTGGGCTTCTTTAGGTCAATCCTCAATTTGTATTCCTCCAACATTGCAAGAGCTTCGTGGAGTTTTCGCTCGGTCTCGAACAGATGCATTGCATTAACTAGACTATTCATGATTCTGACTCGAAGATGATTTTTCAAACTCTCAACCTGCAGACGGAGTCCATCCTCTCTTTCTTTGTTATTGGTTAAAAGAGCATTCCATTGGGCTTCAAACTTGGATATGTTCAGATGAGCTCTCTCCAACTCCTTCTTTTTTCTTGAGAGGAAATCAGTGACGCCTTTCAAAGCTTTACCTACTCGTTCTCGAGTGCTGATCTCCTTTGTCAATTTTGTACCCATCTTGTTTACCAAGTCTGTTTGCTTCCTGGATGACTGGATGGCTTGATTCCTCTTGATCCTAAGCTGGACAATTTCCTTCTCTAACTCTTCATTAGCCCTACGCAGTTCTTCCTTCTCTGCCCATAGTCGATTGTATTTCTGCACCTCGACTGTCGTAGGTTCCACAACTACTGTGGGATACAAAGGATCCCTTACTGGAAAGGGGAGCAACAATCTCTCGACTCTCTCCTGAATCCAATCCATGTAAGGTCCATATGCTCTACAATCACCCTTACCCAAATGAAGTTTTCCTTTACAACGAATGTTGTTCCAAGCCTGTTGTGGACTAATCAGGGTAATGGCATCAGCTAAGCCTGTGAAGTATAGCGATTCTCGTACTTCTTCCTCCTTCGGGGGTCCTTTTAAAGAATAATCGAACTGCCGAACAACGAGAGCTGGGTTCTAATTAATACCACCTTTCCTCACAATCAGAGGGACATTGGGGTAGTCCCCACAGCTATAAATAATCTCTACACCCACAAGGTCTCTATCAAACCATATGACATCCTCTGATTTTACATGAGCCTGTCTGGCCAACCAACAGTGGTCACGAGATCAACAAAAGGTCCGAACTTGGGTAGATGTGAAATGAACCACTTGTACAAGAACGAGGTACAACAAGAGACATTCATCCCTCTCCGATTCTCGTTCTTGTAATGGGTGGAGTGATAGACATCACCTAAGAGAGTTGGTATTGGGTTTTTGGAGGCGAAGATATAGCAAGCGTCTAAGTCAACAAAATCGGACAAATTAGGGAACAAGATTATCCCATATATGTAGAGTTCTAGAAAGGCATTAAAAATAGGCCAACATCCTTCCTTTGCAAAGTGTTGAGCCTTACCCTCTAAGAATTGTAATGGGAAACCGGGCACTCCACTCTTCCGTACCATTTTTCCATCTAGTTCAGAGATATCCACATGCAGAGCACTAGCTACCTTAGCTAAATTGGGCTCTCCTTCTGATTGCACAAAGGGTATCTCCTTCAACACTGGAATCCCTGACATCTGATCGAATTCTTCCAAAGTGGGCAACAGAACATACCCAGGGAAAGTGAAACAGCATAACTGAGGATCATAGAATTGTAACAGCGTGTTGAGACTCTCCAACTCATGCTTGGAAACTTTGCGAACAAGGCCTAAAATCCCCCCATATTCCTTCTTGAAATCTGCCATAACTCCATGCTCTACCCCAGACCTAAGGCCAACCAAAGATCTCACATCTGTAATATGGGGGAAGAGTGGATTACAGGAATAGAATCAAGAGGAGAAACTGTACACCTGAAACACAAATACATGTTAATGTCAAAATGCAAATGAGTATGCAAATGCAACAGAGGATCAAGTTGTTGTGCCGTTGACGGAGATGAACCAGCGCTTCGCTTTGGCAAGAAAACCATATAGCACTAGTACAAGGATCCCACTGTAACTGTTCACAATGATAAGATAAACGGGTAGGATGAAAGTCAAAGTTTCCTGCAAACCCTCCCTCTCACAAGTATGAACTTATCTCCGATAAGGTCGGGCATCCTATGCGGTCATCAGCGTCACAGACTTTCGAGAAAAGATGATACATTCACCATTTCTGGTTTGGCATCATTGTCTCACGAAGTGGCCTCACTTAGCTGACTCCAAGTGATCGGTCTCTAGAGTCGACAGCTTTTAGATCCAACACCCTTTCCCGACCTAGTACAGGATAGGATGTCTTCAATAGAAAACCTCGTCTGAATGCGAATTTCATGAGGACTAGTGCATGCCTAGCGTGCAGATCCCCATTACTCTCCACTCTAATGCTATGGTTATTCTCAAGCCTGGGTTTTGGCTTATCTCATAATGGAACACCCCACCCACAACACAACAACATGATATATGATATAAAGTGCTAGAAATAAAAATGCAAATGCAAAATTGTATAGATGCAACACATATACACATATATACACACCCAAATACAAAACACACAAGCTCTAAGATTGACTCACATAGGGGATGGGAAGCAGTCCCCAAGAGAGTCGCCAGTTGTCGCATCACTGCGAAGAGGGGTCGGCAAGGATAGAAGAGTCGCCACCGTTCGTTATTTATCCCAAAGAGAGGGAAAGGAAACGATCGAAGAAAACCTAACGAAAAGGGAATAAGACAGGTCATCGCAACAAAATCTCGGGTTCGGGAGTCGGTTACGCAAGGGGAAGGTATTAGCACCCCTCACGTCCGTCGTACTCGACGGGATCCACGCTTGTTGTCTAGTCTATAAGGGTGTAAATTTATCTATGCTAAAGGCTCACGGGGACAAAAGAAAAGAAAAGAGACTCGATAGAGCATCGTCGCTCTATGCCTACGTATTCCCTCGTGCAATAGGAAAGTCAGAGTCAACGTAGTTCGGAAAACTACGAGTGAAGGTGGGGGAAGGTTGCTCGCTAAGACATCGTTGTCTTGTGCCTACGTATCCTCGTCTGGTACGAGAAATCAAAGCAAACGTAGTTCAGGCTAACAAGACCACTGATTGGTTTAAGTGTTTTAAACCGAGTAGGGTTAAACCTTAGTTCCAGCAGTTAGGTCTATGCAGCTCGACCATTGGAGACTTAGGCGTTACCTGTTTGCGGTAGAACCAAGAGTTAACAACACTCTCTTTATGAAAATGATTTTCCAATTAAGATCCCAAAGGATAAAAATATTTGATGTTTTTGTTTTGTATTTTTTAAAGACAAGAAGTGGATTGAGTTATGGTTTGAAACTCATGTCGCACTAAAGACTATGACTCGAGAGCGAATGCGTCGCATATCGCCCAAAGGGCATACGCTAAACACTCTAGACAGTTGGGTGGAGTCCACCCAAACATCATTCCTCAAGTACTTAAGGCTCGTAGCGTACGAAACAAATATTTCTTTATTAAGTGTTTTGAATTGTTTAGGAGATGAGGAAAGAGAGACTCAAACTAAGGGGAAACTGGACCCTAAAGTTGTCATGCACAATGTTCCTAAAGTTGGGATGAAAGGGAAGAACTACCCTAATATTGTCATGCATAGGATTGAACACCTAATGTCTGTCCTACTCCCATCCTAAACGAAGGAACTAGGAATCCTAGGGGGATCATGGCCAAAGGCTAAGTAAACCCTAAATAATTCACTCACAAATGAAATGAGAAAGAAAAGAAATTGACTTGAACAAGTGATTAGCCACAAACCATATTAATTCGTTAATTCAAAATAAAATAAAAATGAAATGAAAATTAAAAGAAAAATAATTAACACAACAAAATATTAGAAAATATGATTTTTTTGGATTTTTTAAACTAAAATAAGAATTAAATAGAAAATAATAAAAATAAATGGAAAATATAGTAAAAAAAAGATGAAAAATAATTTAACACATCAAAATAATAGAATATGATATTTTTGGGTTTTCTATGATATTAAATAATTTTTAAAAGAAATAAAAGCTAAATAACAAATAATTAAAATAAAAAAAGAATTAAAAAAAAACAAACAAGGTGCTAAACAAAAAGGAAATGCTCCCCCCAAGGCTTGAACTCAAGACCTTGGGGTTGTGGGCTTAAAACCAAGACAAACCAACCACTCTCACGCGTTTGAATGATTATGGAAAGAGAAAAAGAAAAATATTAAAACAAGAAAATAATGAAAATAAAGCAAAAACACCCCCGCTAGGGGTCGAACACAGATTTTGTTGGCAAGGCAAGTTCTTATGGCAAGGCAATTAACCACTAGGGTGCCAATACATCCATTGTATCAAGCCACCCCAGCTCTACATAAACCAAAATGCGCGCATGGCTGGGCAACTTCTCAAGCCAAGTTGAAGGCAAAATGTCAAGAAACGATTTCGCTCTAACTTCTTCAAATCTTATCCAAATTCAGTGGAATTTTAGTCTATCTCACTCAATTTTTCATGAGGATTACAATGGTGCTGTCCACTTTTTCAAATTATGCACACAGAGTAAAACTCGATTGGAAATGCAAGATATGAGTTGAAATGCGTTTTGGACAGTCAAGATCAAAACAGATGCAAACCAGTTCAATGAAAGATATGCACATATTTCAAATACATTGTTCATGGATTATGTCCAACAATAAACCTCAATTCCTTATTGAATCAAAATATGACCATTATGTTGCAAGATGTGGGAATGATGTTGAGAGGAAAACAGTTATGATGCATCATTCAAAAGACTCAAACTTGTTCACAATTTAACCAAACAAAGATTTTAAGGATTCAATTAAGGTTAGACAACATAAGATTTAACCAAACTTAAACAAAAACTGTCAACAGGTTTGCTCACCAACTCACAGTCTCCAAACGCATACAAATGGATTTTCAACAATACTTTCACAAAAGCAAAGCACATACAGAAAATCAACACCAACTCAAGTTAACCTGGTCTATCTTGACAGTCTACACAAATGTCCTTACTTGACATGATTCATCAATCCTAAACTACTGGTCAAACACAAGGCAGGCCTATCATGGTTGAAAGGCTTGCAATGAAACTTCAGTCACTAAGTCAACAGCAGCAGCAGGTTTTGTACCTCATCAACATCCACTGATGGATTATGGAAGCAGCTCCCAAACCACAATGCATACCCGTAGGGACATTCATTGAGTTTTACCAATTTAAACTCATGTTTTCTCTTGTAGACTTCCAAAGTAAGCCAGCAGCAAAAGCAAAGTTTTGAAGTTCCTTCCTTTTGTAAGCAACAATTGGTTTTTTCTTTGAGGACAGTTTGAGAAAAAATGTTAACAACCCTCTTTTTTGCAACCAGTTTGAGGGTTGTGTTAAGGAGAGTATGGAATGGAGAATAAAAAACTTGGGGAATGGTTCAATGTTGAGAGAGATTCGCAGGCTAGAATCAAGGGATGCAAAACACTCAATTTCTGATTTTGCACGAAGTGGTAGCTAGGGTTTCTTCTCAACTTCTCTTTAGCTTAAATATCAAGTGAGAAAGTGGTTTTGGAGGGTTTTACTATGGTGAAAGATCAATGGACAGATTTGCATTTTCATGGTGATTTTTGAATCAATGGTTGATGGGAGGGGTAGTACACAAACCAGCTTGCATCCTTGTCTTCTTGCTGGTTTCTTGTGAGAGTGTAGGACTACTTAGACTAGCTGCAAGGATCAGCATGAAAGCAAATTGTCTTTTCCTTGTTTTGGCAAGAAATTCAAAAATGAACAAAAGAGGTACATTGGGTGTTTGGCTAGTTTTGGAAACGTTTGGTGGGCCTTAAGATCAGCACCATGCGTATAAAACAAAAGTGTATGGATGATAAACAAAAGCAAATCAAAATATCACATATTTCATCCCTTGAAAAAGTGTTCAACACACCCACTTCGGACCATGATATCTTAGTGCACACAACTCCATTTGCTTAGATCTTGTGTTCAAATGAAAGAGGGCAGGGAGTAGAACAAATTTCATGTTGGTGGAAGTTCCATTTGATCATTGGTAGATCACCAAAATTGGGGTTGAAAAGTATGTCATGCAAGCTGTCCACAAATAACTTTGAAAAAATTCTAAGTTATGGATTTTGCCTTATTTTTGCTCAAATTTGCACATCCATAACTTGAGCTTCCCAAATCATATTGAGGACTTCTTGGACTTTTTGGAAAGCTTGTAACATGATCTACAACTTTCATTTGGGACAAAGTTCCATTTGACATCAAGAAAGTGATGAAAATTGGCTTGCAAAGTGAGTCCAAAAATCTGCCTGAACTTGCCAATGTTGAAATCATTGAAATCCTCAACTTTGATTGATCATAACTTGGGCTCTAAATACCATATGCTGATGAATTGGTACTCAAAAGAAAGCTTGAAATACAAAGAACAACTTTGATGTTTGAGCCAAGTCCACTTGAAACCTTGATCATGAAGAAAAATGGACTTGAAGATGGCTACTTCAACCATAAAACTTTCCATAAATAGAATGTTCTAAAACCCTAATTTTCTTAAAATAGCATCTTTTAACAATTCTTGGTTTTTCATGATTCCCTTGACTTTTCTTGATCAAATTCCATCTATTGGTTATGTTGAACTTGAGAAACATGATCTTGACCTCAAAAAGTCAGGAGTTGACTTTTTCACTACACAGTTGACTTTTTCCCCAAATCTCCTGATTTTCAATTGACTGATCAATTAAAGCTCTTCTGATTAAAATTGATGGTCAATCTCCCATACCCAAACACCTTAGGACATATGGAAGGTCATGGAAACAAGTCTTGCTCTCAAAAAAAAATTAGCCTGATTAAAAATGAAGCCCTAATTTCACACTTTTTGCCTAGGCATTGTTCAGATGAACTAGGTGACTATTCCAACTTCATAATGACCTCTGAGGCACTCAACAAACTTCTACCTCATGTTTACATCAACGAAAAGTCTTCATGGACCCCTTGATAATCTTTTGATGATTCCTTGATAATGTTGTGGCACACCCCTCCTCTCTAGGAACTCAGATATCTTCATGATGATGACAACCATTTAATAACCTCTACCAATGCCTCTGCATGAGCTTGTGGTCAATAAGGCTCTCCTCTTGGATGATACACAAACAATCACTTGATCCCCTATAAGAATTATGCTATGAAAATGAAAAAAATGCTAAAATGCAATGAAACATAAGCCAAAGATTAAGAAAAGATGTTGGTCAAATTTTGGGGTGCAACAACGGGCAACCGTGTTGGCTCCCTGTTCCTCTGATCCAAGAATTCTTTGTGCCCGACTTGTTGACACAGGCACCCGTGTCAGCCCCCTGCTTTCTTCTCTAACACGGCCTCAAGGATCCTCTCTTGACACGGCCCGTGTCAGGTGACACGAGTGGCCATCTCAGGCCACTGTAATGCTTGAAAAACTCCTCTGACTTTTCCCGAATCTCCTATTTCTTTTCCTGAGTCTTTTTCCTTTCTCCGTATGGACCTGAAAACATCAAGACCACTACCAAACGCGTAAAATGCACTAAATGTAAAAAAATCACTAGAAAAACATAAAACTCGAGAAAAACATAAAAAATAGTAAATATCACTAAAAAACAGTTAAAAGACTAACATAAACATTATCGATTCGTGTATTAGATGTCGAATAAGTGCGGGAAACAAGATAGAAATGGTGATTGATTAGCCAAACACCATAATCTTCTAGTTGAGCATACCTAGACCTCTGAAGTTTAGGTGTCCATATTTGTGATACCATAGCCAGTTCTTGTCTACAACATCAATCAAAGCGAGTCATTGATGATCAACTTTGTTGATCTCTATTTTGAAAGTTTTTTTATCTGACAATGGTGCTTCCATGGTCATCCTTCTTTCACCATTATACACCTTCATCTGATTTTATTCCAACTTCATGTTATACCCTTTGGAAAGTAATTGACATATGCCTATCAAATTACTTGTTGTAACACCCTTCTAAAACCCCACGAAAAATAAACATAATCAGAGTAAAATTAACATGCATTCACAAAGGGTGTCACACATATACTTCCAAATTACTTAAAAACACCTGTCATGCTTAATAACACTGAAATAATTAATCATACTTTGCAAAAATTCATTTGCATGTAACAGCAGATTCATTTACATCACATATTTTTCATAAAAGAAATATTTGCATTTATCACATAAATCACATCACTTAGGCATTGAGGCCAACATCACAAAATACATCTGAAACATAACCCAAACGATCCCAGTGTTACATGACCAGAGTACGACTCAACCCAATAACATAAAATCACTAAATAACTACACCAATAGCGACCTCGCAACTACAAGTAGTATTACACCTTGATACCTGCACGATGTCATGAAGGACATCATTCCAGCAGAAGGGTGAGAAACATTATCATATTAACAAAACATATAATCATATATATAAATGCACAAATACCGAATACATATACTCCACATTTTCTCACCACAATACATTTACCTACTTAAACACATTCATCAATTCACATGCACACACACAACATGTTCATTCTACCAATTCACACAAACATATATCTTCATGTTTATTTCACCAATGCATCCTATAAAGATGATAATGCAACTCATAGAGACCGACTCACGACTCTAAGCAGATGCAAATGCGGTACCGACTCATTCAGTAGGTTCAATTGAAAAACCAAAGGAACCATCGCTCGTTACCGAAGTAACTCCCCGTCGGGCCTACGATGTTCACCCATCGCTCACACCACACATGGGGACACGATGTTTCAGGATTGCTCACATCCCACAAGGGCACATAATCGTTCTGCAGATCCTCCACGGGATCAAGAATAAACCATCGCTCAGACCCCACAAGGGCACACGAGGTTTCTGCAGATCCTCCACGGGATCAAGAATAAACCATCGCTCACACCCCACAAGGGCACACGAGGTTTTTGCAGATCCACCATGGGATCAAGAATAAACCATCGCTCACACCCTACAAAGGCACACGAGGTTTCTGCAGATCCTCCACGGGATCAAGAATAAGCCATCGCTCACACCCCATAAGGGCACACGAGGTTTCTGCATATCCTCCACGGGATCAAGAATAAACCATCGCTCACACACCACAAGGGCACACGAGGTTTCTGCAGATCCTCCACGGGATCAAGAATAAACCATCACTCACACCCCACAAGGGAACACGAGGTTTCTGCAGATCCTCCATGGGATCAAGAATAAACCATCGCTCACACCCCACAAGGGCACACAAGGTTTCTACAGATCCTCCACGGGATCAAGACACAAGAATGAAATCATGATGCTTCATATGCAAAACGACTCCACACACTTTTGAGATGCATACATCTAAGCAAATATATATATATAATTAAGCATTACACCTCACATAAGTACGTACAATGTTGCGGTGGAAATAGGATCACAAACTATTAATGAGTTTGAATCGCAATTCAATTCACAACCGCTCTTTGATTTATCCGAAGGAAAAGGTCAAAAGAGGGAAAACCTATTTTGCATCGTAAACACAATGCGGGGAAAGATCTAGGGTTCGGGGGTTGGTTAAATTTAGGGAAGGTATTAGCATCCTAAACTTCTGTAGTACTCTACAGGAACCTTTTGTTCAAATGTTTACTATTTGCTTTATTCATTTGCTTAAGGTATACGTACAAAGGGATTACAAGTGAGAAAAGAGACCTAAGTGGTTAATTCTAAGTTTACTCGGCAAGACATCGCATCTTGTGCCTACGTATCCTTACGGGAGTGGAATCAAAGTAATCGTAGTTCCCCTCAAAAGGGAGGTTAGAGACTTCTTGACTGTGGTCAAGGCCTCAAGGGGAATAAACGCATCTTAAGGACACGCTTACGCGGAGTGTAGAAACTCCAATATCTACGTTGAATTGTTAAGTTATAATTAGGGTTAAATTAGGGATTCCACGGCGGGAAACCCTAAAATGAGCGCGGCGGCTCTTTGACCTAATGCTAGGGGTAAAATTGGTAATTTTTGTCTGCGGCGAGACATTTATGGAAAATTAGGGTTTGTAAGGTGAAAGGGTTTGAAGTTGAGGACTATTGGCGCGGCGACCAAACGGTTAGACCTAATTCCTTCGGAGGTGTGTAGTGTGACAGAATAATTGGCAAAAGTGTGAGAAACTAATCATACGGGCAGGGAAATAATGACAAAAATTAAAACCATACACGCAGAAATTAAAAGGCAGAAATTAAAACGCGATTGCTAGGGTTCGCGAGGTTACATGAGAGGAGCAATTACAATATGGTAATGACATTGAAATGAAATAAATAACGGTAAACGCAATAAACTGCAAAACGAGCAAACACCATTAATGGGCAGAATTGTCAGATGGTGACGAAGTGAAATTATGCATCTTTTTGTGGTTTTATTTTGTGATATAATCTTCAATTTAAATTAAAATGGAATTCTTAATATTAATTTAACTCAAACCCTAAAAACTATCTTACCCTAATTATTATTTTTTTAAAAATGGATTTTAATACATTTATTTAAAAAATGGTTTTTATTTATTATTATAAAAAGGTTTTTTATTTTATATAAAAAAGTTTTTAAATTATTATTTTATTAAAAAAACAATTTTAATATTAGTTTTAAAAAAAGTTTAATAAAGTTTAATTAACAAATTATAAAAAAGAAAAAGGTAAAAAAAAATAAAAGGGGTTGGGCCGGTCATCACTCCCGGACCCAACCCGGTTGTAAATGTAACAAAACAAACTTAGGGTTTCAGAAACCCCATTCCCCTTCGCGGCGCCGTTTATCTTTCTCTCGCTCTTGTTTCCGTCTCTCTTCGTTTCCGCCATATTTTCCTTCATATCTTCTTCTCCACACTAAAAGAACAGAAAAAAAACTGTTAATATGCTGATAATGGAATGAAAGCTTACGGTGAGTTCTCAATCGGTGATAAACGGGGGCGATGATGGTGAACTGAGCCTCAACAGATGTTTGCCCGTCGTTGAATGAACGGCGTCGGCGAACCTCTTTCGTTGGGTTTGATCGATGGCTGTTTGTGATGGCTTTGGGCGAAAACTCTTCTTCTTTCGATCTCGCGGTCGCTAGGGTTTCACGATTCGTCTTCTTCGCAACTTTATTTTGGTTCCCTCCGCCGTTGCGTCTAGCGTTTTACACGAGGTGATATCGTTCCCTTTTATAATTTCTCTTTGACTCTCTTTTGGGCCTTTGATAATAGTGGATTTGCATTATTTTTCTGAGATTGGGGCTATGATGTATGAACTGAGCCTTGATTCGAATTTCTGAACTTAGCCTCGTGGGCAGTCCCTAACTCGAGTAGTCTCTGAATTCTACAACTGTTTGTTTGATTGTAAAAACAACAAGGCTGGTTCAGTCTTATGTTTCTATTCAGTTTAGTTATCAGTCTTAGAGCATAAGCTTACTTTTCTTCTTCTTCTTTCCGGACGGATACTTCGTACAGATCAACGCCGCCGAGAAGGTCATACGGTGATGATGACCTTAGGGTCTGAACCGCTATTTTGTATGTGGCTGCCCCTATGTGGTTGGTGGCTTTGCAATCTGTTGAGTGTTTGTTCGTAATTACCATATGCTACGCAACTCAACAATCGGTAGGGAATTGGTAACGGCTTTGGTCGTGGCACTCCCAGCCGCTTGAACGCTTATGCCCGATGATGGTTAAACTAAGGGCTGATATGACTTCGAATCTCTTTGTTGTTTCCATCGTTTTTATGCAGTTCAATTAGATGGCCTGGTTCGATTTTGGTAGGCTTCAGTTAATCGAACTATCTGTTATGTTCCCATTCGAGTTGTTTTGTGATAGTATGATTCTGAACTTGATTCTTTGTGGTAATAAGGGCATTGTTTCGTTGCCGTGGATGTTATTTCGACCCTTATGGTTTTCGAACCACCTGTTTACTGATACGATCAACTTTTTAACATTCGCCTTTCTTGTGTAGTTGAGCGGGGCTGTGATGTATGATGGCTGAGACCTGGCTTTGATGTTTTGTGGCAACAGATATGCTGGTTTATAGACTTACTGAGGCTCGTGGGGCTGGCATGTTGGTTTTTCGAAACTGATGCCTCCTTTCTGAGTTAAAACTGATTGTTTTTCGAAACTTCTTTACTTTGCTCAGATTTGAACATTTGGACCTGTTATGCATTATCTGATGTTCTTTTGTGTCTTTGCAGATGTCAGAACTAGTTTTATGTTGGTGTTCATCCGGATTTGTTTTGAGACCATTTCCGCCATAATTAGGCTTGCCTTTGTCTTGGTGTTAATGACCATTGGCTGTTTCTGATTACCTTCTGAACTGCATTTTGAATTGAATTGCCTGCTCATGTTTTGTGCAGCTTATGGATTTTATTGTGAGCTGATACCATTCTGATTCATGTATTTCAGGTCACAGAAAACGGTTCAGACCCGTCGGCATCCGGGTTTGAACCTGAGTTGGCTAGTGTTCACCCTGGTATCGGTTTTGAGAATCAAATGGGATTTACTTGATTTTGAAACGAATCCAGATACGGCAAAAACGAATCAGTCCCGCTTCTTCTATCTCTTTTATCTCTCGGCTGCCCCTCAGATAAGAACAAATGTTATCTGATCTGACGCTAATGGCGCGGATCGGTAACGGGGGTAGGATGCAGCTTCGGTTGTGCCACTCCCGGCACTCGATGATGACATCGCTCTGAGAGTGTCAAAAATCACCTCTAACATTTTCTTCTATTTTGCTTTGCTCTGTTTTTGGTTGTGCAGGTAATCAGGTAGCGAGTGACGAACGCGAAGCATCAACACGAAGTCCACATGACTTAGAATTTTAGGAAATGCAATTTTTATTTCTCTTTTGTAACTTGTAATAAAAAGTATTATGAATAAATTCACTAATATTCTTTATTCAAATTATTTCCTCTTTGTAAATCATGATAAAAATATTATGAATGAACTTCCAATGTTCTATCCAAATTCACTTTCTCTTTACAAATAATAATAATAAAATATTATGAGTAAAATTCACATATTCTATTAAAATCACTTTTCAATTTCTTTTCCCTGATTTAATTTGCTGCAAACACCTCAACATCCGATTAAACCTCACCGGTCAAATATCTCCGAATAAAGGTTAAAATCAATTCGATCCAATCTTGCATAATAAGCTTAATCTCCCTATACCTCCAACATGAATAAGTTCCATTAATCAGTCGAAATTTTCACTGCTTTCCTTTTAAAATGAACTGGAAGATAGAAGAATGAATTCTTGTTAAAACCATGTTCCCCAGATCCGATTCTCGCATCGCCTTGAACCAAACCAAATTGATATCTTAACATGATCAACTTTTAAAGAACCCAGAAACGAAAGCTCTGATTACCCCATAAAATCTAGGCAACGAACCCTCCACAAAAACAGTCAACAAATGATGTATAAATGACCACTTTGCCCCTTTCATAGTTAACGCGCACCTGATGTAGTTCCTGCAAAATAAGCACACTACATAACCTGTTAATAGTTAGCGGATGCAACAATGGATGTCATGCTATATGAATAGACTAATCTGAGGGTAAAATTTGGGGTATGACAGTTGCCCCTATTTAAATAACTTCACCGGATGATTTGAGCGACCGAGGCTCGAGAAATCATGGTGGAGGGATTTAAATATAGATAACCGAAAATTTTGCCCTTAGATGCGGCGATATGCAATGCTATGGATCTAACAAGACTAATGCAGATGATGCCATGAATATGATATGATGCGTATGCTGGAATGATGACTGCGAAAATGCTGACGAATACGACTATAGACAGGACGAGAGATGAACACACTGGGGAAAATGACGCGCTGGGACGACAACACAACACTGGGGAATTCCAAAAATGATGGTCAACTAGGGCGAACACGACCAATTGTCTTTTTTAGAAAAGGAACGAGATTCTCAGATGGAGATGGTACCTATGAGACGGCCTCCACTGGGGAATCTAAAAGTAAAACTGGATCATGTACGACTGCAAGATCGATCACAGAATGCTGGAGCATTGAGCAAAGAATAACATCCAAGCTTCTGTAAACTATCTCTCGTGACAGGATCAAACGGACTTTCGGAACTCCGTAGCAAATATACAGGGTGACAAGAACCGGCTGTATGCCAAAATAAATGGACTTTAAGTGGTTAGAACATGATCTTAAATGGAGATGGCGCCTATGAGATGGCCTCCACTTGGGAATGTCTAACAATAAGATTGGATCTACACGACTGCCAGATCAATTACAGAATGCTGGAGCATTAAGCGAAGAATAACATCCAAGCTTCTATAAACTATCCTTCGTGATGGGATCGAATGGACTTTTCAGAAATCCATATCATATATACAGGGTAAAAATCGGCTGTATGCCAAAATAAATGGACTTTAATGGGAAATGCCCTGATAAGCTTCTCGAGGGAGAACTGTCACTTATCGTTGGAGGGGACTTACATGCCAAAATGGATAAGCACTCAAATAAAGAGGTTGCTGCTTATCTGATAGATAAATCTTCTCATATTTAAGGTCGGCGCCTGGAATACGATTTTGTTTCTTCTTTTACTAAAGGATAAACTGAACTTCTTCATACTTCAAGATCGTGCTCTCCTGAATATGATTCCGCTCCTTCTTTTACTAAAGGGTAAATGAACTTCTTCATACTTCAAGATCGTGCTCTCCTGAATATGATTCCACTCCTTCTTTTACTAAAGGGTAAATGAACTTCTTCATACTTCAAGATCGTGCTCTCCTGAATATGATTCCGCTCCTTCTTTTACTAAAGGGTAAATGAACTTCTTCATACTCCAAGATCGTGCTCTCCTGAATATGATTCCGCTCAAACCTCCCCGTACTTCAAGATCGTGCTCTCCTGAATACGATTTGGTTCAAACCTCCCTATACTTCAAGACGACAAGGAAAATGGAAGCCCAACTACTCAAAGGAGATGGCCATTTGCTGCGAGTCATAACGAAGGTAGGATCAGCTTCTTAGGCGAGAAATGTCGCTTATTTGCAAGAGTGGCAATAATAAGCTTCTCATGTAAGAACTGCTTGTAGAGGTGATAACAGATGATGATAAGCTTCTCGGCGGAGAACTGTTGCATACCGTTGCTGAAGAACGTTACGATAAGCTTCTTAACCGAGAACTGGTGCTGATCGATGATAAGCTTCTCAGGTGAGAACAGGTGCTGATCGATGATAAGCTTCTCAGGTGAGAACAGGTGCTGATCGATGATAAGCTTCTCTTGTGAGAACAGTTGCTGATCTTGTAAGATGTTGTGATAAGCTTCTCTTGGCGAGAACTGTTGCATATCCCGTTGCGTATGGTTGTGATAAGCTTCTCTGGTGAGAACTGTTGCTGATCGATAAGCTTCTCTTGGCGAGAACTGTTGCTGATTGATTGTAAAATTTTGTGATAAGCTTCTCTTGGCGAGAACTGTTGCTGATCGATGATAGGCTTCTCAGGTGAGAACAGTCGCATACCGATGCTGTAAGATGTAGGATTGTAAAGTGTTGTACCGATAGATTTTCCAGGCGTGAACTGGCGTGTATCTGTAACGGATTGTGATTGACTGAAAGATAGTGCAAAATAAATGCACATTCGGGTACCGTGATAAGCTTCTCGGGCGAGAACAGTCGCGCATCTGTCATGGTATGGTGGAAATCTTTAGATGGTGCAAAATAAATGCACGTCCGGTTGGGCTCGACGACCGACAATACTGAGGTTCAATCTAGGATCGAGCTAGAAAGAAGACTGGTAATCAAGACTCCATCGAGGGAATGAACTCGAAGGGTAAATATCTTATCCTGGCGAGGAAAGATAGCTGGAGTAACCGTCATCCACGAGGATCGAGCTCTGTGGGGAAACTGGAAACACATATGTATTTTATGCTTAGGGCTGACAATCTATTTGGAGAGAATGGACGAACCCAGTTACTCGGCGGTAACAACCAATGGTGGCGAAACATAATGAACCTGTGAATGCTAACGCATATGTTGATGCATATGTTAATGTGAATGTATGTTAATGTCTATGTATGTTAATGTCTATGTATGTAGTTAAATATGCAAGATGTTATGAAATGAGTATGTAATGAGTATGTGTACGAAATAGGCATGTGATGCTTATGCCCCTGCGTATGCTGACGAAACTGACTATAGACAGGACGAGAGATGAAATAAACATCTCGACGGAAATACCCTGCGTTCTCGGCAATCAATACGTCAATCATGGGTGAGAAGGATCAATGGTAGAACCGAATCTGGTTTTAAAGTTCTGAATTCTCTGGGGAGGAGGTAATCATGCTTGGGTGCACAGTATCACGTCTTCACATGGGGAGAAGAAAACTTGAGGGACACTTTCGAGTTACCCAAGAAAAAGTTGTCAGCTTATAGTCTCACTGGGGACTGTGTCAGAGCAATGGTTTAAAAGTGTTTCTGCAACAATGAGATTTTTCGAGGATTGAAGAGATCCTTCCGAAATTTCCTCTAGTCAAAGTAATTTCTTATATTTTCGATTGCGTTTTCGAAGAACAGTTTTAAAAATTTTCAAAGCACCTTTCATTTTCAAAATTTTAAGAATAAATGCATTTTGCATAACAATAGAAAACAAGAGTAATGCACCGAGGAATGTAAGTAACAAAATGGTATCTTTTATTAAAGGATGGCAGCTTGCTGAGGGCATAGCTCCACAGATGATTATGCTTTGAAATTGGCAACATGGGAAAAGGTTACATTGAATCCAACGACACCTACTGACACTAATAACTAAGACTTGATCCAGAATCTTGCTTTGGACGAGGATGAATGAACTGGAAAATGGATCCCATGTGGAAAGTGTGTCCGCGATGATCGGTGTTTTCGGATGCAATGAAATGCCTTCGTCCCTAACTTTTGCCTGGACCGCCCTTTCGGGTTTTCAATCCACCGGGACGCTCCTTTTTGCCTAAGCCGCCCTTTCGGGTTTTCAACTTAGCGAGCTTTTTATTATTATTATTTTTTTTTCCAACCCTTACTTTTGCCTAAGTCGCCTTTTGCAGGTTTTCGACTTAGCGGGTTTTTAGGCATAATATTTTCGGACTGCATCAGAATTCACGGGATGTGCAAGCTCTTCACCATCCATTGTTGTAAGTATCAGAGACCCTCCGGAGAAAACGGTCTTTACAACAAATGGGCCTTCATAATTGGGCATCCACTTTCCACGCATATCTTTATGCACTGGCAAGATCTTTTTGAGTACGAGCTCTCCTTGACGGAACTCACGGATACGAATCTTCTTATCAAATGCTCTTTTCATCCGTTTCTGATATAACTGCCCACGACACATGGCTGTCATGCGTTTCTCGTCAATGAGATTTAACTGATCCAGTCTGTCTTGAACCCACTCAGCTTCCTCAAGTTCAGCTTCCATCAACACCCTTAAAGAAGGTATCTCTACTTCAATGGGGAGTACGGCGTCCATTCCATACACCAATGAGAAAGGTGTTGCCCCTGTCGAAGTTCGCACTGAGGTCCTGTATCCATGCAAAGCAAACGGTAACATCTCATGCCAATCTTTGTAAGTCACGACCATCTTTTGCAGGATTTTCTTGATATTCTTATTCGCAGCTTCAACGGCCCCATTCATCTTTGGACGGTACGGGGAAGAATTGTGATGCGTGATTTTGAAACCGTCACACAACTCTTTCATAGTTTTGTTATTCAGATTGGTGCCATTGTCAGTTATTACCCGACTTGGAATTCCATAACGGCAGATGATTTCTTTCCTGATGAAGCGGGCAACCACTTGCTTAGTCACGTTGGTGTAGGAAACAGCCTCGACCCACTTGGTGAAATAATCAATAGCAACAAGGATAAAACGATGACCATTAGAAGCCTTCGGCTCGATTGCCCCGATCATGTCAATGCCCCACATTGAGAACGGCCATGGCGAAGACAAAACATTCAACGGCGATGGAGGTACATGCATTTTATCAGCGTAAATTTTGCACTTATGGCATTTTCTGGCGTATTGGATGCAGTCAGCTTCCATGGTTAACCAATAATATCCAGCCCTTAACATCTTCTTGGACATAGCATAACCATTGGCATGGGTGCCGAAGGTCCCCTCGTGGATCTCTTGCAGTAATATGTCCGCTTCCCGTTTATCAACACATCTGAGTAAAACCATGTCGTAATTTCTTTTGTATAACACACCATTACTGATAAAGAATTTGGAAGCCAGTCTTCTCAATGTTTTCTTGTCCATACCGGTAGCACCCTCGGGATACTCTTGCTTGACTAGATAGTTCTTGATATCATGAAACCAAGGCTTTTCATCCCCCTCAACTTCTTCAACTACCTGACAATAAGCGGGCTCAACTTTGCGTTCAATATGGATAAGAGGTGCTTCATTAACGAATTTAACTTTCCACATGGATGCTAACATGGCTAAAGCATCAGCAACGTGATTCTCAGATCTAGGAACATGCTCGAACTCTATCTCGTCGAAATACTTAATCAGCTCGACAATGTAGTCCTTATAAGGGATTAACTTCTCATTCTTCGTTTCCCATTTGCCTTGTACTTGGTAAATAACCAAGGCTGAGTCACCACTTACTTTGAGAAGTTTGATTCGGAGGTGAATTGCTGCTTCGAGGCCGAGAATACATGCCTCATACTCCGCGACGTTATTAGTACACTCAAAGTCTAACCTTGCCGTAAACGAAGTGAACCCCCCTTTTGGGTTCATCAAAACGGCGCCTATACCATGCCCATTGAAATTCGATGAACCATCAAACATCATCCTCCACCAAAGACCTGGTTCTGGACCTTCGCTCGGATCTGGCTCTTCACAATCTCTCTTGATCAACAAAATATCCTCATCAGGAAAGTCAAACTTAAGAGGTTCATAATCTTCTACTGGCTGATCTGCAAGATAATCCGATAAAATACTACCCTTAATTGCCTTCTGGGGTACATACTGGATGTCATATTCGGATAACAACATGTGCCAACGGGCTAGCCTCCCGGTTTGAGCAGGTTTTTCAAGAATATACTTGATCGGATCCATTTTAGAAATCAACAATGTGGTATGACAGACCATATATTGCCGAAGGCGCCTGGCGACCCATGCCAACGCACAACAAGTTTTCTCCAATGGTGAGTATTTGTTTTCACAATCGGTAAACTTCTTGCTCAGGTAATAAATCGCGTGTTCCTTTCTTCCAGTCTCATCATGTTGCCCGAGCACACAACCCATAGACTTCTCAAGAACAGTAAGGTACATAAACAACGGTCTTCCGGGTACGGGAGGAATCAGAATAGGGGGGTCTTGCAAATAATTCTTAATTTTCTCGAAAGCTTTCTGACAATCAAGGTTCCACTCAACCGTCTGCCCTTTACAAAGCAATTTGAATATCGACTCACAAGTAGCGGTCATGTTAGAGATAAACCTGGAAATATAGTTCAAACGCCCAAGCAAACCTCTAACTTGTGTCTCGGTTTGCGGAGCTGGCATATCTTAAATGGCTCGGACTTTGTCAGGATCTACCTCAATCCCTCGTTGGCTAACAATAAAACCAAGCAATTTTCTAGATCTGACACCGAAGGTACATTTAGCAGGATTCAATTTCAACTGATATTTCCTGAGTCGTTCAAACAACTTTACCAAATGGTCTAGGTGTTCCTCTTCACTCTGAGATTTGGCTATCATATCGTCCACATACACCTCGATCTCTTTGTGCATCATATCATGAAAAAGAGTTGTCATAGCGCGTTGGTAAGTTACCCCTGCGTTCTTCAAACCGAAGGGCATGACTTTGTAGAAAAAGGTCCCCCAAGGAGTAATGAAAGTAGTTTTCTCTCGATCATCGGGGTCCATCTTGATCTGATTATAGCCAGAGAAACCATCCATAAATGAGAATAACGCAAAACTGGCTGTATTGTCTACAAGTGTATCAATATGTGGCAGAGGGAAGTCATCTTTCGGACTTGCTTTGTTCAGATCCCTGTAATCCACACACATCCTAACTTTACCATCTTTCTTGGGCACTGGCACAATGTTGGCAACCCAATCTGGATATTTTGCAACTGCCAAGAAACCTGCATCTAACTGTTTTTTTAACCTCATCTCGAATTTTCAAAGCCATGTCGGGTCTCGTTCTTCGAAGCTTTTGTTTGATAGGCGGACAATCTGGCTTAAGTGGCAACTTGTGAACAAAAATATCTGTGTCTAGACCAGGCATATCTTGATACGACCACGCAAACACATCAATATATTCTTTTAACAACTCAATCAGCCCCTGCTTAACCTCTGTCCCAAGCATTGCACCAATCTTGACCTCTTTCTTGTTTTTATCTGTACTAAGATTAATTAAGTCCACCTGCTCTTTATGCGGTTGAAGCTCTGTGTACTCGTACTCAATCAATCTTGTCAGTTCAGCGGGTACTTCAAAATCTTCTTCACCCTCGTCTTCAGCTTGATTGATGGGTGCATCCCAGTTAGGAGTGTCAATAAAGTCATTGGATCCAACAAGGTTTGCGATGTCTCTGCATGATGGAAGGCTTACTTAATTAAAACGCTCGAAGATATGTAAGATAAGAAATGAAATGCTATTTTTGGTTGTTTTATTTTTGAAAAAGATTGCCAACTTCATTTTTTAAAGGTGAAAACGAAAAACGCAAATGAACCAAAGTGGAATTGAACAAAATGCCTTTATTAATATCCTTTTAAAAGTGAAAGGTGGCCCAACAAAAACGACCCTATAGCCGTGGGCAGAGCTACGGATTTTTTTTTTTGCTTGAAAACATAAATGAAAAATGTTAAAATTACTTTGACAATGGAAAAATAACAGGGATCTCTACAGCCTCCCAGTTGTTCAAAGCTACACCACCCTTAAACACCAGGTTGCTCAGATCTTCATCTTCCTCGCAGTCGCTGACGGCATTGACTTGGAAACCTCCGCTGACAAATACCTCTTGGATAACCTTCGGACGCCCTTCGACAGTTGTGGCAGCTCCATTCTGAGTTGGTTTGTAACCCAACCCAAAGCGATCAGTCTTGGTCTTGACGTTAATTACTTCTCCCCAACCTTCTGGAATACCCCTATTAATTGCTGATTTGGTACTCTTCAAAGATGTAAAAGATGGATTACCCTGACCCACTGTCTCTTCGACTTCTAATAGAACAGCATTGGCGATCTCGAGTGCTTGAAAGGAGATTTCCAAAGCATTCTCATCGGCCTCGATGTAACGGAAAGAAGACAGGTTACTGACCATCAGATCCTCCTCACCGTGTATAATAACCAACTTTTCATCGATCACGAACTTCATCTTTTGATGTAACGTTGAGGTTACTGCCCCAGCGGCATGAATCCACGGCCTTCCAAGTAAACAGCTGTAGTTGGGATTAATGTCCATGACTTGAAACGTGATATTAAAAACTTGCGGCCCAATCAGGATAGGAAGCTCAACCTCCCCCATTACCGACCGGCGAGATCCATCGAAAGCCTTGACGATCAAAGGAGTAGGTTTCAACACAGTCTCTTTGAAAACCAACTTATCAAGAACCCTCTTGGGTAGAACATTCAAAGAAGAACCGGTGTCCACTAGCACTCTTGCTAAATTGTCCTCCTGGCATTTCACTGATATATGTAAAGCACGATTATGATTCGGACCCTCCTTTGGTAACTCTTCGTTGCTGAAACTAAGGGTGTTACATGCGGTCAAATTGGCAATCACACTATCAAACCGACTGGTGCTGATATCTTGATCCACATGTGCTTGAGTCAAAACTTTCTGCAAGGCCATCCTATGAGCGGGTGAACTCATCAACAGAGATAAAATCGAAATCTTGGAAGGAGTCTGATGAAGTTGATCGATAACTTTATAGTCACTTTTCTTGATGATCCTCAAAAACTCAGCATCTTCATCATTCGTAACGGCTCCCTTACCTTTGTCTTTGGCAGGCACTGGGATACTAGTTGTTTCCTTAGGTGGGACCTCATTGAAACGGGGAGTATACACACGGCCACTGCGAGTCATCCTGCTTGCCTCTGCGATATTAGTCACAGTGTCCTTAACCTCTTCATTTGGAATAACCTTCCCAGACTCCTTGTCAATCATCGTCACGTCATATTTCCAAGGTACAGCTTTAGGATCATTAAAAGGAAACGGGCTTGGTTTTCGAATAATTATAGGCTTAGGCTGATTCGTCTCAGGGATAAACGACTTTGGTATATTGAACACGAGATTAGCATAACTTGCCCCTGACCGATTAAACACTGGTACCTTACCCTTTGATTCAGGCTGATGGAAGACAGGCTCAACCACAGCGACTTCATTCTTCTTGGCTTGGCTTGTCACTTGTAAAATACCCTCATTAATCAACCTCTGAACATCATTGTGAACCAACACACAACCCTTAATACTGGCATCACAACTTGCGCATGCAACGTGAGAAGTATCTACTAGACCGGCTTCAAATAGTTTCGAATGGAATATCTTAAGAGGAGTCTTAATCTGAACAACATCAAGGACATAACCTTCCTCAGAATCAGCACTAACGGCATTAACACTCTCATGGTTAGGAAAAGGGTTCTTCTTAACATTCGGTTGAGGGTCTTCAAACGACAAAATCTTCTTTTCCAATAGATCCCTGACAAGGTTTTTGAGAGCATAACAGTTCTCTAGATCATGACCAGGCGCACCCTCATGAAATAAACAATGAGCAGCGGCGTTGTAATTGGCGGGCAGCGGATTAGGAGGCGGGCCCAAAGCTCGAGTAGTAATTAGACCTTGCTTGACTAATGAGGGATACAACTCGGTGAAAGTCATTGGAATCAGCGGGCAAGGTTTATACTATCTCTTGTTCGGGACATTCTGGCGAGGAGCTGGATTCTTTGGCTGTTGATGGGCAGGAGCGTTCGGCGCTTGTTGATAGTTAGGAGGCGGATAAACAGGAGATTGTTGCATAGGTTGATACATAAGAACCTGTTGATTGAAAGAAGGTGCAACAGCTGCCACATAGGGTTGTTGAGCATATTGAATCGGATACCCTTGAGGTTGAGCATAACCTTGCGGATATTGATAAAATTGGTCTCTTCGTCTACCAGAGGATATAGCATTAGTCTTACCTTTTTTCTTCTTCTGAGAGCTGTACGAAGGTTTCTTCGGCTGATCCTTTGAAACACCATGAGTATTCGTCATTTTACCGCTTTTCATACCCAATTCAATCTTGATACCCACAGCAACGATGTCAGAGAAATTTGAAGTCACACTACCCACCATTCTTTCGTAAAATTCTGGACGAACCGTGTCGACAAACCAATCAGCTAACTCTTTCTCGGTCAAAGGAGGTTCTACTTGCGAAGCAATCTCTCTCCACCTTTGAGTGTACTCTTTGAATGACTCAGAATTCTTTTGTGACATACTCAGCAACTGTCTTCTGTCAGGAGCCAGATCCATATTGTACTTGTAATGTTTGATGAAAGCGTCAGATAAATCTTGGAAACTCTTAATGCGAGACTGGTCCAAAGTTAAGTACCATTTGGAAGAAGCACCCTTCAAACTATCTTGGAAGCAATGAATCATCAGTTTATCATTCTCAACATGGGCAGCCATTTTGCGATAGTACATGATCAGATGACTCTTAGGACAAGTGGCACCTTCATAGCGATCGAAGTTCGGAGTTTTGAACTTCGGGGGAATAACCAAACCTGAGACCAAACAAACGTCCCTGGCAGCAGTCCCAAAAATTTGATCGCCCTCTACCTTTCTCAATCTCTGGGCAATAGTGTCTACTTCCTCACGAAGCTTGTCATGTTTCTCATAACCTTCAACATTCTCATCAAGATTATCAAAGACTGTCTCATTGAAATACGGCTGTACACGGGTGTGCACCACAGGTGGTGCAAAGATAGGAGCCCCCCTAGAAACTTCAGAAAATAAAGGAACGGCTTGCTGAACAGGCTGATTAATCGGAACAGTGGCTTGAGGAGGCACAAAACTGGGAGCAAGACCATAAGGTGGGTCCCTTGCTACGGTCACATTCGGTGGAGGGTCCACAGTAACGCCGGTAATCTCGGAAACAACAGTGGGCTGGGTATCCATCTTAGCATTCATGACATGTAATAGTTCCATCATACGCCCCATACCTCCTCGCAGGTCTTCAAGTTCGTTGTTAAGGCGATCAATCTCTTTTGTCTGATCCTCCATTCTTTTCCGAGTTTGAGCTCTAGTATTGTACTGGTGCCGAGGACTCAGGGTGACGAAACTGGAAGGCGAGAGAACCGAACATGAGAAAACGGAAGACACATGCAATGCAAGAAAACATATGATGCTATAATGCGAATGCAAATGAAGATTTCATGGAATTCAAATATTTACGAACGTCGTAGGGTACCAAGGAAATCTTTTTCTTATTTTTCTATTTTTATTATTATATTTTTTTTTACTTATGGTATCCCGCGATATCCATAAATGATGTCTGAATTCCATGAAATGCAATGGGATGCTTTATGGATGCAATGCATGAAAACACACAAAGTCCTAGGTTAAAGGTACGTGAGCGGAGTTAAGGTCTACCCATCCCCAAAAGGAGTGTATTATAGGTTAGTTGTACCTGCCGAACAAGGTTCTAAAAGGTGCCCAAAGTCATCAGCCCATCTTTCGGATATTATCGACCTTCCGATTGACTCGGGGGTTAATAGTATTCTCAAGAGAACCTCTTTTGAGTGTAGTATCACATAGCAACCATTGTAGGATTACTCCCACATAGTTCCCGCACTACGTCCTAAATAAGGCCAAGGTGGTGTTAAGGTACTACGGTCCTCAATATCACAGACTCCAATCAACCATGGAAAAAGTTTTCACGATTACTCGTTCAACCGAACCATTTTCGAAAAGGTCTCAACTGAGCGGTGATTCTCGAATCAACTTGGTCGGGATTCAACTCCCTATAAGCCTCATCGAATATATCCCCATCCTATAATAATGTCACTAGTCCGGGCGTAGGACTTATCTCACAGCACAAGGAACAGTCCCACAATCAAAGCACAAATATATACATGCAAATGAATAATAACACAGATAGTAATAAATATGAACAAGTTAGGGATAACCCTCAAAAGTTTAGAAGGTCCCCAGTGAAGTCGCCATTTTCTGTTGCGGTGGAAATAGGATCACAAACTATTAATGAGTTTGAATCGCAATTCAATTCACAACCGCTCTTTGATTTATCCGAAGGAAAAGGTCAAAAGAGGGAAAACCTATTTTGCATCGTAAACACAATGCGGGGAAAGATCTAGGGTTCGGGGGTTGGTTAAATTTAGGGAAGGTATTAGCATCCTAAACTTCTGTAGTACTCTACAGGAACCTTTTGTTCAAATGTTTACTATTTGCTTTATTCATTTGCTTAAGGCATACGTACAAAGGGATTACAAGTGAGAAAAGAGACCTAAGTGGTTAATTCTAAGTTTACTCGGCAAGACATCGCATCTTGTGCCTACGTATCCTTACGAGAGTGGAATCAGAGTAATCGTAGTTCCCCTCAAAAGGGAGGTTAGAGACTTCTTGACTGTGGTCAAGGCCTCAAGGGGAATAAACGCATCTTAAGGACACGCTTATGCGGAGTGTAGAAACTCCAATATCTACGTTGAATTGTTAAGTTATAATTAGGGTTAAATTAGGGATTCCACGGCGGGAAACCCTAAAATGAGCGCGGCGGCTCTTTGACCTAATGCTAGGGGTAAAATTGGTAATTTTTGTCTGCGGCGAGACATTTATGGAAAATTAGGGTTTGTAAGGTGAAAGAGTTTGAAGTTGAGGACTATTGGCGCGGCGACCAAACGGTTAGACCTAATTCCTTCGGAGGTGTGTAGTGTGACAGAATAATTGGCGAAAGTGTGAGAAAATAATCATACGAGCAGGGAAATAATGACAGAAATTAAAACCATACAGGCAGAAATTAAAACGCGATTGTTAGGGTTCGCGAGGTTACGTGAGAGGAGCAATTACAATATGGTAATGACATTGAAATGAAATAAATAACGGTAAACGCAATAAACTGCAAAACGAGCAAACACCATTAATGGGCAGAATTGTCAGATGGTGACGAAGTGAAATTATGCATCTTTTTGTGGTTTTATTTTGTGATATAATCTTCAATTTAAATTAAAATGGAATTCTTAATATTAATTTAACTCAAACCCTAAAAACTATCTTACCCTAATTATTATTTTTTTAAAAATGGATTTTAATACATTTATTTAAAAAATGGTTTTTATTTATTATTATAAAAATGTTTTTTATTTTATATAAAAAAGTTTTTAAATTATTATTTTATTAAAAAAACAATTTTAATATTAGTTTTAAAAAAAGTTTAATAAAGTTTAATTAACTAATTATAAAAAAGAAAAAGGTAAAAAAAAAATAAAAGGGGTTGGGCCGGTCATCACTCCCGGACCCAACCCGGTTGTAAATGTAACAAAACAAACTTAGGGTTTCAGAAACCCCATTCCCCTTCGCGGCGCCGTTTATCTTTCTCTCGCTCTTGTTTCCGTCTCTCTTCGTTTCCGCCATGTTTTCCTTCATATCTTCTTCTCCACACTAAAAGAACAGGAAAAAAAACTGTTAATATGCTAATAATGGAATGAAAGCTTACTGTGGGTTCTCAATCGGTGATAAACGGGGGCGATGATGGTGAACTGAGCCTCAACAGATGTTTGCCCGTCGTTGAATGAACGGCGCCGGAGAACCTCTTTCGTTGGGTTTGATCGATGGCTGTTTGTGATGGCTTTGGGCGAAAACTCTTCTTCTTTCGATCTCGCGGTCGCTAGGGTTTCACGATTCGTCTTCTTTGCAACTTTATTTTGGTGCCCTCCGTCGTTGCGTCTATCGTTTTACACGAGGTGGTATCGTTCCCTTTTATAATTTTTCTTTGACTCTCTTTTGGGCCTTTGATAATAGTGGATTTGCGTTATTTTTCTGAGATTGGATCGCGATTTTGATTTGATTTTTGTGGATTTGTGAACCTGATATTTTTTCGATTTGATTGGGATTCTTTCCATTTTCGATATTGATTGGGTTTCGTTTTACTGATCTCCTTTGGATTTGACTGATATGCTTTGATTATCTGGGTTTCATTGGATTGCATTTGGATTGACTTGTCTTTCCGGATTTTTCAGATGTGGATATCCATCCTTGAGTTTCGATTTGCTTTGGACCCTAAAACTGATACGAACTGGGCTTGCTTTTCGAACCGAACTGGACCGAGTTGTAATCATGAATTGCTCTACACCCTCGCGGATCGTAGCTTGCTTTGATTAATGGCATTTGTTGTGATTTTCAGATGTCGCTGTTGGCTCTGACTTGCTGTGACGCTTGGACTGAATCGATGGATCTTGAACATGATCTTATTCCGTGAGTCTGGGGCTATGATGTATGAACTGAGCCTTGATTCGAATTTCTGAACTTAGCCTCGTGGGCAGTCCCTAACTCGAGTAGTCTCTGAATTCTACAACTGTTTGTTTGATTGTAAAAACAACAAGGCTGGTTCAGTCTTATGTTTCTATTCAGTTTAGTTATCAGTCTTGGAGCATCAGCTTACTTTTCTTCTTCTTCTTTCAGGACGGATACTTCGTACAGATCAACGCCGCCGAGAAGGTCATACGGTGATGATGACCTTAGGGTCTGAACCGCTATTTTGTATGTGGCTGCCCCTATGTGGTTGGTGGCTTCGCAATCTGTTGAGTGTTTGTTCGTAATTACCATATGCTACGCAACTCAACAATCGGTAGGGAATTGGTAACGGCTTTGGTCGTGGCACTCCCAGCCGCTTGAACGCTTATGCCCGATGATGGTTAAACTGAGGGCTGATATGACTTCGAATCTCTTTGTTGTTTCCATCGTTTTTATGCAGTTCAATTAGATGGCCTGGTTCGGTTTTGGTAGGCTTCAGTTAATCGAACTATCTGTTATGTTCCCATTCGAGTTGTTTTGTGATAGTCTGATTCTGAACTTGATTCTTTATGGTAATAAGGGCATTGTTTCGTTGCCGTGGATGTTATTTCGACCCTTCTGGTTTTTGAACCACCTGTTTACTGATACGATCAACTTTTTAACATTCGCCTTTCTTGTGTAGTTGAGCGGGGTTGTGATGTATGATGGTTGAGACCTGGCTTTGATGTTTTGTGGCAATAGATATGCTGGTTTATGGACTTACTGAGGCTCGTGGGGCTGGCATGTTGGTTTTTCGAAACTGATGCCTCCTTTCTGAGTTAAAACTGATTGTTTTTCGAAACTTCTTTACTTTGCTCAGATTTGAACATTTGGACCTGTTATGCATTATCTGATGTTATTTTGTGTCTTTGCAGATGTCAGAACTAGTTTTATGTTGGTGTTCATCCGGATTTGTTTTGAGACCATTTCCGCCATAATTAGGCTTGCCTTTGTCTTGGTGTTAATGACCATTGGCTGTTTCTGATTGCCTTCTGAACTGCATTTTGAATTGAATTGCCTGCTCATGTTTTGTGCAGCTTATGGATTTTATTGTGAGCTGATACCATTATGATTCATGTATTTCAGGTGACAGAAAACAGTTCAGACCCGTCGGCATCCGGGTTTGAACCTGAGTTGGCTAGTGTTCACCCTAGTATCGGTTTTGAGAATCAAATGGGATTTACTTGATTTTGAAACGAATCCAGATACGGCAAAAACGAATCAGTCCCGCTTCTTCTATCTCTTTTATCTCTCGGCTGCCCCTCAGATAAGAACAGATGTTATCTGATCTGACGCTAATGGCGCGGATCGGTAACGGGGGTAGGATGCAGCTTCGGTTGTGCCACTCCCGGCACTCGATGATGACATCGCTCTGAGAGTGTCAAAAATCACCTCTAACATTTTCTTCTATTTTGCTTTGCTCTGTTTTTGGTTGTGCAGGTAATCAGGTAGCGAGTGACGAACGCGAAGCATCAACACGAAGTCCACATGACTTAGAATTTTAGGAAATGCAATTTTTATTTCTCTTTTGTAACTTGTAATAAAAAGTATTATGAATAAATTCACTAATATTCTTTATTCAAATTATTTCCTCTTTGTAAATCATGATAAAAATATTATGAATGAACTTCCAATGTTCTATCCAAATTCACTTTCTCTTTACAAATAATAATAATAAAATATTATGAGTAAAATTCACATATTCTATTAAAATCACTTTTCAATTTCTTTTCCCTGATTTAATTTGCTGCAAACACCTCAACATCCGATTAAACCTCACCGGTCAAATATCTCCGAATAAAGGTTAAAATCAATTCGATTCAATCTTGCATAATAAGCTTAATCTCCCTATACCTCCAACATGAATAAGTTCCATTAATCAGTCGAAATTTTCACTGCTTTCCTTTTAAAATGAACTGGAAGATAGAAGAATGAATTCTTGTTAAAACCATGTTCCCCAGGTCCGATTCTCGCATCGCCTTGAACCAAACCAAATTGATATCTTAACATGATCAACTTTTAAAGAACCCAGAAACGAAAGCTCTGATTACCCCATAAAATCTAGGCAACGAACCCTCCACAAAAACAGTCAACAAATGATGTATAAATGACCACTTTGCCCTTTTCATAGTTAACGCGCACCTGATGTAGTTCCTGCAAAATAAGCACACTACATAACCTGTTAATAGTTAGCGGATGCAACAATGGATGTCATGCTATATGAATAGACTAATCTGAGGGTAAAATTTGGGGTATGACATACAACTATACACATAATTGCCAAACGACCACATCTCACACTTTCATACAATAATCACATATACATACCCTATAACTCATATAAACTTATCATGTCTCACAAATCCTCATTTGGATTATGGGTACATCGCTTATACCCCACCAGGAACAACTCCACAGTTATTCTACCCCGGTGATTACTACACTAGGAACGACACCTTGTCATTCTACCCTAGTGAGTAAGAATCTCGCACGTTACATATCCTCAACATCATTATCATATTACCAAGCATTGCACATATATCATACATATATTCTCATGCATACTTCACACATTATCACATTCATCATGCATTCATGTTTAATTCAAACAATGCATATAATTGCCAAAAGGCCATGTTACACAATCTAGGATTCACGCCATAATGCTACCCACAGCACGTCTCATCTTAACAGTACACAAACCATTCACAAATATATAAGGATTAACATCATTGAACCAAACAACTAACCACTGGATGGGACACACAAGAAAACAGCATGCTGTCACACTCGCTACCTTGCTCGCCTAGCAAGCTCCTAGCGAATACCTGCAACCTGTTCGCCTAGCGAACAAGCTCGCGAAGGAAAACAGAAGCCACTGACTTGATTCGCTACGCCACTCGCCACAGCGAATGCTCGCTACCCCTTTCGCTACCAGCGAAGAGCACCCAAAACCATTATGCCCAAGTCTGGGACCGTTCGCTACTGGCTCGCCACAGCGAATGCTCGCGACCTGCTCGCCTAGCGAACATGCTAGCGAGGGTCTGCGAACTCAGAAATCCCCACTGTCCAAAACTCTGAAACTCATCGAAATTCAACCGATTCCATCCCAACTCGTCCTAGCAGCCTTAGCCTAACATTCCTCGACTAAACTCTACTACTTATCCTCATTCTCAACAGTCAAAGCTCGGTTTCTATCGTTAAACTCATTATGCCCTAGAATGGAAGATGAGGAAAAACAACCAAACAAATCCAAGCAAAATCATACATAATCATACATTGGTAAGATAACAATATTTCACACCCTTACCTCGATTACTCGGAAGCCAGAAGTCGTTCTTGAGCTTTCCAAGCTTTCCCTTCTTTTTCCTTCTACTTTCTCTTCTTCCTCCACTTTCCTTTCATGTTTTCTGTTTTACATTTTCGTTCCACTTCCCTTCATATATCCTTCCCTCCTATTCTCTCCAATATATTTCTCCTCTTAAAATATTTGCCAATTCTTTTTCTCTTGAAATATCCCATCTCATCCTTAATTAGAGAATATCTAGTAAGTCCATATTATTCTATCAAATAGAATAAATCAGTTAAATCCAATAATTCACTTAAATCATACAAACCAATTAAGTAGTACCATTAATCAGTTATTGAAAATTGGGTTGTTACAACTCTCCCCCACTTTAGGAATTTTCGTCCTCGAAAATGTTATCCCACTCGAATAATTCTGTATACGACTCTCGCACATCTCAGTCTCCCAACTAATTCTGCCAACGGAATCCCTTTACCTCAAAGCTGCTTCTCGTTCAGTCTCAGGTCCGAGTACAACACTCTCGCCGGACACACACATCAACTCATTTGAGCTTTACACCCCATACCAAACAAAGCCTCATACAATGTCATTCCGACATTAGAATGATAACGATTGTCGTAGGTAAACTTCATCAATGACGATTAGCTATCCCATGATCCACCTTGGTCCAATCACACAAGCTTTCCAACAAATCCTCTATATACTGGGTAATCCTCTTTGTTTGTCTATTTCTTCCACGGATGCTATTCAGAGTTCAACAACCACATGGCACCCAGAAGTGCCTACAAACGTTTCCAAAATCTCAATGAAGAACTCAGATTCCCATCTAACAGAATGATTCATCCTTACTGGTAAGTAACGAGTTACTCTTGTTAATTTATTCGTATCCACCCAAATCAAATCACCTACCATCAAATTCTTCAGAAAACCGCCACAAGATCCATGGGAATACTATCCCATGCCACTCAGAAATATTCAACAGTTGCATCAGGTCCAACAGTTTCTGATGTTCACACTTCGACCTTCAACAAGTCTAATCAACATATACAACTACGACCACTTCTCTCTCCATCTATGGTTACCAAGACGATTCCTCAAATTCGGTAATATCCTCACAGTACCTGGATGGATACTCAATTTATCTCAACGTCCTTCTCCCAAGTTACTTTTATCCAACTCCCACTATTGGAACACAAACTTTATCGCGACACTCATAGTACCATTCCATCAATCTGAAGATCATCTCTTCAACTTTTATCCATTAAATCCAATCACTCTATTAACTCAAATAAATTCCGACTCCCTCGGATCCTATCGGGAATACCAATAGTCAGTCTCAACATACAAAGTTCAACTCTATAAGAAGTCTCTTCACATACCAAACTTATACCCCGCATTTGTTTCCTCCGTTCTAGCTCAATACCATCATCATCAGTTATATACAGGAACTTCCCCTTTGATATCTCAGTCACCACGTCATCTCACCCAAATGGTAATTCAACCAAAACTGCATTCCTTCAGAAATCCCAATCATTTCCCTTGCCTCATATTCAACTTTTCCAAATCAAACAAACAACTTAAGCTCTTAAGGTCGGTAATAATTTCAAATCTCAACTAAACAATTGAGGTCTCCAAACTCCGGCACAGACACACAACAACCAATTCCAAACTACTTGTCAGATGATCCCCTTATGTAGCTTGAGTTGCCTTAAGGCATAACCAAAACTCGCAGATGTTGTACTTAACATATCTCTCAATCATATCAATCAAACATCACGAAACACAACAAGTAGTTCCGTCAAATTTGGCCAACCAATACACGAGTTATTGACAGCTTCTCCCAAGAACTCTTTAAACTCCTTTCTAGTGGCATATCACTACTCTTTCTCAAACACTGATAACTCAAGTCTCCGATGTCCAACATGATCTTCTACACTCTTCGAATATCCAAATACCCTCGATTACACAACTATCAACTCACTCAATTAAGTATGGAAAATTCCATGTCAAACGGACACTCAATTTGCGAGTTATAGCGGAAACACAAACCACACTTCCCGTACTTACTACAACATCCAAACGTACTCCATCAAGAAATAACTTAATTCCAGGTTACTACTCCACCATTACATAGAGCCTTTTAGCAACTTCCAACGCTTCTAATCCTGCGTCATTCCGAGTTACGGTTCTCTCATTACGACAGAATACGAAAACAACATTCCCACACTCGGAATACCATTTACACATCTTCAACTCTTGAAATACTTAAAGGCCTAATCATACCAAGATTGTATTCCACCTCTTACTCCCTTTAATAATCACCAGTAATCACCATCCACCCTTTATATACTTGACCTTATAAACCGTTGCCGTAACACACACAGATACAAGTCTCAAAATTACTCCACCAATTTAATCCCTTGGCTAACCAATTAGACATATAACATGGAGCTCTCAACATCGGACTAGTTTTCGTAACTAAGTCGATCACAACTCCATTTCACGCCCTGGTTGTGTATCACTACTTCGTCAGGACAACTTCCAGACAATCACGACTGATCAGTAAACCGCCAACTCCCCACTTTCGTTAATACACAAAACTCCCAAGTACTTGGCCTTACTCCAAACAATTCACTACTCGCGCCATCTAATCTTGCAAGACACGTCTATCCCATCCAACACAATCCCAACTATTATCAACAAGAGATTAAAGGTGATCAGTTCCACAAATTGTCAATAGATAGCCAAAATCATGATGAGGCATAAACCATCTTTACCAAACTATAAGAGCGTTCAACCACACACTGAGCTACAACTCCACACTTGCAGCATCCTAGGGAAGCACAACTTTCTTCCCCACTTGGATCACTCCCACTCCTGCAGACAAGGTTTAGAACAACAAACGCGTATCGACAGTTTTTTCACACACATGTCGCATACAAGGGAACAAACAACATTGGACAACTTGGCCGGATGGACCGACCTGCTCTGATACCACTAATGTAACACCCTTCTAAAACCCCACAGAAAATAAACATAATCAGAGTAAAATTAACATGCATTCACAAAGGGTGTCACACATATACTTCCAAATTACTTAAAAACCACATGTCATGCTTAATAACACTGAAATAATTAATCATACTTTACAAAATTTCATTTGCATGTAACAGCGGATTCATTTACATCACATATTTTTCATAAAAGAAATATTTGCATTTATCACATAAATCACATCACTTAGGCACTGAGGCCAACATCACAAAATACATCTGAAACATAACCCAAACGATCCCAGTGTTACATGACCAGAGCACGACTCAACCCAATAACATAAAATCACTAAACAACTACACCAATAGCGACCTCGCAACTACGAGTAGTACTACACCTTGATACCTGCACGATGTCATGAAGGATATCATTCCAGCAGAAGGGTGAGAAACATTATCATAATAACAATACATATAATCATATATTTATAATGCACAAATACCGAATACATATACTCCACATTTTCTCACCACAATACATTTACCTACTTAAACACATTCATCAATTCACATGCACACACACAACATGTTCATTCTACCAATTCACACAAACATCTATATTCATGTTTATTTCACCAATGCATCATATAAAGATGATAATGCAACTCATAGAGACCGACTTACGACTCTATGCAGATGCAAATGCGGTACCGACTCATTCAGCAGCTTCAATTGAAGAACCAAAGGAACCATCGCTCGTTACCGAAGTAACTCCCCGTCGGGCCTACGATGTTCACCCATCGCTCACACCCCACACGGGGACACGATGTTTCAGGATTGCTCACACCCCACAAGGGCACACAATCGTTCTGCAGATCCACCACGGGATCAAGAATAAACCATCGCTCACACCCCACAAGGGCACACGAGGTTTCTGCAGATCCTCCACAGGATCAAGAATAAACCATCGCTCACACCCCACAAGGGCACACAAGGTTTCTGCAGATCCTCCACGGGATCAAGAATAAACCATCGCTCACACCCCACAAGGGCACACGAGGTTTCTACAGATCCTCCACGGGATCAAGAATAAACCATCGCTCACACCCCACAAGGGCACACGAGGTTTCTGCAGATCCTCCACGAAATCAAGAATAAACCATCGCTCACACCCCACAAGGGCACACGAGGTATCTGTAGATCCTCCACGGGATCAAGAATAAACCATCGCTCACACCCCACAAGGACACACGAGGTTTCTGCAGATCCTCCACGGGATCAAGATACAAGAATCCAATCATGATGCTTCACATGCAAAACGACTCCACACACTCTTGAAATGCATACATCTAAGAATATATATATATATATATATATATATATATATATATATATATATATATATATATATATATATATATATATATATATATATATATATATATATATATATATATATATATATATATATATATATATATATATATATATATATATATATATATATATATATATATATATATATATATATATATATATATATATATATATATATATATATATATATATATATATATATATATATATATATATATATATATATATATATATATATATATATATATATATATATATATATATATATATATATATATATATATATATATATATATATATATATATATATATATATATATATATATATATATATATAAGCATTGCACCTCACACAAGTACGTACAACTATACACATAATTGCCAAATGGCCACATCTCACACTTTCATACAACAATCACATATACATACCCTATAACCCATATAAACTTATCATCTCTCACAAATCCTCATTTGGATTATGGGTACATCGCTTATACCCCACCAGGAACAACTCCACAGTTATTCTACCCTGGTGATTACTACACTAGGAACGACACCTTGTCATTCTACCCTAGTGAGTAAGAATCTCGCACGTTACATATTCTCAACATCATTATCATATTACCAAGCATTGCACATATATCATACATATATTCTCATGCATACTTCACACATTATCACATTCATCATGCATTCATGTTTAATTCAAACAATTCATATAATTGCCAAAAGGCCATTTTACACAATCTAGGATTCACACCATAAGGCTACCCACAGCACGTCTCATCTTAACAGTACACAAACCATTCACAAATATATAAGGATTAACATCATTGAACCAAACAACTAACCACTGGATGGGACACATAAGAAAACAACATGTTGTCACACTCGCTACCTTGCTCGCCTAGCGAGGTCCTAGCGAATGCTCGCTACCTGTTCGCCTAGCGAACAATCTCGCGAAGGCAAACAGAAGCCACTGACTTGATTCGCTACCCCACTTGCCACAGCGAATGCCCAACGAATGCTCGCGACCTGCTCGCCTAGCGAACGTGCTAGCGAGGGTCTGCGAACTCAGAAATCCCCACTGTCCAAAACACCGAAACTCATCGAAATCCAACCGATTCCATCCCAACTCGTCCTAGCAGCCTTAGCCCAACATTCCTCGACTAAACTCTACTACTTATCCTCATTCTCAACCGTCAAAGCTCGGTTTCTACCGATTAAACTCATTATGCCCTAGAATGAAAGATGAGGAAATACAACCAAACAAATCCAAGCAAAATCATACAAAATCACATAAATTGGTAAGATAACAATATTTCAGACCCTTACCTCGATTAATCGGAAGCCAGAAGTCGTTCTTGAGCTTTCCAAGCTTTCCCTTCTTTTTCCTTTTTCTCTTCTTCCTCCACTTTCCTTTCGTGTTTTCTATTTTACATTTTCGTTCTGCTTCCTTTCATATATCCTTCCCTCATATTCTCTCCAATATATTTCTCCTCTTAAAATATTTGCCAATTCATTTTCTCATAAAATATCCCATCTCATCCTTAATTAGAGAATATCTAGTAAGTCCATATTATTCTATCAAATAGAATAAATCAGTTTAATCCAATAATTCACTTAAATCATACAAACCAATTAACTAGTACCATTAATCAGTTATTGAAAATTGGGCTGTTACACTTATCATCAAAGGCACATACAATATGTCAATAATACTGCCTCTCTTACCATCTTTTCTCATCACCACTATGTTTCCTTTTCAACTTGATGTGACCTGCCTGCCATCGGCAAACCTAATCACTTATTTGACTGATTCATCTAGCTTGGTGAACACGTTTTTTATTACCAGTCATTTGGTTACTGCATCCTTAATCTAGGTACCATATATTGGCTTGTTGATTATTCGACTAAGTATTTTCTATGAGTAGCATATCATCATAGTTGCGCTCTCCAGCATGTGCATATTACACTTCGTCATTATCTTTTTTGCTCTTGACTCCTTCTTTCTTCGAATATCTAGAGCATAATGACCAAATCTTTGACAGTTGTAACAAAACACCTCCTGATGTTAACTTTCTTCCTCGAATACTCCTTTTGCTCATGACTTTCTTGTTTGAATTAGAGTGGTTATTTGAATTCTTGCTTAACTTATCATCATTTGCAAGACTCTTTCTCAATTTCCCTTTTTCATTTCCAGACTTCATCATGAATCTTGCTTGCAATTCCTGTTCAATCAACATCTTCCTTTTTGAGATTCTCTGCTTTAGCCTCATCTCATGAGCCTCTAATGAAGTTTGAAGTTCTTCTAACTTCATCTCAGCTAGGTTCTTGGACTCTTCAATAGACACTATAATGTAATCAAAGTTTGTAGTCAGAAATCTTAATATTTTCTTAATCCTTTACAAATCAATGATTTATTCACCACACTCCTTCACTTGGTTTATGAGTAACACTAATCATGAGAAGAAATCAACAACTGATTCATATGAGCGAAAATTGTGAAGATGAAGATTCAAATGAACGAAGATTGTGAAGATGAAGATTTCGCTATCGCTGTTGTCTCTGGTTCGCTAGTTTGCTTAGGGCATGATATTTAGGAAATAATGAATATGCTTTGTTTTAAATTTATCAGAAAAACTTTAATCACAGTTGGTATTTGGCAGTGAAATATAAATGTCATTACAACGCTTGTAGACTAAAATCATGGTTAAATAATATTTAATTTTTTATTTATTTCTAAACTTAAGTAACACACGCTTTTTGTAATAGAAAAAAATGGAAAAAATACAATTACTAGGATTCAAAGCTTGTAACTATTATTTTATCATACAGTCGTTTGCGGTTTTACAATGATAAAATGCATAATCGTAATAGAATTAATATTACCGAAAACGTATTTTATAGTTGTGGATTGTTGACAAATGTATTTGTATGAGTTCTTGATTATTCAAGCTCATATCTCATTCGTTTATAGTGCATTGCGACATTGTATACACAATTCTTTTACAATTTGGTGTCGGGCACTACGTTGGCTCACTAGACTCTAATATATTTTTCGTTCAATTTATCTTTATATACCATTTTTGTTATTATCTATTTAAGGTTGATATGTGGTTCACAGTCAGGTTTAGTCTCTCAGTTCTTTCGATTTTTTTTTACTTTATAGCATATTTTTATTTGCCTCATAAATAGTAATTCTTTATAAGATATCTAACATATATAATTGCATTATTCTTTTAAGTTGTAATTATATTTTTGGTTATTCAGTATTCTCAATAATTTGCTTTTAAAATGTATGTAATTGTTTTTATTGTTTTGAATTTTTTGGAATTTTATATTTAAATTTAAATTTTAGTTAAAATATATTTTAAAAATATATAAATAAATTTATAAAAGAATATATTTGTAATTTTATTTTAATATTTATCATATCATATCTCTAATAAATAGATATCAAATATATGAAACAATTAATAATTTTATAAAATAATATTATTTTGTTTGTTGTCATGTATCCACCAAATAAATAACAATATGATATTATTCGTCTTAATAGTATAATTTATCATTAGAATTTAATTGATATTTATTATTTTACACCGTCAACCAATCACTCTCATATATCCTACTATATTATACTGTAAATTTTAAATTAGTTATATAACATAACAATTAATAAATTTCTATTAGATGATAGTGCATACTAATTAAACTTTTTATATTATACACTTTATCCCATCCTTTCTCCACCAAACTGATCTTAGAGTTTAAGGTAACATGAAACCTCTTTCTGAAAAATAAATACAGTAGAAAGCCATACAAAATAAAACAACTATTGGATTTTATCCATGACACATATGTACCAAAAGCCATAAGTCCAAACTAATTACATAATAACAATTGAATAAAAATCAAAGACAAGACAAGATACATCACATTTCTTCTTTTTCTTTTTTTGAGACTAGTTATCAAAATAAAGACAAAAGAGACAAAGAAAAATAGAGAGTGCAAGCTTAATTCAAAGCCATGCATGCATAGAGCAACATTTTCCCTCAACTATTCTCAACTAATAATCAGCTCTTAATAAAAAAAAAAAAAGTCAGTGCTTAATTAGTAGAGAAAACGATAGGGTTTTGATTACTCCATTCCATAGATACATTTTCTAACTTGTTGTTAATTGTTGATGGAGTGACCAACACCTGGACTATGACCAGGTGATGTTGGCCTAAAATCATCCACTTCATACTCTACACGTCTTGAAGATTTTCTTCTCTTATGGTGAATAATGGAGATTTTGTGAGGCTTTGAGCAACCTCTACATAATCGAGATCTCAAGTTCCTCCCTTCAACAAACAAAACATGTTGGTTCAAAATAAAAAACATGAATAGAATACAAGTGATTTGAAGCTTTTTGGTGTTTTCCATGTTCAAAAAGTTAGTGTGTTTAGGTAAACGAGGATGGTATATTTTAGAGTGAGAAAAAGAAGTGTTGGAAAGTTGAGGTTGTTGTGGTGATAGTGAAAAAGTTGATGCAGCTGTGTTGGTATTTATATACAAACTGTTGAAAATAAAAAATCAATAAAAATAAAAGTTTATGTTTAATTGTTGTACACTATGATCTTACTCTAAAATGTTTTTAAACTTATGCTAACCATTTGCAATGAGATACAAAATAGTATCTCTCAACACAATAAATAGTTCATACAAAAATTTGCTCTAATTTTAAATAAGTCTCACAAAAAACAATAATATTGAATCTCTTGAATTAGTTGGCCACATGACCGAATATCAAATTTAAAAAAATCAATTATTTATATGTGTAATTGTAAAGTTAAATTATGATTTCAATAAAATATTTTTAATAATTTATTGGTTATAATTAATTGTTAATATATATCTTTTATATTTTTCATCAAGTATACGTATAACTGAGTAGTTTGAACCAAGATATCATAAATTAAACAATATCAATATTTATTCATTGAATTATAATTTATAGCTTTATGAAATACAGATCCTGTAAGCACGACGACGTTGATAATCAATTTAAAAAATAAATAAATTAAACATAATTGATATAGACCCAAATATAAATAATATGTATTGAGACACGATTTTTTTTCAAAAATCATAAATGCTTTCTGCAAAAGTATAAAAGAACTTTATATATATATATATATATATATATATATATATATATATATATATATATATATATATATATATATATATATATATATATATATATATATATATATATATATAATGGATGGAAAAAAAAATATATATTTTAAGGTTTAGGCGACCGTGGCATGTGATGACTTTCAGTCCTCATCGCTGGGAAAAAGATTCCGCCGTGACAACCTGTGAACAATATCAACTGTTTAAGCCCAACCTCTCGATTGAATGAAAAGTAACTCGTATCTTGTTTATCTTTGCTTTTGTCAAGTTGTATTGTTCTCATTGTCTCTCTTTCTGTCTATCATGATAATTTACACTATGACATTTTGTCTATTACTGTTTCTTTCATGTTTGGTTGTGAAATCAGTAATGAGTGTATTTTTGAAATTTGGAGACAGATTGATTTGTTTCTCTGTTGTATTGGATTGCATAAGGTGTTGTCATGTTGGTTAAGGTAGTGTTGTCATGTAGGTGACCTTTAGCTAGGACAAAATCATAACAATGTGTCTGTTTTACTAGTGATGCCTCCACTAAGGCAAAATGAAACCTAAAACGTTTATGTGGTGACATTTTTAACACACACATTTGAAGTAGTGATGAGCGTTCCATTAAATTCAAACGATTGATATTTAAATTGTAAAATAAATATTAAAATGTGGATTTTATTAAATTGTGAAATTTTGATCTAATGGTTATTAATAATCTAAATGTATGAATGCGTGAATTTTGTGATTGTAGAAGATTCAATTTCACGTTTTTAGAAGATTTTTTATCTTTTATTTGCACCTATAGCATATTGACCGTCCTCTTAGGTTTTAATATATGTTTTAGTTTTTTTAATACTCTTTTGATGAGATATGATATATTGATGGTCGTTTGAGATCTAACTTATTATCACTAAGGTAGATTTTTAGTAGTTTGAGTTTTTTTTTTTTTAGCCTCTTGATCAAGAGAGTCTCCAGACATTTTTATTGTACTTTGTCTTAGAAGTTGTAATTCTATATTTTGTAGAAAGGGTAGTATTTGACTCTGTCAAATGAGCTAGTTGGAGGGGTAGGAGTCATCATATAGTTGTTGTGTTAAAGTTGAAATATAATTTTCTATGTTTTGAATTTGGGCCTTGCAGTTGCCTATATATAGGCATACCTTTAAGGTTTTTATATTACAACTTCATTTTGTAATCACTTTATTTTTACTCAATAATATTGTCTCCTTTCTCTCTTATTCTTTTTCTTCTTCTTCATATTCTTATTCTTATGCTTCTTCTTCTTCTTATTCTTATTTTTATTCTTATTCTTCTTGAAACCCTAATTGTTCCATCAGTTCGAACAAACACAAACATCAATGCAATTTCCAGCGAATCTACCAGTTTTTGAAGGGGAGAATTACGAGAGATGGGTTGTGCAAATGAAGGTCATCTTCAGATTTCAAGATGTGGATGAAATCGTTAACGATTGAGTACCTGCATTGGAAGAGAATGCAAATGATGTTCAACAAGCTCTGCACAAGGAATAAAGAAAGAAAGATGGAAAAGTTGTGTTCTTGATCCATCAGTGCATGGATTCTATTGTGTTTGAGAAGATTATTGAAGAAGAAACAACAAAAGAAGTGTGTGACAAGTTAAGAACTTGTACAACAGAGATAAAAAGTTGAAGAGGGTGAAGTTGCAAACACTAGGAAAGTAATTTAAGATGACTCAAATGAAGAAGATGGGTCAATTTCAATTTTTTTATGCGTATAGTATCGTTAACAAACAGAATGAAGGTGAATGGTGAATCAATCACTTATCTTTAGAAGATTGAGAGATTGTTGAGATCTTTAACTACAAAACTTAATTACATTATTTTGTACATTGAAGAGTCAAAGAACCTAGCTGAGATGAAGGTGGAAGAACTTCAAGCTTCATTTGAGGCTCATGAAATAAGACTGAAGTAGAGAAACTCAGAGAAGGAGAAAGTGGCTGAATAGACAATGCAAGCAAGATTCACTAAGAAATCTGGGAAAGAAAAGGCGACGTAAAGAAAGAATCTTGCTAATGGTGAGAAGTCAAGAAAGAACTCAAAAAATTATTCTGATGCAATAAAGAAAATCATGGGCGATAAGTAATTCGGGGAAGAAAGTGGACATGAAGAAGGTGTAATGTTACAACTATCATGTATTTGGTCATTATGCTCGATATTGTAGAAGAAAGAAGGAATATAGAGCAAAAGATGATGAAGAAGTGAAATTTGCTAGAGAAAGTGACTTTAATGATATGCTTTTCATGAAAAATACTCAATCGAACAATGAGAAAACGTACATGTGGTATCTGGATTCGCGATGTAGTAACCATATGAATGGTAATAAAAAATGGTTTACCAGGTTTGATGAATCAGTCAAGAAAGTGATCAAGTTTGTGGATGGAATGCATGTTACATCTGAGGTAAGAGGAAATATAAATTTGATGAGAAGGAACGGTCGAAGAGCCAACATTACATACATATTATATGTACCTTCAATGACAAGTAACTTGATAAGAATAAGTCAATTACTTTCCAAATGGTGTAACATGAAGTTGGAAAAAAATCTGATGAAGGAGTATAATGGCGAAGGAAGGATGATCCTGACGGAACCATTCGCAGATAACAAAACCTTTAAGATTGATATCAACATGGTTGATCATCAGTGTCTTGCTTCCACTATTGTCGAAGACAAGAATTGGCTATGGCATAACTAGTATGAACACCTAAACTTCAGAGGTCTAGGTATGCTCAACCAGAATAAGATGGTGTATGAATCACCTCAAGTAAAAAAAACCAAGTCGAGTATTTGAGGAATCCTGCAAAGCAAATAAGGCTAGGAAGACATTCAAACATGAATTATCCATGAAATCGAGAAAAAAGTTAGAGCTTGTTCACTCTGATGTATGTGGACTTTTAGATGAAAGGTTGAGTGGATGTAACTTCTATTTCCTAAGCTTCATAAATGAATTCACTGAATATACGTGGATTTACCTTATCGAAAGGAAAATTGAGGTATTCACATAGTTCATTATGTTTAAATTTTCATGTCGAAAAGCAAAGTGGATGCAAGTTAAAGAAACTAAGAACTGATGGTGGTGATGAATACACCTTTATAGAGTTTAGAAGATTTTGCACGGATGAAGGTATAGAGAAGGAGGTCATTACACCCTATACACCTCATCAAAATGGTATAGCTGAGAGGAGAAATAGAAGTATACTGAACATGACTAGGAGCATGTTGAAAGCTAAAGAGATTCCAAAGAGGTTTTGGGGTGAAGCAACTTCAACAACAATATACTTTCTAAACAGATGTCCAACAAAGAAGATAGTCAATAAGACACCTTATGAGGCTTAGATAGGACAGAAGCCAAATTTTAGTCATCTTAGAGTATTTGGTTCAATGTACTTCAGGCATGTACCTGAACAATTAAGGAGGAAACTAGATTATCAAAGTTAGGTTATGGTACACATAGGTTATCATTCGAATGGTGCATACAAATTATAGTCAAATATAATGATAAACTAGTGATCAATCAAGATGTTCTAGTGGATAAAAGCAATGGGTAGGATTGGAGTCAAGGGTTAGTTTGACATGAGAAAAAAACAGTCACAATTGTGCTTGATGAAGAGCAAGAGGCTGAAGTTACAACCAACCGAAACAAAAAACCTCCTAAGCAAAATGTTAGGAGATCGACTAGAGCAAGAACTGCGTCGACAAGGCAAGCCAATTTATGTGAAATGGGTCTACAAGTTAAAACTAATGCCAAATGGTGAGATTTCTATGCACAAAGCAAGATTGGTGACAAGAGGTTTTCTTGAAAACCATGGTATTGAATTCGACGAAGTTTATGCACTTAAGGCAAGGCTGAAAACCATCAAAATTGTTTTGTCAACTGCAACATACAATGGATGAAAGATGCATCAACTAGATGTAAAATCAACATTTATGAATAGACCTATTAAAGAATAAGTATATATTAGTCAACCATTAGGATTCAAAATCAAAGGGCATGAGCCAAAAGTATACAGATTGAGGAATGCTTTCTATGGTTTGAAGCAAGCCCCAAGAGTGTGGAACAAAAGAATAGATAACTTTCTAATCAATGCATGTTTCTAAAATAATATGTCTTATGACATGGAGTGTATGTCAACAATACAAGTAAGCTTATTCAATTCATCATATGCTTGTATGTGAATGATTTACTGATTACATGTGCAGATGATGCCGAAATCAACAGTGCCAATTCGAAGCTAATGAAGGAGTTTGAAATGTCTAACCTAGGAAACTTGTCATATTTCCTAGGGATGGAATTTAAAGAGATAAGTGAATGATTTTTTCTGTACTATGTCGCTACTGCGAAAATCGAAGGCCGACAATGACAGAAGAGTCGCCACCGTGCGTTATTTATCCCAAGAGAGGGAAAGGAAACGCTCAGAGAAAACCTGACGAAAAGAGGGATAAGATCGGTCATCGCAACCAAATCTCGGGTTCGGGAGTCGGTTACCCAAGAGGAAGGTATTAGCACCCCTCACGTCTGTCGTACTCGACGGGATCCACGCTTGTTGTCTACCTAAAAGGGTGTGTTTAACTATCTACGCTAAAAGGTCTAGGGATAAAAGAAAGGAGAAGCGACTCGGCAGAACACATCAGTTCTATGCCTACGTATTCTCGTCTGAAACGGGAAATCAGAGTCAACGTAGTTCGCCTAACTACGGGTAAAAAAGGGGGGAAGGTTGCTCGCCAAGACATCGCGTCTTGTGCCTACGTACTTTCATCTGGCATGAAAGATCAGAGCAAACGTAGTTCAGGTTAACTACGGCTAGACAGGGGTGTTCTCGGTCACACGGGGGTGAGAGAAATGATTGACGATACTAGCGTGCGCATTCTAGCAGTTAGGTGGACGCTGCTCGACCATTGGAGACTTAGGCGTACCTGTTTGCGGTAGAACGGTCGTAGTATGTCGGGTTTCGAGATATGGGAACCTACGGGAACTAGAACTACGGTCTGGTCTCAAATGCACTCGAGCAAGAGAAAAGGATAACATCAGTCGTCAGCGGGAAAGTCTCGATCGCACAGCAGCGAGAGAACAAAAGTTAGTTGTTAGTGTGCTTGCTAGGATATCGCATCCTATGCCTACATATTCTCGCTCATCACGAGAAATCAGAGCAGTTGTAGTTCAGCCAACTACAGCAAAACAGGGGAAACCAGGAAAAAGGTAGAAAGGTAGCTCGCTAGGATATCGCATCCTATGCCTACGTACTCTCGTCTGGTACGAGAGATCAGAGCAAACGTAGTTCAACTAACTACAGAAAACGGTCTCGATCGCACGGAAGCGAGAGAAAAGGGAATCTCGATTGCACGGAGGCAAGAGGGGGAATCTCAATCGCCAGGACGCGAGAGAAAGGAGTTTCGATCGCACAGGGGCGAGGGAAAAGAGGAAGCAGGCCTAACACGCCTAAACAGGAAGGAACTCGGGACACTCACGCAAGAACCTAAATCGTAGGAGCGAATACGTCGCATATCACCCAAAGGGTGCTATACTAAACATTCTAGGACATTAAGGGGAAACCCCTCAATCACCATTTCCTACGTATCTATTGCTTAAAATTCACAACGCTCGACAGTTGATTAAAAGATTTGAATTAAATAGATGTTACCAAACGGAGTGGTTCCGTTGACCCTTGACATTGTGCGCAAGCTCCATTCCAATCTTCTCCTCTTTTGGTCCTTGATGATGCTTTGAATCAGAACCAATGTGACGATGGACCGTCGTAACTCGACTTATAAGGAAATCAAGCTATAGGAGGTCGCGTATTAATTTCCGTGCTATGGACAAGATAGAGAGACGATATTGAGGATCATTCTCCAATTGAATCATGTCGCACAGACCAAAAACAGTGGGATCTCGTCTTACAAGACTTCATCGATCACCAAAAGTCAAAATAAAATCGAAAGATGAAAAGAAATGAGGAGAGAAAGAAGTCTTCTCGGATCCAACATTATTCATCAATAATTTGACTGGTAATGAATTACAGAGATGTCGTCATCGACCTAAAAGACAAAAAAAAAAAGCCCAATAACAAAAGAGAAATAAGATCCAACTTCTAAAGGAAAATAAGAATTGAAATTCTAAAAAGATAATATTTTAAAACTCTAATAGAAACTATATATAAAATAATATAATATATATAATTTACTCTATAGAAAAGTTAGAAATATAATATATAAAAACTAAAACTAATATATATTTACAAAATAAGTATATATAATATATATACAAAATAACTAATATATATTTACAAAAATTAATTTACACAATAAAAAAAAAAAAAGAAAACAAAGCAGACCGGGGTTTATATAGAAACAGGGGATAGTGTGTTTCTCATGAAACCCAACGGGCTCAGAAGCCCAAATCCTCAAACCAGAAAATAAAACACTTAAAAAAACAGGGGAGGGGGGTATATGAAACGGGGGGTAGATAGGAACATGCCTCACGGCCCATCATCAGCACAACAGATATTCTTTTCAATAAAAACAACAAAAATAAAATAACAAAATAAAAATAAATAAAATAAAATAAAACAGCAAAAGACTCTTCTTCTTGTCGGTCTGCTTATCACCTTTCCTTTCTCTCCTTCTCAGTTCATCAACTCTCCGTCCACGCTTCAATCAACTCGAAATTCCTTCGAATCTCAAAACTTCTCCATTGAGATTTCTCTCGGTCTCAAATCCTCATCAACTCAACCTTTCCGTTTTCATTTTGTGTCACTGTTTGGAGATGGAAGAGGCTTAGGGGTTATCGGTTTTTGATCTTTTGCGTTTTGGAGATGGGTTTAATCTGAGATTGGGAGTTGCGGTTCGCATGTTGTTTGAAGGAGGTAAGGTTGTGGTTGGTTGAAGGTTGAGATTCTGGGGAAGATTTCTGGGTTGGTTTTATTCTTCGGATGGGTTTCGAAGAAGGCGAATGTCGGTTGTGGTTAGATGTCAGAGATTTGGATGAGTTTGAGGCCGCCGTCTTTGATGGAAAGGTTTACGGAAGTGGATCCAACGTCAAGGCTGTTCTCGACGAGCTCCTTGACTGCGGAGACGGGACGCTGAATGACCTCGTCGGCGGGGATTCTGCTAACCACCGATTCACTGAGTCACTGGATTTGGGTTGCTCTTCCATCTCCTCCGTCATTCGTACAGACAGGAAATGGAATTAGCTTGCGCGAGTGAGAGTGTAGCTGGCGGTTTACGGAAATGTGAAGGTTTTTTGCGGTGAAGTTTTTATTCGAAAGCTTTTTTCTGGGTTTTGGTCATTATTGCTCATGTCGTTTGGAGAAGATTAATGGGTTTGGCAGGAAATGGAAGAGGAAGATTGCGGTTATGGTTTGGATACTGTTCCTGGGTATTCTCGCGAAGGAGCTTCGTGAGCATGGTGAGTTGAGGAAAATGGGTTAACACGAGTGGAAAATTTGAGATGGGTCTATGAGGTTCGAAATTGGTTTATGGTTTAAGATTGGTTGAAGTTGCTGGTTTGGTTCTGTTTTTACAGTGATGATGAACAGTGTGAATGGAGGAACAGGCGGCTAGGGTTCCAAAACACAGTGATGATGAATAGTGAGGGGGTACCTTTATAAACGACACATAGCAGCAGATTACTGAATGATTAGATGATGGTTGATTAATGATAATGATGATTAGTGAAAAAAAGGCTGATGATAAATGTCACGGTTAACTTCAAAACATAAATTAATTACTAATCTAAATAAACAATTAAATAAATGAATCCTAAAAATTAACCTAAGTGAAATAAAACCTAATTAAACTCTAACTTATTAAAAACTATATAGTTCTAAAAATCTATTAAATAAATAAAGGAAAATAAATTTTAATTAAAAATAAAAAAACTATCTTCTAAACAAAAATATTCTAAAAAAAAATTAATTAAATAAAATCTATATTAAATTATCAAAATTCTAAAATAAAAACCTATTTAAAATAATAATCTAAAATTAAATTCTATGCTAAAAATAAATTAAACTATGCTAAAAAAAATAATAAAATAAGTAAAATAAAACAATAAATAAAAACAGAAAGATCGGGTGAACACCGAAACGTCACCGAAAATACCAGCGCGGAATGGACCACCAGAAAGAGCAATCTCCGCTCGATTCCGAAATAAAACTCCCTATTTGAACTGGTTTAAATCGCCTAAAACGCGAGAAAAGGGGCTGTGATCCCGATAATTCGTCCTGACTGACAAAATGCACCGTATGCGACAAATGATATGCAATTGCAAATGAAATGAGACATAAGCCAAAATGCGAGAAACGGTTGGTCAAATTTTGGGGTGCAACAGCTGCCCCTATTCAAATGACTTGGACCTGAAGGGTTGAAAAGTGAACGGCTTTCAAACATTCAAAGGTAAAAGACGGTTGAATACCAAAGAACCCAGAAATTTGCCAACCGCAAAAACAGAACTGCAAACTCTGACATATTGAAACAAAATCTCCGGAAGATAGCTGAACCGATCATGACCTTGCCGCCAGTTATCCACATTAACTTCCTCTGACATTGCCGTCAGGCCTCTACCTCCAGTTGTTAAAGTAGCTAACATCGCTGTTAGACCTCTGTTAAATAAAACAAACATCGAATCCAAAGATACGATAACCTGACATCGTCGCCAGTCCTACAAAACAATCAATCAGCCAATTACACCTGACATTGCCGCCAGTCATTCACAAAAATAAAGCGTCTGACATCGCCGTCGGACAACCAAAACACCCAACATCGCCGCTGGAAAACTAAATCACTTGACATCGCCTCCAAAAACAAACATCCAACATTGCCGTTGGAGAACCAAAATACCCGACATCGCTGCCAGAAAAACATCCAACCTCGCCGCTGGGAAAACAAAGAATCTGACATCGCCGCCAGTAACAAACATCCAACCTCGCCGCTGGGAAAACAAATCATCTGACATCGCCGTCAAGTTCTGACTTTGCCGTCAACTCTCAACATCATCTGACTTCGCCGTCAACTATCAAAACACTCTGTAAAAGCATCTGACATCGCCATCAGGCCTCGACATCAAGTCGGTAAATAGTATCTGACCTCGCCGTCAGAGTGAAGAAATCCATTGGGGAAATATGAACTTGAATAAATAGACTCTGCTTGAGAGAATAATAAAATGAACACATCTGGCAATGACCTTGCTGGAGGCCTGGATACCACACAGGCTTGAGAAATATATCGATAATTGTTGGTGATACACCTGAAAATAAATAGGTAACAACCTGGCTTATGTTCCACATGCATATGTTGGAATATGGCGTAATGCTCCATACGAAATGGAAATGCTACGCGTTTGGGTGGATGCTATGCACGATGCAAATGCAAAGGAACCACTTCAGCAAAATAAATGCTGAAGAGATGAAAACAACTCCGCTGGGGAAAAACTAGGCTCGCCTAGTGCAAACGGACTCATGCTGGGGAGTACAAGCCTTGGATGGCCTCCGAGAAAACCTCAGGGTAAAAACTGCTTTACTAAGCACAAATCCACTCCGCTGGAAATCAAAATCAAACTCTGCTGAGAAAAGCGCCCTGGATGGCCTGCCAGAATATAACATTCCGGGGAACCGACAACTCTGTTGGGAATCAAAGCAGACTGCTGAAGATTTGATCCATTTTCTGTTAGGCAATGGGGGAATCAGCATTGACCTCTGCTTGAGGGAAAATGAGCACAAAAACTCAACAATAACAACTCCCGCCTGGGGAATGAGTCAAAGACCCAGACTCTGAGGGGAAATGAGCCAAAGACTTGGACTCTGTGGGGGCAACAACAATGCACTCGTCCCCCTGCTGGGGAAATAAACCCAAATTTGCCTGTCAGGAAGAACTTCAACCTCAACCCACTGGGGATGGTTGCACACAATCCATCTGCTGGGGATGGTTCTACTTCATCAGGGATATCGATCTCGACCTATTGAGGAGAAACTAGTCATAATCTGCTGGGGAGAAACTAGTCATAATCTGCTGGGGAGATAATCTGATCTGATATCAACATTTGGTGGGCATATAGAACCTCTTCTGTGGAGAAGTGAGATCACTCGCGTCGGGGAATGTGGTAGCATGCGAGCCACCGGGGATAATTGTGCCAAATATGGTTAAGCTTCTCGGTATGGGATATGACCAGGTTTATAGTGATAGGGATTTATTTCTGGTTACCAACAAAAATGGATTTTAAAGGGAAATTACTAGACGAGAACTAGCATTCGAGGGTAGACTACCAGACGAGAACTGGTGGCACGAGGTTAATTTGTCAGACGAGAACTGACTTTTGGGTTGGATATCAGACGGGAACTGATATCTGGTTTGGTTATCAGACGGGAACTGAACTCTGGTTTGGGTATCAGACGAGAACTGATTTCTAGTTTGCCAGGCGAGAACTGGACTTTGAAACTGTGTTTGCCAAACGAGAACCGGTTAAACAGTAGGCTAAAAAAAAGGTGACCAGACAGGAATTGGTTGAAAAGTTGACATGTACCAGACGAGAACTGGTATTTACCGAGGGTTGACCAGACGAGAATTGGTTTAAAGGTTTGCCAGACGAGAACTGGGCTTTGGAGGTTTGGTTACAAGGTTCTGACAAGTAACAGGTTTAGGCTGTGGGATAACAATCCAATGACAGCAAGGCCTTTCTCAGGAGGTTAAGGTTAGTTGATGAGGTAATGGCACGATTCCCCGACACTCAACTCTTTCCAAGGAGAATAAACTCACTTAAGTAACTTGCCCCAGTGTGGTTTAACTTGCCCCAGTCTAATTCTTGGGAAAGTTCACCTTGAAAAGAAAATATCTTGCCATGAGACGACCTCAAGATGGCTTGCCCCAGAATCTGTACCACGAAATGATTCATCCTTGACTATCCCAATCTCAGAATGGATGGCCTCGATGCATTCTTAAAGTGGCTTGCCCCTGCATGAGCGTTGAGGCGACTTAACTTGATCTGATTGAATACCGGAGGGATCTCCCTCAAATCAACAGAATCTCCAGGTGATTGCCCCTGATTGGTAGTCTGGAGATGATTCACTTCTGATCAACTATTTCTCGAATGATTTGCCCCATAATCAACTGATGCTTCGGGACTTGCTTCAGACTGACTGATTTCAAACTCACTGGATGTCAATGCCCCAGATTCACAGGGCTTCCAAGTATACACAATTCTGATCCAGACTGCTGAATGATCCAAACCTGTTCGATTATTCCCTGATGGAATTTCCTCCATGTCAACTACTGACCTGCAATTAAAATTGTTTGCTCATGAATGGTAATTTTAATGCGGTGTTCATGCAGATTCTGAGAGAGATGTCACTTATTAAGTGTCGTGATAGTGAGACGAATGGACTGAAAGTCCAAGCGTAGTGCTGATTTGATTAGTGCAAGATATAACAAGGATATGATTAGCAAATCATGTAGGAGTCAGGTTACTCAACCTTATCGTAATGCGCTTTCAGATTAAATCCTGCCTCAATTAGGTCTTTTAAGGGTTGAATCGTGGTCGGGTTCACGGTTAGTGAAACAAAGGATATTAGGCTCAAAATATGATTTGTACCCACCCCTTCTCCGTGATGATCTCCAATCTTAATGTTCAGTTAACCTAGCACAAGTGCTCGCCTCTCAAAAGGTTTGCTGAATGGTAGGAGTGATGGTTAAGGAACTCACAAGGTTTTCGGAGTGACAGTTACCCCTTTTTGTCTTCTGTGTCTGTAATCACACGACTTTGTTCTCGTTTGAGGATTTTTCTTCTGAGATCCTTATTTTTTATTCCCTAATTTTTTCCTGGACTTACTCTCTTTGAGTTCTTTCGATTTTGAAGTCCAGCGGGATGCCCCAATTTTGCCTAAGTATTTGCTTTCTAGCTTTTCAACCTAGCGGGCTTTCTTTTTTTCTTTTTCTTTTATTTTTTGAAACGAGCGTGTGATACTGGTTGTCTTGATTTCTCCGAAAGGATTGTGACTGTCTCACTCCTGATTCGCGAGGTTTAACCTTTGTGGTCGATGAGGTACGACCTCTGGAGAGGGATTAGATGTGACTGGTCCTCGAATAGAGACACTCTTCTATAAAATCCGAACGCTCGGTCAAATTAACTGACAACTACCCTGCCCCAGGTTAAGATGTGAGGGTTTGAAAAGTCCGAAAGAAACTCCTACTTCTAGGCTCGAAGTGGTTAACTAGGGACTAACTCCTTATATCTCCGGTGTTTAGGGGATTTGAAACAATGCCTGTACATCATAGGCAAGATTTCATCCGAAAGCATACGATCATCAGTTATGTGTATTCAGTTTTCGTCATCCTCCCTCCTTGCTAATCAATAGTGATAAAGTGGAGTGGATAAAAAGTGCAAGTGTCTGTGTTGTGCAAAAGTGAGCGAAAGTGACATAATTAATTCAGAAAAATGCAAATTCACTTCATTAATATTACCATTCAAAACAACAATGTTTAAAAGCAAGTAACAACCAACAGAAAAGAAACTACAAATGCAAATGATAAAAAGTGTCTGAGGACTGCCATTGTTGAGGACGTCTGCCTGTCTGGACCACTGGCTTCTGGAAATGACTCTGAATCTGCAAGCTCAAACAGCTGAGAGGTTGACATGGACCACCAAAACTCCTTCTGGAAAGGAAATGCACCCTTTGTCAATCAACTGCTGCACTTTTGCCTGAAAAGCTTTGCAATCTTCGGTTGAATGCCCCATGGATCCGCCGTGATATCCACACTGAGCATGGAGATTGTACCCAGGAGGGTAAGGTTCTGGCACAAGCTTAAGACTCTTAGGCTCCACCAAAGAGTTCTGGATCAGGTGTGGCAACAACTGGCTATACGACACAGGAACTGGATAAAAAGGAGCAGTCCTTCTTTCTAAGTTGTTATGAGGCCTGTTCTGATTCTAACGCTGATTCTGATAACCTCGGCCACGGGCTCAGTGATTTGCATGAGGGGCGACCCGAAGTTTCTTATGTGGTGCCCTAGGCACAATTTTCTGTCCAGAATAACGAGACATAGAAGATACTGCCCGCCGAAAAGATGAAGGACCAACAGATTTCACTGATTCATCTCGAGAATAACCAACATCTGCCATGACTGCATTGACCACAGTTTCGTCCTCAGCTTGAAAACTACAAAGAGATTCAGTTTCACCAACTTGGTCGCTTGAAACATCCTGATTTCTTCCAGTTTGAAAGCTACAGAGAGATTCAGTTGCACTAGCCTGACCACTTGAAACATTCTGAATTCTTCCAGTTTTAATGCCATACTCGATGCGTTCTCCTGTTCTTACCAATTCAGAGAAATTCGGTGCAACCCCCAGCATTCTTTCAAAGTACGGGCTCTGTAAGGAGTTTATGAACATGTCTGCTAACTCTCGATCTAAAAGCGGTGGTTTCACTTTGGAAGAAAATTCTCTCCATCTCTGAATATACTTCCTGAAAGGTTCATCAATCTCTTGAGACAATTCTTGCAACTGCATGCGACTGGGAGCCATGTCCAGGTTATACTCGTACTGCTTCATGAAAGCCTTAGCTAAATCCTTCCATGACCGGATCTGACTACTCTCCAACTGCATATACCAACTCAGAGATGCCCCAATCAGACTGTCCTGAAAACAGTGAATCATCAACTTGTCGTCGTGCACAAACGAAGTCATTCTTCTGCAGAACATCACCAAATGTTGCCTTGGGCAGCTATCCCCTTTATACTTTTCAAACCTCGGTGTTTTGAAATTTAGAGGTAACACTAGGCCGGGAACCAGACACATATCTGAAGCGTCAAGACAAACAGTATCTTTAACCTCCAAGGCCTTGAGTTTTTCATCCAACGTATGAAACCTTTTAGCATACTCAAGAGCTCTCAGGTCCTTGGTCTTCATTATCGGAACCTCTCTTTGGGAATTCGGCACAGTGAAAGCAACATCACGATGATCTGTAGTATCAGGAGAAGAAGAACGTTCACTTCGGACAACAAACTGTTCATGTAGTTCCTGGTCTTCAACAGAAGGCTGCACAGGCTGAGCTTCAGTCAGGTTGTTCACTTGTGGAAAGTTTTCATCAGTCAGAGAACCATATAGAGGATTGGTCATCACAGTAAAACCCGGCAGGCTATCAACATTCTGGGGGTCGTTCCTTGACATAGATAACAACAATTCTCAGCTTGACTTCACTTCTTGCCACTGCTTGATTTTGCTTCAACCAATTATTCCTCCCCCAATAATCACCACTTGCTTAGAACGGGCACCGGGGAATCACCTTCTGAATCAAAACAAAGGTTGAATAAGAGCTCTGACCAGCTGGAGAATGATATGCAAAATGATGCAAAAATGCTTATGCAAATGCAATGCAGGATGCAACAAACACGGGATCACAACCCCCACAAATCTCTGAATACTGTTGCGCTGCTGACTGAATAAGTTCAAAAGTCCATTCTGAAGAGAAAACCAGAATACCGGGTTGGCTGAAGGTCAAGTTTTCCTGCATAAAAACCCCCCACTCACAGGTGTGGACCTATCTCTGATAAGGTTCGGCATCCTATGCGGTCGTCAGCGTCACAGACTTTCAAGAAATGATGATACGTTCACCATTTCTGGTTTGGCATCATCACCTCCTGAAGAGGCCTCACTTAGATGACTCCCAAGTGATCGGTCCCCAGAGTCGACAATCCCCAGATCCAAAATTCCTTCGAGCCCAAAGGGCTAGAAAGAAAATCGTTAAAGAGAATCTCGTCTGAGCGCGAATTTCATGGCTAGCTGGTGCATGCAAGGCATACAGGCTCACCACTAATCTCCACTTCTAATGCTAAATCTATACTCAAGCCTGGGTCTGGCTTATATCTCAATAGAACAATCCATCCCCACAGCATAGCAGCAACAAATAATAATAAGGTGCGGAAAATGAAAATACAACAATATACTACACACAAATATACAGATACACACACCCACAAACAAAAACAGACAAGCGCTAGGATTGACTCACATAGAGGATACTCCTATTTCCCCAGCAGAGTCGCCAACTGTCGCTACTGCCAAAATCGAAGGCCGGCAATGACAGAAGAGTCGCCACCGTGCGTTATTTATCCCAAGAGAGGGAAAGGAAACGCTCAGAGAAAACCTGACGAAAAGAGGGATAAGATCGGTCATCGCAACCAAATCTCGGGTTCGGGAGTCGGTTACGCAAGGGGAAGGTATTAGCACCCCTCACGTCCGTCGTACTCGACGGGATCCACGCTTGTTGTCTACCTAAAAGGGTGTGTTTAACTATCTACGCTAAAAGGTCTAGGGATAAAAGAAAAGAGAAGAGACTCGGCAGAACACAGCAGTTCTATGCCTACGTATTCTCGTCTGAAACGGGAAATCAGAGTCAACGTAGTTCGCCTAACTACGGGTAAAAAAGGGGGGAAGGTTGCTCGCCAATACATCGCGTCTTGTGCCTACGTACTTTCATCTGGCATGAAAGATCAGAGCAAACGTAGTTTGGGTTAACTACGGCTAGACAGGGGTATTCTCGGTCACACGGGGGTGAGAGAAATGATTGACGATACTAGCATGCGCATTCTAGCAGTTAGGTGGACGATACTCGACCATTGGAGACTTAGGCGTACCTGTTTGCGGTAGAATGGTCGTAGTATGTCGGGTTTCGAGGTATGGGAACCTACGGGAACTAGAACTACGGTCTGGTCTCAAATGCACTCGGGCAAGAGAAAAGGATAACATCAGTCGTCAGCGGGAAAGTCTCGATCGCACAGTAGCGAGAGAACAAAAGTTAGTTGTTAGTGTGCTCGCTAGGATATCGCATCCTATGCCTACATATTCTCGCTCAGCACGAGAAATCAGAGCAGCTGTAGTTCAGCCAACTACAGCAAAACAGGGGAAACCAGGAAAAAGGTAGAAAGGTAGCTCGCTAGGATATCGCATCCTATGCCTACGTACTCTCGTCTGGTACGAGAGATCAGAGCAAACGTAGTTCAACTAACTACAGAAAACGGTCTCGATCGCACGGAAGCGAGAGAAAAGGGAATCTCGATTGCACGGAGGCAAGAGGGGGAATCTCAATCGCCAGGACGCGAGAGAAAGGAGTTTCGATCGCACAGGGGCGAGGGAAAAGAGGAAGCAGGCCTAACACGCCTAAACGGGAAGGAACTCGGGACACACACGCAAGAACCTAAAGCGTAGGAGCGAATGCGTCGCATATCACCCAAAGGGTGCTATACTAAACATTCTAAGACATTAAGGGGAAACCCCTCAATCACCATTTCCTACGTATCTATTGCTTAAATTTCACAACGCTCGACGGTTGATTAAAAGATTTGAATTAAATAGATGTTACCGAACGGAGTGGTTCCGTTGACCCTTGACATTGTGCGCAAGCTCCATTCCAATCTTCTCCTCTTTTGGTCCTTGATGATGCTTTGAATCAGAACCAATGTGACGCTGGACCGTCGTAACTCGACTTATAAGGAAATCAAGCTATAGGAGGTCGCGTATTAATTTCCGTGCTATGGACAAGATAGAGAGACGATATTGAGGATCATTCTCCAATTGAATCATGTCGCACAGACCAAAAACAGTGGGATCTCGTCTTACAAGACTTCATCGATCACCAAAAGTCAAAATAAAATCGAAAGATGAAAAGAAATGAGGAGAGAAAGAAGTGGTCTCGGATCCAACATTATTCATCAATAATTTGACTGGTAATGAATTACGGAGATGTCGTCATCGACCTAAAAGACAAAAAAAAAGCCCAATAACAAAAGAGAAATAAGATCCAACTTCTAAAGGAAAATAAGAATTGAAATTCTAGAAAGATAATATTTTAAAACTCTAATAGAAACTATATATAAAATAATATAATATATATAATTTACTCTATAAAAAGTTAGAAATATAATATATAAAAACTAAAACTAATATATATTTACAAAATAAGTATATATAATATATATACAAAATAACTAATATATATTTACAAAAATTAATTTACACAATAAAAAAAAAAAGAAAACAAAGCAGACCGGGGTTTATATAGAAACAGGTGATAGTGTGTTTCTCATGAAACCCAACGGGCTCAGAAGCCCAAATCCTCAAACCAGAAAATAAAACACTTAAAAAAACAGGGGAGGGGGGTATATGAAACGGGGGGTAGATAGGAACAGGCCTCACGACCCATCATCAGCACAACAGATATTCTTTTCAATAAAAACAACAAAAATAAAATAACAAAATAAAAATAAATAAAATAAAATAAAACAGCAAAAGACTCTTCTTCTTGTCGGTCTGCTTATCACCTTTCCTTTCTCTCCTTCTCAGTTCATCAACTCTCCGTCCACGCTTCAATCAACTCGAAATTCCTTCGAATCTCAAAACTTCTCCATTGAGATTTCTCTCGGTCTCAAATCCTCATCAACTCAACCTTTCCGTTTTCATTTTGTGTCACTGTTTGGAGATGGAAGAGGCTTAGGGGTTGTCGGTTTTTGATCTTTTGCGTTTTGGAGATGGGTTTAATCTGAGATTGGGAGTTGCGGTTCGCATGTTGTTTGAAGGAGGTAAGGTTGTGGTTGGTTGAAGTTTGAGATTCTGGGGAAGATTTATGGGTTGGTTTTGTTCTTCGGATGGGTTTCGAAGAAGGCGGATGTCGGTTGTGGTTAGATGTCGGAGATTTGGATGAGTTTGAGGCCGCCGTCTTTGATGGAAAGGTTTACGGAAGTGGATCTGACGTCAAGGTTGTTCTCGACGAGCTCCTTGACTGCGGAGACGGGACGCTGAATGACCTCGTCGGCGGGGATTCTGCTAACCATCGATTCACTGAGTCGCTGGATTTGGGTTGCTCTTCCATCTCCTCCGTCATTCGTACAGACAGGAAATGGAATTAGCTTGCGCGAGTGAGAGTGTAGCTGGCGGTTTACGGAAATGCGAAGGTTTTCTGCGGTGAAGTTTTTATTCGAAAGCTTTTTTCTGGGTTTTGGTCATTATTGCCATGTCGTTTGGAGAAGATTAACGGGTTTGGCAGGAAATGGAAGAGGAAGATTGCGGTTATGGTTTGGATACCGTTCCTGGGTATTCTCGCGAAGGAGCTTCGTGAGCATGGTGAGTTGAGGAAAATGGGTTAACACGAGTGGAAAATTTGAGATGGGTCTATGAGGTTCGAAATTGGTTTATGGTTTAAGATTGGTTGAAGTTGCTGGTTTGGTTCTGTTTTTACAGTGATGATGAACAGTGTGAATGGAGGAACAGGCGGCTAGAGTTCCAAAACTCAGTGATGATGAATAATGAGGGGGTACCTTTATAAACGACACATGGCAGCGGATTACTGAATGATTAGATGATGGTTGATTAATGATAATGATGATTAGTGAAAAAAAGGCTGATGATAAATGTCACGGTTAACTTCAAAACATAAATTAATTACTAATCTAAATAAACAATTAAATAAATGAATCCTAAAAATTAACCTAAGTGAAATAAAACCTAATTAAACTCTAACTTATTAAAAACTATATAGTTCTAAAAATCTATTAAATAAATAAAGGAAAATAAATTTTAATTAAAAATAAAAAACTATCTTCTAAACAAAAATATTCTTAAAAAAAATTAATTAAATAAAATCTATATTAAATTATCAAAATTCTAAAATAAAAATCTATTTAAAATAATAATCTAAAATTAAATTCTATGCTAAAAATAAATTAAACTATGCTAAAAAAATAATAAAATAAGTAAAATAAAACAATAAATAAAAACAGAAAGATCGGGTGAACACCGAAACGTCACCGAAAATACCAGCGCGGACTGGACCACCAGAAAGAGCAATCTCCGCTCGATTCTGAAATAAAACTCCCTATTTGAACTGGTTTAAATCGCCTAAAACGCGAGAAAAGGGGTTGTGATCCCGATAATTCGTCCTGACTGACAAAATGCACCGTATGCGACAAATGATATGCAATTGCAAATGAAATGAGACATAAGCCAAAATGCGAGAAACGGTTGGTCAAATTTTGGGGTGCAACATACTAGACGAAGTATACCCAAGACATCTTGAAAAGATTCAAGATAAGTATCTATAATGCAGATGTTACACTGTTTGAGACTAGAGAAAAATTGAGAAAGGAAACAAATGATGAGTTTGTAAGTGCAACATTGTACAAACAAATCATTGGATATTTGCAGTATCTTTGCAATTCCATACCAGACATTTATCAAAGTATCAGATTTTTAAACAGGTTACGAATAAGCCTTAAGAATGTCATCTAACAACAATCAAAACAGTACTGAGATACATAATAGGTATGATTGATCATGGTGTGTTGATGCAGAGGAAAAAGAACATCAACATAGATGCAGGGGTATATTGCTACACTGATTCAGAATTTAGTGGAGATCAAGATGAGAAGAAGAGTACTACAGGCTACATATTCATGATTGAAGGTGCCTGAATCTCATGGAGTTCGAGAATGCAAAGTATTGTGGCTTTGTCATCTTGTGAAGTGGAATATGTGGTTGTATCATATGCAACATGTCATGCAGCATAGATAGAGATACTGCTCGAAGAGATCAACATAATGGAACCTAAGAAATTGAAGTCGTTTATCGACAATAAGATAACTGTCGATTTGGCTAATCATGCTATGTGTCATGGTCAAAGTAAGCAAATATAGACGATGTATCACTTTCCGAGGCTATTGCCTTGTTCGCATTAATGACCGTGTCATTCTCGAAGTATGGCACAACACTCTGTCGAAAACACGAGGCGAGAGTGCGTCGAAGCATGAATTGACCTAGCGACGTGAACCTTGGGTAGGGATCAAGTTAACAAAGAAAAGTTTGAACTTGAGAATTGTAAGACAGAATGTCAATTAGCTTATATACTTACCAAACCCCTGAAGAAAGTCACATTCGATGAGTTGAAGAGAAGCATTCAGATGAGAAATCTAGAAAACATTAATTAGGTGGTGTGCTAGCACTTTTAATTTGATGTTTTGTAGAAAGGCTAGTATTTGGCTATGTCGAAGGATCTAGTCGGAGGAGTAGGAGTCAGATGTATCCGAGAGAGTCGAATACAACATATAGCTATTGTGTTAAAGTCGAAATGTAATTTTTTATATTTTGAGCTTCCGTCTTGGTTGCCTATATATAGGCATACCCTTATAATTTATAGGAAAAACTATTGTTTTAGTTCTTTAAGTTATTTTAAAATATCAAATTAGTCCCTTAAATTTTTTTTGTAACGCTTTAGTCCATTTTTAAAATCTCCGTTACAATAAATTGCAAACTCATATACCATTTGAATTGATTTTTTTTACGCTGATCACGAATATGCAATCAAATTTATCAAACAAGTTACGACTCATAAGAATCAGGTAAAAATGGAAGAAATACATAATGAAAAATCAACGATTCGACCAAAATACACAATCAAACGCAAAACTAATTACATATTCGTGATTAGCGCGAAAAACCAGTTCAAATGATATATGAGTTTATAATTTATTATAAGGAAGATTTTTAAAAAAAGGACCAAAACGTTACAAACAAAACTTAAAGGACTAACTTGATACTTAAAAAAACTTAATGAACTTATACAATATTTTTGTCTAATTTTTATATAACAATTTCATTTTGTAATTACTTAAGTTTTACTCAATAATATTTTCTCCTTTCTCTCTTTTTCTTAAAACCTTATTTGCTCCATGAGTTACACTACTCTAGTAATTCTTCACCCTATTTTTAATATATTATTATCCACAAATTAGAATAATATAATCTAATGGGTGATTAGTATATTTATTAATTTTCATTTATTCATTTAACTCTGTTATACTTGAGTGATTAATCATCACGTGTTCTTGTTAAAGTATTGAAATTAACATGAAAAAAAAAAAGAGAAACTATCAAAATTTGTTATTGAGCTTCACAAGATGTGATCAACACATTACGTGTATATATAGCTTCTACTAGAAGCCACACAAAAGTTTAACAAATTGTAGCTAACTACTCGTCAAAAAAAGGAAAGTACTTAACTAATTTTTGAACATCTGTTACTATAAGTGGAAAGATTGTTGAATACTCAAAATAGGGTTTTTGATCATTTCACAAGTCTTCATGCTTACAAGTTATGCCTTCATAGTTTCAACTTCATCCTCAAAGAAGAAAACAGTAATGAGTAACGAGTGTGTTTTTCAAACTTAGAGGCAGATTTCTCTGTTGTATTGGATTGCATGAGGTGTTGTCATGTATGTAGGTGGATTTTAGCAAGGACAAAATGATAGCAATGTGTCTCTTTTATTAGTGATTCATCCACTAGTGCAAAATGATAAAACGTTTTTGTGGTGCATTTTTAAAGTTAAGTCGAAATAACACATTTGAAGTAACACTGACTATTCGTTTAGCTTCTAATTATCTAAATTTTAATTAGATATTCTAAATCATAAAACAAAAGTTAAAATATATTTTTTACTAAACTATAAAATTTTATTCGAAGGATCATTAATGCCCATATATATGAATGTGTGAATTTTGTGACTATAACATATTCGTTTTCATGTTTCAAGTTGATTGTGTTATTATATAACCCACTTTAACTGAGAAATTTTTTTCATGAATGTTTAGATAGATGATTGCTTTACATAATCAATATACAAATGAAATAGTGTATAATAAAAAAAATTAGCCGTCTCTGGTGTTTTCTAGAAAATTTATAATCATCCTCTAGCATTATCATATGTATATAAATAGGCTAATACCTTTTAGGTCATCTATAGTGTACCCCGTGGCTTTTGGATAATTCCTATGGACACCAAAGAGTTTTTCAGTTTTGGCCTCCCCTAAACTTGCATTCACTATCATGGACCGGTTTGTCTTTTTGTCCAAAAATTCGTACCGGAGGTTTTTCGGGAGTGGTTTCAGTTCTATTTGGAATTTTTGTTGTTAAGGATCGTCGTCTTGTAATGTGCTACAAGTACTTTGAAGCTTTCTTGAGAGCAAATGGAACTTTTTCAGTATCTCCTTATAGGCTTTCGTTTAGATGTTTTCTTTATTGATTTGGGCACTATCAAGCAAACAAACTTCCAATTGATTAGTCAAAGGAGGTTTGATGCACTCTTTTGAACACAAGCATCCATGATATCGACTAAGCAACAAGAATCCCTCAAAGAAGGGTTTTTCACGAGTTTTGATAGAATGAACTCAATCTTTTCGTCTCTTACCTCAAAAGTCAATTGTCCTCTTTTGACGTCTATGATGGCCCCCGCCTTAGTTAAAAAATGTCTACCTAAAATTATTGGGATTTTAGAATCCTCAACGATATCCGTTGTGATAAAGTCAACCGACACATATTACTCTTCAACTCTCACTGGGACATCCTCTAACATACCTATAGGATACTTAATCGATCTATCGGCAAGTTACAGAGACACATTAGTAGGTTTCATGTCTCCCATATCTAACTTTTTACAAACATACATAGGCATCAAGCTAATGCTAGCTCCTAGATTACAAAGCGTTCTCTCAAAGTACATGGTACCTATATGACAAGGGATAAAGAAGCTCCCTGGATCTTTGAGCTTAAGGATTACCATGTTTTGAATCATGACACTAATATTAAGGGCCATGGCTACTGTTTTATGGTCCTCTAGCTTTCTTTTATTGGAAAGCATCTCTTTTTAAAATATGACATAAGAGGGAATTTGAGTTAATGCCTAGGTGAAAGGCACATTGAGGTGGATATTTTATAGAAGCTCCACAAAAATTTTAAATTGAGCCTCCACTAATGTAACACCCTTTTTCTACCCCAAAAATATTAAGGCAAAATAACACAGAAGTCAGAGTGAATGAATAAATCTCATTAAAAAGCCACTAAAAGGGCGTACATTTCTCAAAGACATCAAAATAGGTCCATACTCCGTAATTACGGGTTTTCCCTAAAATACATCAAAACATCAATAAACAGCGGAACTCAAAGCATAAATCAAGGTTTCTCCTCATAAAGGAAAATAAGTAAAATAACCCACTAATATAAAACCAACTCAAAGAACCCAACCCGATGTTATATATCAGAGCAAGACCCTCTAGTCACCTAAATCAACTAATAACTCAACCTTCAAAAATAACTCCTCGACGGCGTCCACGGCTAAACTTGCTCATCTGCATGTTACCCACGTGGAGGTAACATTCAACCAGGCAAGGTGAGTACAACAGTTCATAATAATCAATGTATAACAATTAATGCATAAACGACGTCATAGTCATATTCAACACATTTATATCCTTCAATAGGCCTCGAAGGCCACAACGTCATAATTTATACACAAAGGCTCATAAATGCAAATGCAACATAGACTCAATGCATGTGGTACCAATCATCACAGCTCGATGGACACTAGGTCATCAACCCTCCATAGATCCCCATCAATATGATCGATTCTACTAGAGAACAGGAGCACATCATAATACTTCACATCCGCACAGTGGGATTGAAGCCAAAGTAATCGAGGTCCTGAACCGAAGTCCGGATGCATATGAATGCATGATGCACACGTCACAATAATCCTCATAATAACATCATAGGTGCATCATCATTCATCATATTCGTCATATTCATCAAACGTCATAACTCATCCACATAGTCATCATCATCACATAAATCGTCATATCTCATGTTATCACATAATTCATCATAATAATCATCATCATCACATAAATCATCATGTCCCATGTTATCACATAATCCATCATAACAATCATCATCATCACATAAATCATCATGTCCCATGTTATCACATAATTCATCATAACAATCATCATCATCACATAAATCAACATGTCCCATGTTATCACATAATTCATCATAACACTCATCATCATTACATAAATCATCATATCCCATGTTATCACATAATTCATCATAACAATCATCATCATCACATAAATCAAAATATATCTCATGTTATCACATAATTCATCATAATAATCATCATCATCACACATCATGGAAATCATCATATAATTCATCATATAATTACATATTTGCATCATAGCCATCCTCATATTAGCCCACCATATTACCACATATTATCATATATTAATTCCTAATACTACCCATATCATCTCATATTAATTCATCAATTATACTCGCGATAATCCTCACACTATCGCCTAGAATCACATAGTTCCTCACTGTCATACTCATGGTAATCCATCACAGAAATCCCCGAATCAAACATCAAGGCGTCGCTGCAACACGATCAACTTTCGCGAACTCTGCTACGTTCGTTGGCTTGCTCACTAGGCGAGTCTTCACTGGCATGCTCGCTAGGCGAACAGTGCGATGACAGCAAAACCTGTTACGACCAGAACTGACTCTTGCCCAAATACTCATACGATTCATTTACCCAATGCCCCCAAAATATCCCTAAGATCATACGGCGATAACGGCACAAAATCTATGGTTTATTAAGCCAATCTAGCAACATTTACACTGCCTAAATCACTATTTTCCTGCAATTTCTCTTGGTGCATCATAGTTACTCACATTTGAACATTCCTATTCCTACAGGGTCAAACATATTACAACCCAAGGTTTTGGCCACGAAGGCCTAAGGTTTCCCCTTCTCATATCAATATTCAGTGTTACATACCATAAGCCATAATCTCATAATCTTATCATCAATTTCTCTAATTCCTCAATTAAATTCACGGTTAGATTTACACTTGAGGTTTAGGCCACGAAGGCCAAAGATCGTTATTTCCCATCTTTACCTTTAGAATCCTTAGGTTACCACCTCTATGATAGATCTAGGCCACGAGGGCCATAGATCACTCGTTCTCATAACCTTCTAATCTTATCATGGTCAAAATCTCAACGATAGATTTTGGCCACAAAGGCCAAAATCCCCCTTTTCTCATAATTCCCCCTAAAACTCCCAAACCAACCATAAAAACATCGAAAGGCATACATAGAAAATCATGAATAGCGATACTCCCCATACCTTAGCTGATTCAAAGCTTTCACGATTGACTCTGGGAACCTTCTGCTTCCAACCTTTCCTTCAGAGCTCTGGCCACCAAACTTTTCACGGTTAACAAAATGAATTCTAAATGTCTTCAGAATTCTATTTTGTCCAACTTAGTCTTTGGCCTCACAAATTGGGCTTTTCCATCATTACCCTTACTAACTCCTCCAAATGCCCAAATTACCCTTATTCCACTTATATTCCTTTTAATTAATAATAATACTAATAATTTAACATTATATACTATTAATCAATTAAATAGTCCAAAAATGCACATTTTCTCAATACCTCATAAAACCACCGAAAACCACCGAAAACAAATATTCTCAATTAAATAAATTAATTAAAATATTCCGATTAAATTTGGGGTGTTACAACTTTGGCTTTCACAAGCCTTTATTGGAAAGGAACAATAGGTTTGTATGGAGGAGGAGCAACATAGGGTGCTTCCTTCTCAACCTCTTACACGACCTCCTTTTCGAGTGGTGTTGGCGCGCACACACACACATCCTCTCTCTCTCTCTCTCTCTCTCTCTCTCTCTCTCTCTATATATATATATATATATATATATATATATATATATATATATATATATATATATATATATATATATATATATATATATATATATATATATATATATATATATATATATATATATATATATATATATATATATATATATATATATACCATTAGAACTACCCACTTGCTTACCAATTCGGGTTATCACGACATTCAAATGTCCCTTGGGATTTTGTTCGGGTTGCCCCGAAAATGATCCCGGAGGGACAGAAGAAGTTATTTGTTATTGTGCTACTTGAGAGATTTTAGTCTCCAACATTTTGGTATGAGTGACATCATTGTCAACCTTAGCATTCAACTGCCTAAGCGCCTCATTGGTGAGGAGGTTTTTATTTCTAAACTCGATTTCGTCTATAGGCTTAAATAAGTTGTTAACACAATGAGTTCTTTGCATATAAGAGCAACGAGAACCATAACAAACAAACACAATAAAAGGAAATAAGCAGGAAAATAAAGCTCTAATCTACACGATGATAAAACATAAATTTAATATTAAACTTATTTAATCCCCGACAACGGTGCCAAAAACTTGATGCAGCCGTAAGTGCGCAATTGCTATAATTAGTAAAAGATATCAAACCACAGAGACCAATGAATTAAGTATCCAATTTCGTCCTATCAGTGTATATGTAGGGAAATCAAAAATATGGATTTTGGTAAAGTAGCTTAAATGAAAAAGCATTTTAATGTAAACAACTTATTTGAAAAATCATTTAAATCTCAAGTGGAAGCAAGACCTATGGTTATAGTTCTTACTCTAACACAAACGCACAATCCATTTCACTTTTATTACTAGAATTCTGCATAAATTATAGAAAATAGATAAATATGGACAATATCTGCTTTCGCTAGCGCATAGCCCTATCGACGATGAATAATTCATCTGCTTTCATCCGGACACACTATTCGTCGAAGATTAGTTAGTTTTTCTTAGTTATATAATTTTCTCAAATTCGTCTAACCTCTTTTGCATTTTGGAATCGATTGTTTAAAAATCTGCGCTCTGGTATCGACACATATCCTTTCAGACTACAACCGATACCTGAGAACCACTTACTTTTGTAACGAAGTTGGAATGCATGAACTTAGATTATAAAATAAGTTTACACTAAAATTCTCGTAATTGATAGTGACATATCATACAAGAGGTTATAAGATAATCCCCATAACCCCTAGTCCCTAATGGACTACTCACTCATGGCGAGGGCAAACAAAATCAAATTGGTATTCAACATCTGATTCATATCAAGCAATTATTATGGGTGAACAATTGAAGAAGAATGAATAATAAAATCTGTATTAAGATTATGTTTTGATCCATAATTGATCTCTTTGAGACTTGATTACATAGAAAAAGAAAACTAAGAATACATAGAAACTTTCTAGAATAAAATCCTGATCCTAAAACTCATAACAGACTATAAGTTTTATAGAAAAAAGTAAATAGTGAACAAAATCCTTGTTTCAATGACTATTACATTAGATTTGTATCAAATCAAATATTGCCTAAGAGCCACGGTAAAGGAGAATCAATCCAAATAAGGAAACAAAAACAAATCTTCCTTATCATCTTGCTATGATCCATAGCAGCTGCCACGGGTGGTCGTAGCAGACATATGTCTTTTGTACTGGGAGATAAGCACGGGAAACCCTAGGGTGCACTACTGCTACGACACATAGCATCCCTCTAAGTTTTCTATGGAGAAAAATTGTCTTTAGTTGTTTTGCCTTGTTTTGCTTGTTTTTTTATCTCTCTTGATCTTGGATGCTCATTAGGCCTGAAAATAACAAAAATACACAAACTAAAGCATATAACAAGGTAATTGAAAGTAAACTAAACAGAATGCGATAAAATACCTAGAGAAAATAACTAGAAATAATGATGCGAAGACTACTAATCATTATGCCTGAGTGTTCAAAAGCTAGTTTGTTAAAGAAATATATTCAATATCAACAAGGAATCTTTCTAGTAACATCGAGCTTGATGCATGTGATATGACATAGAAATTGTCATAATGAAATTCAAGATACACATTATTACTCTTCGAAACTTTAGACACATAAATTAAATTTCTAGTAATATCGAGAACATGAAGTAAGTTTTTTAAATTCAACTGAAAATTAGACATATGTTTTAGTCTAAATTTAGAGTAACCAACTAACTTACTAGTGTATGACCATTACCAAATAGAAATTTATTTGTAATTTCACATAATTGTTAATTTTTAAATTAGAAGTACTAGATATAATATGATGGGATGCACCCAATTCTGCAAACTAGACTTGAGATTCAAGCCCTTAAGGAACTTAGAGACTGTCCTTATGAGTAAATGAGTAGTTGCATGTGCAGAGGTTGAGGCTTGATTCTCCTGACCTTCAGTTACAATAAAAGTACAATGAGATGAAGGGAATTGTGCTTAAGGCTTAAATGGTTGAAGGTAAAAAAAAAAAACATATATATATATATATATATATATATATATATATATATATATATATATATATATATATATATATATATATATATATATATATATATATATATATATATATATATATATATATATATATATATATATATATATATATATATATATATATATATATATATATATATATATATATATATATATATATATATATATATAAAATCTATTTGTTCCACCTTTTCATAAATCATCATTATGAAAAGATTATATTATTCAAATAAACCTTGAGAATTTTCATCTATTTGGTCCCTTTTAGATACATGATCGTCTATTACTATTAAAGAGTCAAATATGGCTCGAACTCTAAGAATATACTTAAAAATTAGCTAATTACGATTTTTGCTGAATTTCAATTAAAATCTTAAATAATGATCTTGAGCTTTCATTTATGAATGAAAATGTTTGTGTATCTTTTCCCAAACATCATAATTAGCATGATTGCATGAGAGAATACAAGGTAACATAACTTATGAAATTGTGGACAAATTCCAATTGAACAAGCCCTAATCTTGAACAATCCATGATTTATAATCTTGTGAAACAATATTAGTAATCTTATCATTTTCATCTCTGAATATAGGAGGGATATGGGGATTTACCACCATTTTGTGAAGTGAATATAGGAGGGATATGGGGATTTACCACCATTTTGTGAAGTTTGTGAGATAGCATAACACCTTTTACTTGCTAATTTCCTATAGAAAGTTTTTTCTTGAAGTTTGATTGATAACTTTGGTGCAAATGTGTTTGGTGAGTTTAACTTTGCAAATTGCGACAAATTTGTTGACAAAGAACGAATCATGCATTGAAACTTCTATGAAGCTTGATGCATGACTTAATTTTTTTAGAGAAATGGAAAGAGTTATGAGTAGAATTATAAAGCTTCTATAAAATCTTAATCTTCAATCAATAATGGAGAAGATGAAGGTGAAATTAAAGATGTCTTTTGTTAGGAATATGATATCATATTGAATGAACTGATCATAATATAGGAGAGAAATCTATAACAAGATATCTCTGTATCGATTGTATTAGTTCATTACAAGGCATGTGGATGCAAAGTATGAGGTTAGTTATTCTAACTTACTTTTATAACACATATAACCAATCCTAATAAACTTTCCAAAAGTTATTATTCCTATTGATTATCTGTAATATATAATAGTATATTTGTTAATCTTTATTTATTCATTTAACTATGTTATACTTGATTGATTAATTATCGTGTTCTCAACTATAATAGATTTGTGGAAAACTAAAACATAACTAGCGACAGAACTTGATTGAAAATGTATATATATATATATATATATATATATATATATATATATATATATATATATATATATATATATATATATATATATATATATATATATATATATATATATATATATATATATATATATATATATATATATATATATATATATATATATATATATATATATATATATATATATATATATATATATATATATATATATATATATATATATATATATATATATATATATATATATATATATATATATATATATATATATATATATATATATATATATATATATATATATATATATATATATATATATATATATATATATATAACTTTCTTTATAATAAAGATGTTTATAATAGATTTAATATTTAAAACGTATGTTAGTCATTTTTGTTTAATTTTGATCCATTAATTTTAAAAAAATATTAATTTTTTAATTATTTGAAACGTATCATATTAATTATTTTTGTTTAATTAACAAAAAAATTTTAAAAATTAATCAGTAGTTAAATAAAAAGAACTATAATAATACTTTTTATAGAATTAAAAAATTAATATGAATATTTTTTAAATTAAAAGAATCAAAATAACATCGAAATTAACCTATATAACTAAAAAGAATTTTAAACCTTTATAACATATGTTCTTATGACCGTATCATAAATTTAAATTAATTATATAATGACTCTAACTATTTATATAATAGACTTACTTAATTGTTTTCTTCTATTTTAAATTTAACTTCTAGTATATTTATTAATCTTCATTTATTCATATAACTCTGTTATACTTGTGTAATTATTCGTCATGTATATATAAATAAATAACTTTATGTTCATAAAAATAAAAATGTTTATAATATATAAGCTCGGTAAAGGTAGATTCGTTAAGCACACCATCCATCATTGTTTAGCGTGTCTATTTTCTTTTTTTTTTAAGAAATTTTATCTCACCTATAACTTTCCCTTTCCGTCTTACCTTCGTAGGTGAACCGTCTATCTTTGAGTAGCGCACAAATCATTCCTTCACCATGAAGTAACATAACCTTGAAGTAAAGAACCGCTTTTGCTCTCTAAGCTCACTCGTGCATTAAGATTATCAAGGTTGATTACTTAACCTTGAAGTTACCTAGTTATGAATTTTTCTTAGCTTCCCGAGATCAATGACATGAGATCATTTGTATTACCTAATAGACGATCTCTCGCCCTATTAAGCAGTACAACGTCATTAAGTGTCAATAGTGAATGAAAATATTAATGCGCCCTTTCACCAATAATTTTTTTCGTGAGAATAACAAACCTAACTATATCTGTAGACATTACCATCAAACAGATGGAGACTTGGATCTAGTAATGAACGGAACCACTCGTATGTCAAGTCATTCCATGATAATATGTGACTTAGATAGTGTTGCACCCTAAAATTTGACCAACCGATTCTCCTATCTGGTTCATGGTTTAAATTCATATTTGCAAATCAGACGCATGATATTTATGCACAGACAGAGGATATCAGAGTTACAACTTGGGTTTCATTTACTAGATATGGCAGATCCAGTCCAGATCATCAGGGTTTTATTTTCGGGAGATTGTGCGTTTTTCAGATTACATAGTGATTTTGGGATATTCTGATGCCCGGGGTTCCCTGTTTGATTCGATCTGGTCTCGCGCGCCCTTTTATGTTGGTCATTTGCATTTGTCTGCATTTTTTAGGGTTTAATAGCCTTTTAAAGATTTTTAATAGGCTTTTTAGATTTTTTAGGATTTAAATAGATTCTTTTGACATTTTTAAATAGTTTAAATCTTTTTTTCTAGAGCTTTATAAGTTTTTTAAGAATTTAAATAGGTTTAACATTTTTTAATAGTTTAAGATTTTTTTTAAAAATAGATTTAATAGATTTTATCATTTTTAGAATATAATAGATTTTTAAATTGTTTTTAATTGTTTTTAGATAATATAGAAAGAGTATAGTTTTTTCTTTTATTAATAATAGAGTTTGTTTTAATATAGATTTAATCTTTTAATAGATTTTTAAATAATATTAGAGATTAAATAGAAATTAGTAGAGTTTTAATCATTTTAGTTTAATATAGCTTTATTAGATATAACAGTTTTTTAGATATAGATTTAATTTCTTTGTTAATAGATATTAAGTTTAGATTAAGGTAGCAACTAATTGTCATTTTTGATACTGATTTGTTAGTATTCCATTAGCTATCATTTCCATTTAATTTTCATTTTCATTAATTCATATTAATTTCGTTAATCCATTTCGTAATCCATCAGTAAGTCCATTGCTAATAATCACGTTAACCTTCATTTCATTAATCACAGTCCATTTGCATTAATCAGCTTTCAGTTCATTAGGTACATGTTAATCATCATTGATCACGTTTACTATCCACATTAATCATTTCATTAGTCTCATTAATAGTGGGCCATTATAATGCAATTATCCAGTCAAAAAAAAGCCCAATTGGGACACTTGTCTATAAAACCTAAGTGCCACGCGTTAGCACAGTTCTCAACCACGATACAACTCAGAACTCCCTCTCTCACGGACACGCGTCCCACTCACCCTCTCCCTCTGCCAGCGCATCTCACCACGTGCCCCTCCCAGCCAGCGCCTCTCACCACGCGTCCAATCCCCAACCCTCCACCTCACACCTCGCCGGAGAAGCCACCGGCCGGCATGCAAACTCCTTCCGGCCACCCCTAACGCCTTCCGGCCACCGCAACCATCGCCGGAGCTACTTTTGCCCAGAAAACAGTGAATCTTCTTCGTTCTTCCCCCTTCTTCCTCCGTCCACCTTCATCGCTATCTCACCGGAAAGTTTAAACACCGCCGGAAACTTCAAGAACAGTTTTCCAGAACTCATCCATTTTCATCGTTCTTCAAGAACAATTACCCAGAAAATCATCAAGGCTTCAGTGTTCTTCAGCGAAATCCCAGAAAATCATCATTATCATCATCGATCGTCAAGAACTTCGTCTGTTCTTCGTGAATTCCCTAGAATCTTCATAAACCAGAACAAAGTTCTTCACCAAGCAATCTGATTCGCCAGGAAATTTCCAGAACGCGAAGAAGCGCCTTCATCGCAAGCCAACCGGTCCTTCAAGAGCGTTACAACTCCGTTCATCGCCATCAACACCTTCAAGGATCCTCAGAGCGTTCATCAGCGAGACTCCAGATCTTGAGTTCTTTTCAATAAGACTCGCGTTCCACATCCAGGTACGTTGTTTTTTGCTTCTTGCTCGCGTCTTGTTTTGGATTGTTGAGTGTATGAATTCATCTGGTGTTAAATTGGAGTTTAGGTGGAGTTTAGATCTTGAGCGGAGGTTTGGCGAGGTGTAGGTTAGGTTTGGGTTCTTGTGAGAGAGTGAGGTGTTCGTCTGAGAGGTTTCAGAGTTTGATTGAAATGCTTGAGAGAGTTCAGAGAGATTTGGGGAAGACGACGGCGTGCTAGGGTTTGCCTTAGGTGAACAGTGATCAGAATTGGGGAAGGAGAATTAGGTTTTGTTAATCAGATGCGTGGGCTAGGGTTTGGGTAGCATTTGGGCCCAAGATTGGATTTGCTGGGCGCACCCCCTCGCACAGCCCAAACTAAAAATGAGCTTTAATCAGTTGCTAACTGCACCGAACCTTTGGCCATTTTCTCCTTTTTTTTTATTTTAGTTTCTGATAGCAATTGGGCCCAGGCGCGCCATGCTAGGCACACCCCCCTCCTGGGCCCATCATAGAAAGTGAACTGGGCGAATTCATTTTGACACCCCCTCCCCCATTTTAATTCATTTCTTTTATTTTGTTTTTCTTTTATATTTTCTTGTTTGTAAATAAATCATATAAAATCCAAAAATATATATTTTTTAATTCTTGTTTTTTCTATAGGTTTTTGATCCTGTCTAGGAAAATATCAATAAATAAAATTGGCATTTTATTTTCTTTTAATATTTTTAGAATATTATTCTTTTAAATAGCTTTTAAATAGGTTTAAGTAGATACCTCAATTTTGTAGAATTTAGTTTAGGACTTTTCCTTAATCTTTTGGAGCCATTCCTTTTGGTGTGATTAGATATTGAATCATAGTTTCCCATAGGATTTAATTCATGTTTTTTAGATTAAAATTTGATTAGTTTAATTAGGTTAGCATTAGGGTACCAAATTAGGGTTTTAGGTGTGGCATAGGTGAAATAATTCATTTCCTTCTGAGAGTTTTGTCCTGATTTTTTTGGGTATGGGTATAGGGGGATGTTATGGGTAGGTACGTAGACGATTGTAAATAATTGGTAGAATTTTCTTCCTGGTCTTTATATTTTTAGATATTTTCAGAAGTTGATTGATTGTATTGACTGTCTGTATGATATTTGTCTATCTTTTGGGGTTGATCTTTGGGTATTATTTTGGGGGTCTTGGTTTGCTTTGAAGAGCTTGCAAGGAGCATGATGAGGAGAAGATTGAAGACTTAGTCTAAGAGCTTGTTTGTGAGGTTTGAGATCCTGAAGTTTGAAGGGAGTTTATGGTACTTTCCTGAGGAAGGCACTATGAATGACTTTCATTCTTTCTTCTCACCTCTTTCTTAAGTATCCAATGATGTTGGAGCCTTCATGTGAGTTTAATTTCTCCTGAGGAGGAATGTAAACTGATCACAGTTGTTGAGCCACATGGGATACGATTCCTAAGTGGAAGTCCCCTAGTATTTTCCTGAGGAAGGTCCTATGGGTCTGCTCACTTAGTTCCTCTAGTTCATCTAGGATTTCTTAAGTATCCAATGATGTTGGAGCCTTCATGTGAGTTTAGTTTCTCCTGAGGAGGATTGTAAACTGATCACAGTTGTTGAGCCACATAGGATACGATTCCTAAGTGGAAGCCTCCTGGTACTTTCCTGAGGAAGGTCCTATGGGTCTGTTCACTTAGTTCCCTTAGTTCGTATAGGCTTTCTTAAATATCCAATGATGTTGGAGCCTTCGTGTGAGTTTAGTTTTTCCTGAGGAGGAATGTAAACCATTCACAGTTGTTGAGCCGCATAGGATATGATTCCTGAGTGGTAACCTCCTGGTACTTTCCCGAGGAAGGCACTATGAGTTTGTCTGCTTAGCTCCCTTTCTTTGGTAAGCTTGTTCTGAAGCTTGAAGACTGGGATTGATTCCTCTTGCTTAGGGTTTTGATTAGGGTTTCGCTTAGGGCTTTGCTTAGATATTTGATTAGGGTTTCGCTTAGGGTTTTGCTTAGAGTTTTGCTTAGGTTTTTGCATAGAGCTTTGTTTAGGGGTCCTGCTCAGGGTTTTTGTTTAAGTTGTAGATAGGAGCGTGTCAGGCTGGTTCGCCTTCTCTTTGTGTTGTTTGACTTGTGTGGTGTTGTGTTGCATTAGATTTAGGGGTTCATCTAGATATTTCTGAGATAGGTGCATTTTAGAAATAGGCTTTGTGTGCATGAGAAGTTGAGGTGGTCCTCCTTCTGCTTGTTTGTTATTGAGTGGCTTTGCTTGTTGGTATTTGGTAGAGCTGAGCTCCCTTACCTCTGTGGGTTGCGGCCTTGGCGCCTTGATTGTTTGTTTGTTGCATTCATGCATATTTCCAGTATTTCTTTAATTTGCAGTTGTTTGCTGTTTAGTCCTGTTGCCATGATCCCTTAGGAGCTCTGACTTCTCCGCTGCGGAGTCGTTATGATAGACATTAGGATGGTCAACCAGGCATGATAGCAGTAGGTAGATTCCCCTTTTTTCAGCTATAGTTTTAGGGTGTCTTTTCCCTTTCCTTTCAATAGGAGCTCTTGAGTAGCTTGTGTCGTAGTTAGCCGAACTACAGCTGCTCTGATTCCTCGTACCGGACGAGGATATGTAGGCATAGGATGCGATATCCTAGCGAGCACACTAACAACTAACCTTTTGTTCTCTCGCTGCTGTGCGATCGAGACTTTCCCGCTGACGACTGATTGTTTCCCCTTTCTCTTGCCCGAGTGCACTTGAGACTAGATCGTAGTTGTAGGTTCCCAAACCTTTAGGACCAGTTTGTTTTCTCACTGCTGTGTGAGAACCCCCCCAGGTTAGCCGTAGTTAGTCGAACTACGTTTGCTCTGATCTTCCATGCCGTGTGGAAGTACGTAGGCACAGGATGCGATGTCCTGGCGAGCAACCTTCCCCCCGTTTAGACGTAGGTAGTCGAACTACGTTGACTCTGACTTTCCCATTGCACGAGGGAGTACGTAGGCCCAGAACACCGTATGTTCTGTCGAGTCCTGTCCTTTTCTTTTTCCTTTCAGACTGACCATTAGCGTAGATAGATAAACACACCCTTTTCCTTATAAACACCAAGCGTGGATCCCATCGAGTACGATGGACGTGAGGGGTGCTAATATCTTCCCCTTGCGTAACCGACTCCCAAATCCAGGTTTTGTTTGCGATGACCATACCTTCTCCCGTCTTTGCGAGGTTTACTTCGAGCGTTTCCTTTCCCTCCTTTGGGATAAATAACGCACGGTGGCGACTCTCCTGTCAAGCCGGCGCCGATTTTCGCAGTAGCGACAGATAGATAATCCAAAACAAGCATTAAGAATGAAGAGTCATCAATATTAAAGTTTAAGTAGAATTTCATAAAATTCCAATACAGTAATTAATACTCATCGTAGCTTTATAGTTAAACCCTAAAAAAAAGAGTTTGAACAACATCTGTAGCGATTCTTCGAGCAACACTTCCACCATATATGTTCCTTTATTTATTCTCTCCTATTGAGATTTAAGGTGAACCAAATTTATTTTTGTATTACCTTAAATCCACCTAAAATTCTCTTTGAAATAAAAATGAAACCCCTATTTATAGGCTTGGAAAAGGTAGGCTCGCTAGGCGCACTTTCCATCTTCGCCTAGTGTGCCTACTTTCTTCCTTATTAAGTTATGCCAGCTCACCTACAATTTTCCCAAGCAGTCATATATCGCAAGGCGCACCACTCATTTTCGACTAATGCACAAACCCTTCCTTCATAATGACGTAACTTACGAAATTTTGACACTTATCAACTCTCTCCAAATTATCCTTTTGTTTTTCCTTAAACAAAATCCATTCAAATGGATCAGAATTTTAAAATGCATGTTTTATGAGAGTTTGAATGACTATATAAAAAACTTTTGAAAAAATTGTTTTATGACATGATATTCTTTTTAATCCAAGTTCATAATAAACATCTTAAGTATCAACAAACCATAGCATGAAGCTAAACTACTTGCTTGACCAAAGTAAGATTTTAAAACACATCTAGATCAACAGTCAATTATTCATCACAATCATAATCTCACTGAATATCTCTCAATAGTTAATGTTTCCCTCATAAATAGACAATATACGAACTATAGAAACATTTTGGGTTTTATCTAAACAATATCACATGATACAATATCAGTCATGGATCATTAAGGTCTTTCTTTTAGTTGTAACGTGGTTGGGTTAAAAATGTTTTCTGTTGGATTCAAAAAGCCTAATGGTACGAGGTCAAAATTTTATTGGTAACTCATAATTTTTTTAAAAAAAGTCTATTTCTTTAGTTCCACTCACTATGGCATAATTGACTTTTAGCAGCGCATACAAAGACAACGCTTTTTGAAAAAGCGCTGCTAAAGAGTCATTAAAAAAAAAGAAAAATAACAGCACACCTTAGACAACGCTTTTTGAAAAGCGCTGCTAAAGGGGGGCCTAAGAAAGCGCTGCTAAAGGGGGCCCTAAGAAATCCCTTTATTAAAAGCGCTGCTAAAGGTCTTTTTTCGCATAGTGACTTTTTACAACCATTTCTCATTTCTCTTTTGGTGATTTTATTTTGTATGTATGTTTTGATATTTGATTTCTTTTTCCTTTTTGTTTTGTCAAATCTTATTATTTTATTTTCTTTTCACAATTAATATTTATTTTCTTTTTCACAACATTTTCTTTTCTCTCCAACATTGTTTTTGAAATACCCTTGCATTTTTTACGTGCTCTTTGGTCCTTAAGATAAGGTAGTGAACATTGTTTTTATTTTATAATTGTCTATGGGACGTGACTTTGAAAGAATAGAAAATTTTAATTTTAGGCACAAAGGGGTATCTAAAGGAACACAATTACAAGGTATGAATTTTGGTCAAGTAGTTTTTCCCTTAAAATCAAACAATGCCTTGAACATATCCATAACTTAAAATATATCAAGTAATAGCAAGATTGATGAAAATTATACATAGTTAACATGCATTTCCACTCTCATTATTTATGTAAAAAATGACGTTGCAGATATCTCACTTAGTTTAGACTTATGATTCTTGACTTACATTGACATGTTTTCACTAAACAAGTAGTATAGTCAAACTTTGAACTAAGCAACTAATTCATGATCTTGCTATGAATTTAAACATAATCGCAATATTAATCATGAATGAATCATTTAAAATATAAACCTTTTATTATGCCTTCATTCTTGATTTTCTTTGTCTTTATCCTATAAGCTTTAATTCATCTGCATTTGACTTTTCAAATCGTTTGAATCATCTATGGACAAACAACTTCAGACATTTTTTTTGAATAAAAGGTACTTGTGTATTTAACAATTTATCATGCTCATGTTAAAGAAATAATTTAAAACTTGATCATCTTCATATTAAAGAAATAACTGAAAGTAAATTAAATAGAAAAATTAATGTCGAGATTTTGGCGAGTTTTAATTATAACATTCATTCCGTCTGGAAAATTTTGGCCCGTCCGTAGGCTATCATCATAAGAAATTGAGGATTTAAATAAAAAAATTGCATTTAGGACCTCAAAATTTTTGCTTAGCAACAATAACATTTTGCCGAGAAAACCTATGTAAACTCAAAAAATGAAATGTTAGTGAAATTTTTGCTTAGGGAGTAGATGATCTCGATTAGAAAAAGTCCTACTGAATCTCAAACACATATTTTTTTTACTTGTTTAAGAGAAACATAATTTGAGTAAAAGAGAATTTAAAGCTAAAAATTCGAGTTGTCTTCCAACAAACATTTTTTTAATGTTATCTCTTAGGAATTTAAGATAGGAAGGTGGTTTCTTTAAGGTTTAATAGAATTATATATTTTGTATTCCTCTGAGAATGTCTACAAACCTTGTATATTGCTTTTTCTTTTTTCATTTTTGGTCTGAGCTTGTGGATAAGGAAGTTTATGAACAGGTATATTCTTCAAATTTTTCTCCTTTGTTATTTGATATTTTGCCAATGCCTCTTTTATTCACAACTAAATTTTTTGCTTTTAGTGACCGAATTGGAGACCGAAAAAGTTTAAAAATCAGTCACTATAACGTTTAGCGACTAATAACGCGACTACCAAATTTTAGTTGGAAAAGTGCTGGTCGCTAACCTTTAGAGATGAATTTAGATGCAAAAATCAGTGACCGATTTTAGCGACTGAAATTAGTGACCAATTTTAGTGACCATTTTCAATTGTTTAAAAAACATAAAATAAAACAAAAGTTTTGTCTCTAACAAGAATCAAACTAATGCACTTTTCTTTGTGAGACTTTTGGTTGTCCACTAAGTTATTTGGTTTTTGTTGTATAATTTACATTTAAAATGTATATAATATTAATGAAGCAGAACTTTTAAATATTGTTTAAAAATATTCTCACACTAATTTTCATTAAAATTATATCTTATCTAAATTAATAAATTTGTATGAGTTAATTATTTATATAAAAATATGTTTTATTTGTTAAAACAATAAAAATGTAAAATTTTGATTAAAAAATATATAAAAGAAGAAAATTGGGAGGGAAGTAACTTAATAATGATAAAAAATTAAAAAATATATTAGTGACCAAATTTTCGGTCACTGAATTTTTTTATAATCTAATTTATATAAAAACGATTATTTTAGACTGAAAATTATAGTCACAAAATATCAGTCGCTAATTCGGCGACTAATTTTATTTAGTGAACAATTTAGTGACTTTTAAAATTTTATAACATGATGTCTAATTTTGGTGGTTAATTCGGTCATTATAGTGATCGAAAATTTCCAATGACTAATTCGATCACTAAAAGCGGATTTTCTAGTAGTGGTTGGGTATTTCTCCAAATTTGTTCCTTTTGATTCTTTTCCACTTTCTTTTTCTAGCATCAACATCGACTTTTTCCTTTTCTTTATTATTGTCATTTTCACACTTTTTGGTGTTTATTTGAGTTAGTTCGAGTAATGGCATCGGTTTTTAAATCTAATAGATCCTTGATGTAACGCCCAACTTATTTTTTAACCAATTTATTTAATTATTTGCGTGATTTAGTGGTTATATGATAGTTGTGGTAAATTCAAAGTGTAGGGGTTATATGGTAAATTACTAATTGCCTAGGTTGAGAGCTGTGAGCAGTGTTTTAAAAACCGGACCGGTCATTGAACCGGTGAGGATACTGGGTCACTAGTTTATCGATTGAACCACTGGGTCACTGGTCGAACCGCATGACTAAATCGGATGAAACCGGATAACTCGGTTGAATAGACCTGTCATTATATAGATATAAAACCGGTCGAACCGGATGATTCAGTTTCTAAAAAAATATAACTAGTACTTAAATTTTTTAAAAATATCATATCATAAATTCACAAGTTCATAATTTAAATTTAAATTTTAAACAAATGTATTACACATAACAAAATAATACAAAATTACAAAATAATTGCAGTATAATCTAATTTTAAACTTTTTTTTTTAATTTTTATAACTTTTGTATTTAAATTTTAATTAAAAAATAAAAAATGCATTAGAACCGGTCCAATCCTAAACCCGGTTTTTCCCGGTCCAACCCGGTTTTTTCCGGTTTTTACCGGTTTGATGACACAGACGATCGAACTAGTAAACCAGACCGGTTACTAGGCCGGTTCCCGGTCTAACCGGTCCGACCGGCCGGTCCGGTCCGGTTTTTAAAACACTGGCTGTGAGAGCAGATAAATAATAGTATTTTAAATATTAGATAATTTTTTATAATAAAATAAAATAATAGGGATGGGAGAATTGTGATTAAATAATTATTTAATTGAATATTTATTTAATTTAAATATTTATTTAATTTAAAAATTATTTAATTAATTAAATAAGAGAAATGAGCAATTTTGTGATTAATGGAAAGTAGAGCATAGGAGAAAGAGAATTGAATTTATTTGGACAAAATTCATAATTTTGAAAAATGAGTCCATATAAATATTAAACGCTGTGACAAAATTAGGTTATAATCCAACTTTGTTAGAATGTGAAAGAGGCAGAGGATTTTTGGGATCATGAAGGTTTAGGAGCAAGGACTTAGGTGGTTTCAGGCTTGCTAATAATAATGGTTCTTTACTCTCCTATCATCATCCTTAGGGATTTTTTATAGGTTCCCTTAATTTCCTTTACATGAATTATCAGCTAGGATGTTTTCTTGTATGCTATTGAATTCTGTTGAGTTGTTGTTGTATGTTTATTATGAGACCCTAATTGGGGATTCAGGATAAATCCCCTCAGTTCTCTATTGATTACTATTGAGGTTGATAGCCTTGTGATATGTAGCACTAGGAGGGGATGTCTTCCGTCATTTATGTTTTGTTTCCTTTTGTTGAAGTTTGTCGTTGGGACTTTGTTTTAGACTCTGTTTAATTTCTGCTGCTTATTTTGCATGACTTTTTGTTTTTTTGAAAATTTATGTTTTTGTGACACTCTAATATTTGATTTTATTCAAACTAATTCATTTAAATGTCGAGTCAGGGATTAGGGTGTTACATAATGGTATCAGAGCAGGTTAGTCCGTCCGATCAGGTTTTTGTGATTTTGTTTGTTTCCTTATACACAGAATGTATGTGAAACACTATCGGTGCTCGTTTTTTTATTACTGCTTTTCAGTAGGAGTAAGATTGAAACAAGTGGGGGAGAAGCTTTTGCTTCCCTAAGGGTATTCTAGTGTGGAAGATTGGTTAAGCGAGCTGCTAATTGCAAGAGAGCAGATGTTGTTGAGGCTATATTTTTTCTTGAACCCATGAAGAGTATGGAATCAAGTTTTGTTTTGCAGGTCAAGTCGAGATGTCATCAAGGGAGAACTATCAGGTGTGCATGATGTTTGCTTAATTCAGAGTGGAATGCGATGTGGTAACTAAGTGATGTGTCGGTGATGGGTGGGACTTCTGATGTGTTTCATGAGGATATTGTGACTTGCCGTTGGAGCGAGAAGTTGAGTTCACCATATATTTAGTACCCGACACTACACATGTGTCGATGGCATGCTACATAGTACATATTGTTTCCAGAAGAATTGAGTGAGCTGAAGAGACAACTGGAAGCTGCAGTGCTACAATGGGAGGCTCCAAAATAAGCTACTGAGATTGGAAGTTTCTTAAGGTTTGTTGGTTACTAAAAATTATATATCGAAGGTTTTTCTAAGTTGGCTCTTCCTTTGACTCAATTGACTCGAAAGGGTCAAACCTTTGTATGGGACATGTCGTGCAAACAGAATTTCCAAGAATTAAAAAACAGGTTGACAACAAGGCCAATATTGATATTTCCATATCCAAATGAACCTTTTGTTATGTACAGTGATGCATCCGAGATGTGATTGAGTGGTGTGCTTATGCAGAATGGGCAGGTTGTGGCTTATGCTTCGTGACAACTTAGGGTTTGTTTGGTTCAAATGAGGGGGAGGGGAGGGGAGGGGAGGTGAGTGATTTTTTAACCAGATAAGTGTTTGGTTCAAAAGAGAGGAGGGGAGGGGAAGAGAGGGATTTTAATTAAAAATGTGTTTGGTTCAGAAGGGGAGGGGCGGGGTTTTATTAATAATTTACATTTTTATACTTATGATCTTATATAAGTCATTTGATATTAAAATGTGAAAAATTCATGCGTATTTTTGTTGGTAATAAAATTTCTAATATTGAGTGATTAAAAAAGTATTTATTTGTCACATAAAATTAAAAAATTGAGTACAATTGATTCGACTTATAACTTTCCAACATAAATTAAACTATATGCCAATAACATCGTTTAAATTGTTATGAATCATATAACAAAAAAATAAAATAAAATAACTTATTATTAAATATTAATTGGTTCAAAATATTTAATAAAATAAATAAACAAAATTAAATAAAACGAATGGTTTACAATTTGATATAAAAGAAAATATGATAGAATACATACCAAAATTAAAAGAAATAAACGAATATAACTAAAAATAATTTTTTTTTATAAAAAAAAAAAGACAATGATTATGATTTATATTAAGTATAGAAATTATAAAATAATTTGAAGGTGGAGAACAATTATAATAAGTTGATGGAAACAATCGAGAAAAAGTAATAACACGAAAGAAAACGAATAGTTTTGAAATACTGAAATTAAACTGAGGATATTTTAGTAAATATAATAATTTTAAATATCAAAACTCATATTTCCTCCCCTCCCCTCCAAATCCCCCCCAATTCGGAGGGAACCAAAAAGTGTGTTTTGGAGGGATTTTGCTCCCCTCCCCTCCCCTCCCCTCCCCTCCTAAGATTTGAATCAAACATATTTAATTAAAAATTTCCCCTCCCCTCCATCTACCCCGAACCAAACACACCCTTAAGGTTCGCGAGAAGAACTATCCTACTAAGGATTTAGAGTTGGTAGTTGTAGTCTTTATGGTGAAGTTGTGGGAACATTATTTGTATGGTTCTCTATTTGAGGTATTCAGTGACCACAAGAGTTTGAAATATATATTTTATCAGAAGGAACTAAATATGAGACAGAGAAGATGGTTAGAATTTTGGAAGTATTAAGATTTTTGTTTGAACCAGCGTCCCAGTAAAGCCAATGTTGTAGTAGATACTTTGAGTCAGAAGTCTTTGCACATGGACAATTTGATGGTTAGAGAGTTGGACTTGATTGAAAAATTGAGAGATTTGAGTTTGGTATGCGAGGTAATTGCGGATAGCGTGAAATTGGGCATGTTGAAGTTGACAATTGGGTTCCTTGATGAGATTAGAGAGAGCCAGAAGTTAGATGTGGCCTTTTATGATCGTTTGGGAATAAGATCCTTAAGTTTTAGGATACAGTTTGCGGACCTGATGTTCCGATACTAAAGAAGACTATTTTAGGTGAAAATCACGGAAGCGGTTTGAATATTCATCATGGGGCTACCAAAATGTACCAAGACCTCAAGAGAATGTTTTGGTGGTCAGGAATGAAAAGGGACATTGCACAGTTTGTATATTCATGTTTGACATATCAGTAGTCAAAGATTAAGCACTAGAAGTCGTCTGGACTAATGCATCCATTGAATATTAAATGGGATAGTATATCGATGGATTTTGTGACTGGGTTATCGAATATTCCGAGGGAGTTTGATTCAATTTCGGCGATCTTGGATAGGCTGGCTAAATCAACCCACTTTATTCCTATTAACATCAATTTTCCTTTATAAAGGCTGGAGAAGATTTATATTATAGTTATTGTGAAGCTTCATGGTATTCCATCCAGTATTGTGTAGGATAGAGATCGGAGGTTCACTTCTAGGTTTTGTGAGAGCTTGCAGGTATATACCATGAATGAGATGATATCTTCACAAAATCTCTTGTTGGAGAAGATTTATTAATATAGACCATCAATGGGCTGATATCTTCACAAAACCCCTCGCTGAAGATAAATTTGTTTTTATTCTGAATATTTTGAAAATGGAACTTTATCCAGAACGAAACAAAATCTTTTTAATATGTTCATACTCTAGAGAGTAAAAATATGGCTCTGAGAATTATTGACTATGAACCATTTATCCCTCTGAAGTTAGGAGGCTCTCTAGGCCAGAAGGTCCAAAGTCAGAACCCTTATGGCATTTTTTGTCTTCTGGTCTCTGAGTTCTTGATATTAATGGTGCTAATCAAGAATTTTTTCATGGCTTTAAAGTAATACAAATGTCCTACCTTATATTCATATGAACGTTTGATGTGACCCATTAGGATAATATTTCTTAGTTAAAGAGAAAATCTCTTCATTCACCACTCCTTGTCAGATTGTGTGTGTTTTTCAAACATTTATTTTCTGTTTCAAAATAGTTATATTACGTGTCTATTCAAATGTTTTGTTTTTGGTCTTTTCCAATAATTTGTAATATTTTTTTATGATGAGTGTGCCTTGTTGCATGTCTTGTTATAAAAATTATTACTGCAGTCTTCATTGGTATTTGTTGAGTCTATTTTGTTTAGGTCTCTACCTATTCCCTCCTAATCGTTCTAACTTTTTTTCACTCTCTATTTAAACTCATCCTTAGCATTTTTTTTATATAATCTTGTATTTTTACTTAAATCTATTTTTAAAATTTTTATCCTCATTACATCTTTCAAAAAATCTCAAAATGTCTTCAGTTTTTGGAGTTGCATGCTCTCTTTCAACAGATCTTGATTTTTTTTCACTTTAATGAATTCAAGAATCATGGTCTTGATCTTCTCAGTGTTGTCCGTTCTCAAAATTGGGAGAATTACTACAACATGTTCAACGGTCCCATCTATCTAATTTTCATAAGAGAATTTTGGATAAATGTGTCCCTCAGGCGGTTTAGACAGGATGTTTCATGCATTCAGTTTAATGTTTTTAGAATTCCTATCACTTTAACTCCTGCTCTAATTGATACGACAATCTTGTGCAAGGAGATTGGTTCCATATAGACATGTACCCTAGAACAAGTCCCTTCCTTGAAGACATTGAAAATAAGATACTTGCCACCAACAATAGTCTTACAAGTGTCTCCTCTTTTCTTCCCAAGGAAAAAATACGGCATCAACTGTTGGTGTCAAAATTTTTGCCACATGAAGGCGCTCTAGAAACACTCACCTATGATGACAAGCATCTTATCTTCTTCACCTTGTCTAGGATCAAGGTTAACCTTCCCCTCACTATCTTTAACTTTTTGAAGAAAAATGTTATTGTGTCTTAAGAGGGAATATCTTTTCTCACTCCTTTTAGAAGAGTTCTTCTTGGACTTTTCCATCAAGAAGGAATCATTGAGAAACTGAAGGAAGCTAGGTTAATTGAGGTTCTGGAGACAGACTGGAGTCTGAAGCTCGAAGTAGCTTAAGACAACTATAATGTTGGACTGTCTCTCCTTTAATTTCTCCTTTCCTTTTTGTATTTTGTTCCTATTCTCTTGTCTTTTACTTTCTTTTGTTAGTTTTCTTATTATCAATGAAAGTTGTTTTTATTTTCTCTTGGTTGTATTTTATTTTGTATTTACTTCTTTTTTACGCTAGATCATTTCTTTTGTTTATTTTATGTTGATTGATGAAAAAGGGGGAGAACATGAATATGATTTTGATATGTCTTGTAACCCTAATAAAACCAAAACAATGTTAAAATCATGTTGAACTTTAATATTTTTCTAGTCTCAACTCAGGGGGGAGGTTACAAACCTCACTTTGAAGAAACTAAGAAAATTTTGGTAAGCATAAAACTCAGATGGAGCTTAAAAACTTATCTCTGATTTTTTATACATATGGTTATCCAAGTAAATTTTTTTTATAAAAATACATAGCTTTTTCATCATCAAAAAGGGGGAGATTGTTAGAATAATTTTGGTTCTACAACTATCCTTAAGTTTTAATGATAACAAAATATAGAGAACAATTTTGTACTATAACTATTATGCTAAAGTTTGTAAATAATAGAAAACATGTTTTGACACTAAAGACGTCCAGACTCCAAAACAAAGGATAAATTAAAAGCGTGTTTACAAGAAATTCAAGCATCTAATTTGACAAGTCAACGTTTGTGAACAAAAACTATTCAGATAATACTCTGATAAAGATTATGACTACCAGCTTCTAAAAGTCTCAGAACTCCAAAGACTCTGAAGTCTCACTAAGTTCTGAATATAGATACTGAACTCTACTTAAGTTTCATCAACTTGTATAAGAAGCCTATGACTAAAAGTTTAAATCCAAAACTCAACGATTGATTGATGTAATAGAAGTACAAAAGAAAATTTACTTTCTACATAAAGTAATGTACTTTGTACCAAAGAAGTTTCTCACGTCTCATCATCCTCATTAACTATCTGCTGTAAGCACCACTCTAATGTTGCAATATGAAGTAACCTTCACCCAACTATTACATCGAGGATATTCCAACTTCACCCTCCAACAGATTTATTTTTTCCTATATATAAAGGTCTTGGAAGATTAGAAGTAATAATGAACTGATTTGCATTGCAAAGCATACAATCAAAGACCATATGTGAAAGAGAAAAATAAAAGGAGTGTTTCTCACACTTATACACTTAGAACATATTATGTGAATATTATTGTTTAATGTAGTATTTGATTTAAAGTTGTGTATCTGCTTTTAGAAGCAACTTGTAAACACAAATCTTGTTTATCCTAACCTTTGGTTAATTTCCTTGAGAGACTAAGTCTAGTCAGAACTCTTAAGAATTCATTGAGAGTTAGTCTTTGAGTTGTATTTCCTTGAGAGGCAAGGGTATAGTCATAATTTCTCAAGAAGTCTTAGGTTGTGTGTCCTTGAGTTGTTGTAATCAGATTGATCATTGGATTAAGTCCTTATTGAGAAGGTAAAATCACTTAGGCGGGTGGAATGGACGTAGCTTTGTTAACAGTAAACTACGAAAAAAATACTTGTGTTGTTATCTTTATCATTATCTTTGCAGTTTGAGATATTGGGTTGCAAAAGTTTTTAAATTCAGAAACCCAATTCAAACCCCCCTTTCTCGTGTTTCTTGCACCTTAAGATTGTTATCTGTTGACTGGTTATGGTATGAATTTTATCTTTGTTTGGCGGTGGGAATATCACATGGGTTGGTTTCTAGTGCAAATCTTACAATAATACACTTTCCAGCACATAGGTACCTCCTGCATTTCTTTGTGAAAGCTTTGACATTCTTCTACCTTGCATACATTTTTTTAAGCAGATCTAACTAACATGATTAATAGCTTAGATACTACACAAAAAATTCTTAAATATTAATGAATATAAATAAAACACTTAAAATGATAAAAACTATGGTGATATCTTTAAAAACTAACGACAATCCCCGATAACAACGTCGTTTTGTTATAGCTCGAAAGCGAGTATGTAAATTATTGTACCCACATGGACTGATTGTGTTTTAAAGAACATTCAATAGTTTCTATGATTCTAATAGAAGGGTTGTTTATAATATTTCTTTTCAAAAATTAAACGATAGAAAATAAATTGAGATTTCAGTATTAACAGTCAAAAAACTAGTTAGGGTTACATTTTATCATCCTTATCCTCATGTATAACCATTGGTTACTAATATGCTCTTCTACTCACACTATTACAAATAATACATTCTATGCACTAGCACCTTAAATTATAAACAATTTACATTTTACTATGGTTGAAAATTTTAATCGGGAGAAAATTTTGTCCTTGTCACGGGTTCGAATCTAAGCGCCACCAATTTTGTGATTTATTTAATATTATAGTCGTGCATTTAGTTTTCTTTTATTTTAAAACTAAAAATATGAAATGTTTCTCACAATTAAATTTTCCAACCGTGGTAAAATGATAGGCTTCTGTTCTTATTTATTATTTATTTTTACATTGTTCAAAAACATGATGCTTCGTTCAACTTAAATTAAATAAATTTGATTTCACCACGATTGGAAAATTCAATAGTGGTGAAATAGTTCTCTCAAGAGGACATTTTGGATAGAAACAAAGCTCAACAGGCCTTGTGGAATAGCTTATAATTGTAGGAAAGTCTTATCAAATAGAAATTAAGATTGCGTTGGGCGATTAACAAAGACAACAACTCAAGGTTTTTCCACACTGTTATGAAATCGAGGTGTAGAAGAAATTCAACCTCACATGTAAAAATGGGAACTATGATTCTGGAAGAGGTTAAACCAATTAAAGAAACTATTGTGGATTTTTTTTAAGCGCGTTAAGGTGGAGGCGTTGAGACCTATTCTGAATACTGCAGACCTACCTAAGTTATCTGTGGAGGAAAATGAGGATCTGTAAACAGGTTTTTCTTCGGAGGAAACACGTGATGCAATTTTTGCATGTGATGGGAATAAAATCCTAGGGCCATACATGTTCAACCTGGATTTTCTGAAGAAATATTGGGGCAATTCTTGGGATAGACATAATCAATTTCATAAAAGAATTTCATTCTACAGTGGCGCTTCCAAAAGCCATGACTTCTTTGTTTATTGCATTGATTCCAAAAGTTGACAGCCCTTAAAAACTAGATAACACTACAAGAAAAATTGTCTCCAGCCACGTGATTTAGTGAAGTGAAAATCACGTGGCAAAATATTGACAGTTGTGAAGTGATTTTCACGTCACTAACCTGTTTACTATTAAAATAATATGAAACAAATATAGCACATGGCCTGTCAGATTTAAAAATTAAAAGAAATGTTAGTGACGTGAAAATCACGTCGCAACATGTAAAATAAAAAAAAATAATAACTAAAATGACAGAAATATTGAAGCGGGAAGGGGAAAATTTTTAAAATTTGGTTTGCCACGTGATTATCACGTCGCAACCATTTAAGAGGGAAAAATATCTGACTTAGAAGTGATGGTTGACTGTGCTACAGGTTGTAAAAATGACCGTTGGAACTTTTGTGACGTGAATATCACGTGGCAAAGTTGCGAAGTGATATTCACGTCGCTAACCAATTAATGTGAATAATTAATTATTAGCCGTTATATGTTGCGAAGTGAATTTCACGTGGCAAATTAGTGAAGTGAAAATCACGTCACTAATATTTTCTTTATGGCACGCGTGAAAATTCCTGAGACCACATTTATTACACTTCTTTTTCTTTCTCTCTCTCAGTTGCCTTCTTCTTCTTCTTCTTCTACCATTTTCTTCTCCTAATTTGTTCATCTTCTGCCCAAAATTTTCTTTGTTTTTCTCAAGTTGTTTCTTGATTTTCCTTGTACAGGTAATATATTTTTTCTTTCATTAGTTATTGTTGAATTTTGTTTTAATTAGTTTAGTTTAAAATGTCATTTTATATGGGTTTAATATTTAATTTTTGTGTTGTCAAATTTTCATTGTTAGTGAGAAAAGGAAACAAGAAGGAGGTTGAAGAAGATTGAAGTAGTGTGAAGGAGAGGTATTTTTGCTATTTTATTTTTTATTTTAGTTTGATTTAATAATGTTGGATTGTTGTTAATATTTTTTTGTATGTTTATGTCATTATTATTATTTATTATTAAAAAACGAATTTTGTATTAAAACCAAAATTTTTTTAATTTTTATATTTATGTGTACTAAAACCAAATTTTTATGTGTACTAAATTCATTTATGTTTTATATTATTTTAACAATATTTATATACTAAAACGAATTTTTTATTATTTTAATATTTATGTGTACTAAAACCAAATTTTTATATATAGTAACAATATTAAAAACTGAATATTAACAATATTTTTAATTTTTATGTGTTATTAAATTCATTTATGTTTTATTACTTTAAAAACTGAATATTAAAAACTAAATATCTTATTTTTAATCTTTTATAGAAATAATATTATATTTGTATTATTATTATTATTATTATTATTATTATTATTATTATTATTATTATTATTATTATTATTATTATTTGTTATTAAAAACAGATTTTTGTTATTAATTAGAAATAGAATAATATATTTAGAAATAAAATATTAAAAATAGAAATATATTATTTTTAATGTTTTATTTATTTTTTGGTTATAAACTATTAAAAACAGAATATTAATAAAATATAAAAACAGAATATTAAATTTATTTTTAATGTTTTATTATTTTAATACTTAGGTGTACTAAAAACAAATTTTTATATATAGTAACAATATTAAAAACTGAATATTAACAATATTTTTAATTTTTATGTGTTATTAAATTCATTTATGTTTTATTACTTTAAAAACTGAATATTAAAAACTAAATATCTTATTTTTAATCTTTTATAGAAATAATATTATATTTGTATTATTATTATTATTATTATTATTATTATTTGTTATTAAAAACAGATTTTTGTTATTAATTAGAAATAGAATAATATATTTAGAAATAAAATATTAAAAATAGAAATATATTATTTTGAATGTTTTATTTATTTTTTGGTTATAAACTATTAAAAACAGAATATTAATAAAATATAAAAACAGAATATTAAATTTATTTTTAATGTTTTATTATTTTAATACTTAGGTGTACTAAAAACAAATTTTTATATATAGTAACAATATTAAAAACTGAATATTAACAATATTTTTAATTTTTATGTGTTATTAAATTTATTTATGTTTTATTACTTTAAAAACTAAATATTAAAAACTAAATATCTTATATTTAATGTTTTATAGAAGTTTACTATGTTCCTTATCCTTCAATTGTACCAAGTAAACGAGGGTGGTCTGTTGTAATCAAAACAAAACCATTGGGTCATATTGAAACTGGCGATCCATTGGAAGATGTTGCCTACCAAGTTGATGAAGTTGAACAAATTAATGATGTGATTGCAGTTGAACAAATTACAAGTTTGTCTGATACAACTGTTGAGGGGCATCAAGTTGATGCGTCTATATTGTTGGACGAAAATGACAATCACGACGAGCATGAAGAGTTTGGATCCGAGGATAATATCACATCAGATGATGATAACGATATGGATGAACATGATTTTGAATAAATTGTTTTTGTAATTTAACTTGATGAAACCTTGTATTGATATTTAGAAAATTTATTCTTAATTTTGATATTTATTTATATTTATTAATTTTTCTTATTTATATTTATTAATTTTCTAATTTAAATTATAATTAAAAATAAATTGTATTTATTAAATTGAGTGGATAAACTATAATTATAATTTTAAATATAAATTAATTTTAAACCTACCAAAAAATTAATTAATTTTAAAAAACTAAAAAAAACTCTTAGCCACGTGATTTTCACTGATATTCACGTCACAAGTTGTGAAGTGAAAATCACTTCGCAAGTTGTGAAGTGAAAATCACTTCGCAAGTTGTGAAGTGAAAATCACGTCACAACTTTCTTACACACCTGCTACGCCTGCTGGGGCTGAAATATTGTTTTATTTGTTGCGACGTGAAAATCACGTGGCAAAGTTGTGACGTGATTTTCACGTGGCAACAGAGTTGCCACACGTCCTCCTGCCACGTGAATGGTCACGTCGCTAATATCAGTTTGTGAAGTGATTTTCCTTGTTGTGAAGTGAATTTCACGTGGCAGGATCCAGTTTTTTTTGTAGTGTAAGTACATAACTATCTGCCTCATTGGGTGTGTGTACAAAGTAATCTCAAAGCTGCTGGAAAATCTCTTAAGGAAAGTCGTTGGTAAGCTTGTCTCGTATACTCAGACTACTTTCATACCTGGTAGACAACTTCATGATGGTGTTGTTGTGGTAAATGAGTTGATTGACTTAGTGAAGCGTAAAAAAAGTTGTTATCTTATGCTAAAAAATTATTTTCAACATGCTTATGATTGTGTGGATTGGGAGTATCTAGTGAGGATTATTAAAGGCTTGGGGTTTGGAGACAAATGGTTAAATTGGAAGAGAGGTGTGTCTTCACTAGTTATTTATCCATCTTGGTGAGTGGTGGTACTACTAGGAATTTCAAGGCCTCTCATGGATTAAGACAAGGAGATCCCTTGTCTCCATTTCTTTTTGCGTTAGTTGTGGAAGGTTGGCGCTTATGGTTAGAAGAGCTAGCAGTCAGGGCATCTTAAGAGGGTTGGATTTAAATGATAATGTTCGTTATAATCTCTTACAGTTCATGGACAATACCATTTTATTTTGTGATGCTATTTGGTCCAATTCACGGGGACTAAATGCAATCCTTCGTGGCTTTGAGATGGCATTTGGTTTGAATATTAATGCTTGGAAGAGTAGTATTTTGGGTATTGGGGTGAATGAGTTGTTTATCTAGGAGTTGTCTCAATTGTTGGCTTGTAAAATCAGCATTGTCCCGTTCAAGTTCTTAGGATTAACAATGGGAGGCAACCATAGAAGATGCTCATTTTGGAGGCCTATCATAAATAATTTCAAGGTTAGACTCTCATCTTGGAAAGTAAAAATGCTTTCGATTGGTGGTAGAGTAACATTAATAAACACGATATTGATGAGCCTTTCAGTTCATTTCCTTGCACTTTTTCAAGCTCCAACCTTGGTGTTGAAGGAAATCATGTCTATCCAACGTAAGTTTCTATGGGCTGGTTTAGTGGATAAAAATAGTGTGGCTTGGGTCACGTGGGAGTCGATTTTTGCGTCCAAAGGAGAAAGGGGCTCGTGTTAAGAGATATTCCTATGTTCAATAAGGCACTTATTTCAAAATGGTTGTGGAGATTCATAACGGAGGAAGAAACAATTTGGCAGGGAATCATTAATCATAAATATGGAAATGTCAAGAGTAGGGTTCTAAACAAGGAAATGAGTGGAGGTGCTTGCCTAGAATCATTATGGTGGCACGATTTGATGCTCTTAGGGGATGACACATATAAGGGATCTTTCTTTGAAATCTTAACTTTCAGGCTGGGGGAGGGAACGGTTATCTCATTCTAAACCAAAAAATGGATTGACCAAGACAATCTTAAGGCATTGTTTCCTAATTTATTTGAGGCTGCCTCTATTAAAGATGTGGTTGTGAGGAATGTTGGCATCTGGAACGGCCGTGCTTGGAGTTGGAATGTTTCTGCCTTGGGTTTTGTTGGTAGTCATAACTTGTAGGCTAACATTGTTGAGTTGAAGGCGTTGTTGGAGGAAGTCTGTCCAACAGAAGGGGTCGCAGATAAAATTGTTTGGTTATGGGATGATTTCAATGCATTCTCAATAGCTTCTTGTTTTGACAAACATCAGTTGCACATATGAGGCTTAGTTATTCATGAGACGTGCAAGAAAACACTTAAATTGCTGTGGAATTCATTTATGCCTATGAAAGAAAAAGTTTTTGGTTGGAGGCTGATTTTGAATAGGCTTCCTACTAGAGCTAATCTGACAGATAGAGGTATTTTAAGCAATGCTCATGATATTGTTTGTGTGTTTTTCTTCTTGGTTGAAGAAGATACTAGTCACTTATTTTTTGCGTGCAGTATAATTTTGTTGGTTTCAAATAAGGTGTTTGATTGGGTGGGTATTCCTAGATGTATTGAGGAGGATTGTTGCGACTTCTTGTTGGCTAGGTTTGATGGGATTAAGAGGAAATGCTCAGTCGATAAATCGTGCCTATTATGGTTTATGGCTTGCTGGTGTATTTGGTATTCAAGGAACCAACTTATATTTAATAACGAGGTTGGAGATTCAGAAGTTATCGTTCAAAGGATCATCGTTTTCTCTATGCGGTGGCTAACTTCAAGCTCTAAAAACAAGAGTAGGTGTAACTATTATGAATGGATACATTGTCCTTGTGATTTCTTGTAGGCATGTGTAATTATTTGTAGGTGTTTTTTTTTGTAATTTGGGTTGGAGTACCCCTAGTACTCTCATCTAAATCAATTTGTTGCTTATAAAAAAACCTAGAGTAGTTTGTCATGACTCTTATGTTTTTCCTTCCCTTATGAAAACCAGGTCCAGCGCTCACGAAAACTATATTTAGCCCTAACAATTTTATCAACTCCATTAATGACGAGATCCCTAAACACGTATCATGTCCAACTCGTTCACCATCGTATCATCTCCATTTTTTTCACCATCATATCTTCTCCAACTAGTTCTTCAACAAACGAGGTCGATCTCCATACATATCTTTTCCAACTCATACAAAGCAATAAAATATGATGAAAGAACTCGAAGGAGGAACTTGAACGACATAAAATAATTTTTTGACTCGGAAACAATCAGGAGGATACGAGTGTGGATATAATGTCATGAAAGACATGATAAATATTGTCTCTATCGATATTGTTGTTCTTATTAATGATTCTTATTTCAATATAAAGTGATCTTATATTTCTTTAAAGACGTTCATACAGGTCGGGTATCTTGCTTCAATGAGATTTATAAACCAAGGTGACACTGATTTGGTAACATATGTGTGAGATATATTGGTTTTGATGTAAATAATGTATAAATTTGCTTAAAATTTTAGTCCTAGATGCGAGCCATTTTAGTGCATATATATATATATATATATATATATATATATATATATATATATATATATATATATATATATATATATATATATATATATATATATATATATATATATATATATATATATATATATATATATATATATATATATATATATATATATATATATATATATAATGTGTAGTTTTGTTATAAACTTTTGTGCATATTTTAGATCGTATTCTATTCTAGTAGAAAATATGTAGGAATTAAAAACAATGTGTTATATATGTAAAATTAAAAAAAGTTATTTAAAAAATTAATAAAGAAATTCACCATAGTTGGATCACCAACGGTGATGAAAGATAATCCTCATTTGTTTTTATTAACAATTCCAACATCCTTTTTGCTCCGTCATAAAGTGATTCTTGTCATCTTCCACTTCTTCGTAGAACCATTCAAAGAATCAACACATAACTTTTGTTGCCCGACAAAGCGCAACAATGTATGCACAATGACTACTTGTCTCCATCGTATCTTAAAACATGAGTACACATTCGAATAAAATTTTTCAAAACTCTTTCCTTTTACTATGAATGAACAATGCGAAAGACTCAATATTTCATTCGATTATACAAATTTACGAATTTGAGCTATAGAGATGATATTTATGGAGCTTTATATCATGAATCAATGTAGGATTTCAAACATACGAACAAAATAGAAGACAAGAGACAAAACAAAAAAGGTAGTGACTATATTGTCAAATAGAATGGCGCGCGCATAAATAGACACTCTCAGTAGAAATTATATATAAAAGACATACATGACATTGTTTCAATATTTATGAAATTAAATTAGTCTTTTTAAAAATTAAAGGATTTTTAGCCATTAATTTAGTTATATTAATATAATATTGATAAAAGTACTCCATAGATTATTATGTATACCATCAAGTGCCAAAGGATATGCTAACTACTTTAAGTCTTCTCTCTTACCAAACCTCTTCTACTGTTTTCTTGATATATAAATATTTCTTTTGTTGATTTCCATAAAAAAAGTCCCACACGCACAAGCTTATATTTTATGTTACTAGGCATAGCTAGGATGTGGTCATGTATAAATACAAGTACCAATTAAGTACCAACTAGATCTATTAACTAATGCAATTAAAGTATTAAATTAATGATGTTAGTTAATAACTCTCCCTCAAAAGTGTCTTTTGCCTTTGATACTACTCAAGAGCTGTTTCTATGACCTCTAAAATTTAAGACCTAATGTACTTTTGTCACTATTCATTTCACATGCACCTTCCCACTAACAAAGGACTCCACTTGCAATACAATGCCATTTACTAGGCCAAGATCTCATGTGAGATTCCCTATAAACTAGGTTAATATTTTAGTATATAGTAACCTTTTGAAAGTAATGCACTCATAAACTCTGAGTATTTTTATGAGATACCTACCATTTATTTTGGTGTACTTCATGAGAACCGTGCACTCACTCACCCCTCTGGCAAACCTACCCTAACAGTATTGCAGCTATAGAGTGTCCAAAATAAGAAGTACCTTTAAGGAATATACTAGTAAACAAATAAGAAAAAAACAAATGAAAACTCAAAGATTCTCATGTGTAATAAAGAAAGTAAAGTGGATTCCTCATACTTTGGGTGATCATTAGGTCTCAACTCGCATGCATGATTGGAATTATAATAATTTAATCAGATTTTGCCACACAGTTGTATACAGCAGCCACCAGGTAGTACTTGCTAATGTTTTTTAATGAATGAATCTCTGTAAACTAGAAAAATATTAGTAATGTTTTTAAATTCATGAATCTAGGTAAACTAGAGAGAATATGCTGAGTTAAAGAGTATATTTTAATTAGAGTTTTAACGAGGAATTTTTTGAAATAAATTTAAATTAATTTGATCAAAAGTTATTAATTGTTTTAAATATGAAGAATTGGTAAAAAAGATAGAAATTTTGTATAAATTAAATTAATATTTTAAAATAATATTTAACAGTAAAACCCGCTCTATTTAATTTAAATGTTAAATTAATTTTTTTATTAATTTCTTAAAATTTTTAAATTAATCATCAATTTTTTAAAATTTTAAATTAAATCTAAAATTTTATGAAAATTACAACTTGATCTCTAATATTTCAATTTATAAATTGAATCCTTTAAACTTTAAAATTGTAAATTGGTTTCTATTTACAAATTTTAATTTGAACAAAAATTTTAAAATTTATAAAAATAACTAAAAATTATAACAGTTAATAATAAAAATCACATCAAAAGAATTATATCTAAGTCTTCATAATCAGAGAAAACTTAAATACAATTTCTTAGGTGTGGTTTTGACTATTTTCCATTAAAAATATGATAAATGTATTTAAATATTATTTAGGGAGTAAAATCGGAGGAAATTATTTGTGTCAGGAAAAAGTTTATATATTTGTGATATTTTCATTGAAAAATAATAAAAATTACACTAAAAAAATTGTATGTAAGTCTTCTCCTTGAATATTCTATCTACACAAATTAAAAAAAAAAAACAGAGAAATATTATTAAACTATTTAAATTACTCAAAACATTAAAAATAAAAAAAATAAAAAAACTAATTATCTCAGCACACATTTATATTTCCTTATCGAAGTTCTTCAATATGTTAATATGATTAGTCAACAGAATATTTTTAGACATAGAACTTGACATGAAAACACCGTATTCCGTTCTTAGTACATTTTATACAGTTTCCGATTTTATATAATTATTATTCTTTATTCAAATTACATAATGAAATTGAGTGCATTTTATACCCTGGAAATTTTGTGCCCAAACATTAGTGCTGAGTATTCTGCACTACTTATTTATCTTAATTCATGCATACACTGAAAATATGTAAGCGTATTAATGTTTAAATTTGGGTGTAAGCATAAACCGATTGGTATTTGTATAAGTTGGTGGCCAAAATCTTAAATTTAATGTTGGAAAGGTTTAATGTGATCTTGTCAATTTAAAATAAAAACATGTTTGGCTTGTTGTTGTTCGGTCTTTTGGGGGGCCATAGAAGCATAATCAATTTTCAAGAAGAAAAGATAGATTATTTGGACGTAGTGGACAGTGGTTTTACATGTTGAAATATTATCAGAGTTTGTAATACCTACTAGTTACATATGTAACAACGTACTGAATACATTAGTGTAAATATAACTAATATATCAACGATCAAGCAAAATCTTCGACGCTGTATGAAGACGTTCCAACGAATCTGCAGTGCCGAGTCAATAATTATAAGTTCAAATCGAACACATGCTTACAAGAAAATAATACAACAATGTGGGATGAGGTAATGATTTCAGTGAATTTTCGATCTAAACAACCGAATCACTTTCTACCCATCTACCTAGTTAAGGCATACTTGAATAATCTATTAGGGTAATTCACATCCCCAAGTCATAGTCTAACATCCGACTAATACACCTCAGGACCACCTCAATGAAGATCATCTAATCGATCGGTCTTAGCCATCTGATTCACAAATTGGGAAGTAATATGTCAATCCCATATCAGTCTAATGAAGCGATAAACTAGATAATCACATATCCAACTGATAGAGATATCGTAGTGCTACCTAGATCTTGAATAAGATGTTATGCAATATTATCCACTCACTCAACAAAAACAACAAAGTGCCAGCAAGTGCATAACTCCTATATAACTCACATAGTTCTTTGAACTCAGAGCCCTTCCATGATCGTAACATTTGGATCTAATTTATCCTACTGCCACTTACAGGATTTGAACCATGTATAATCTATACACTAAGTATAGAACTATGAGCGGAACCATCCCCTATATTTGTAGGTCATGGACCTGTTTACCTTCGAAATTGGTAAACAAGCGCTAGTCTTCCAAATTCTATATCTTTTGTTACTCACAGGATCGACTAGATTGATCTTAAGACATGTGCTTTTGTTTTCTTCAAGTTTTATCACTTATGAATATTTTGCAATGTTCTTTTCGTTGAAAGTAAAGTTAAAGTTTGTAAAGAAACGCAGAAATGTAAATAGCAATGTAAATAACTTCAAAGTAAATTTACAACGAATATAAATAACAAAATCTTAAATGATTTGGTATAAAAAGTGTAAAAATGGTGATCACGCGTACTTTGAGTAATATTTGAGTTTTTGTACAAAATGGAACACACAAATTCTAATCACTAAGATCCCTATTTATAATAAATCGAAAATAACGGTAACAAACCATCTCTTCTCTAGAAGATGACACGTTCTCGATTTCATGGACTTCGCTACTTATAGCTTTCAACGTGCCTTCTCAAGAAACAGATAAGGCTAAAAAATTGTTATTAGCCTTATTTTGAATTACGCTCGTTGAAAGCAACTCCAAACTAACATCTTCATCGAACTTAAGTCTGAACCCAAGAATATTTCTAAGTCCTAGACCAAAATCTCCCTCTATATAAAAGGGCCTTCTTCGACTATGCCTTCACAAACTTTTCGTCGACATTAATATATTCTTTTCCAAAATATTCTTTTCTAGCTAACAAATTGACCCCCAAATATGTCGTTTTCGACTATATGGAGAAAAGTACATTTTTGAAACGTTTCGACTAACAACACCTTTACTGCTATGACGTCATGGTCATCATGAACATATTTCTTCAAATGTCACATCGAGACGTGCAAAAATCTCAGTTAATCATCACACTCATATTTCCTAGGAGATCGTGGGTCACGTTAACTGCCACTGTCTAATCATCCTTTCTCCGATCAACACACGCCCCACGATCTTCAACAGTTGTCAACGTTTTGAAATGAAACGTTTTTTCATCCCACTATAAGTACCTCATTTCACCTTCTTTCTTACTTTTTCATTCTTTTGAACTTTTCTCCATTCTGAAGCATAAGAAAAAATCTTCATTTTCTCTTAAAAAAGCTCTAAACAAACCAGATTTCTTCCACATTTTCCATCATTAATGGCGTCAAAAACTAGAAACTCCAAAGACTCCAAGAAATAAGCATCCATTCCTCCTGTTCACAAGATCTTAGGCCCCAAAATCGTGGGAAACCAACAATACATTCCGAAGCTCCCTCTTGGAGAAGTGAAGCGGCATATTTATCAGTCACAGGTATTAATTCCTATCCCAATCTCTGGAAAAACACATGCACTTGGAGGTCCTTTACCAGATGTTAATGCTAACCCTAAAAGACTCAAAGAGTAATTTCCAACTTATCACCGATCCAAACCAATAGCTAGTAGGAAGAAACCTAAAACTGGTAGTGCGATTGTGAATGTTGAATCAAATGTTGTAGCTGATACCCAGGCAAAGTCTTCGACCGAACCCATAGGAAAACCTAGCAACTTAGACTATATGAGCAATGCTCTTAGAGTGTTTCGCTCTTGTCCCTTGTCCAGAGATCCTAAAATTTATTTGTCTTGGCTTGGAAAAATAGAAAAAGAGAAAGCCCAAACTTGGAAAGAAATGGAGATCTTCAATATGATTCAATTGTCGAAAGTTGGATTTGGCTATTGCCAAACCATGCTGATAACTTTCATATACTTTGGGGATAGCACTCATAACAACTTTCACATCCCTTGTGGGATGTTGACTCCAACCCTTTTTGATATTGTTGCAATCTTTAGTCTTCAACCAACTGGAGACACTTTCGATCCAAACCACGTGATCGAGGACACCATAAGCTTTGATTGAAATCGAGCTACCTTTACCCATTACTTCTTAGATCACCACAACAAGGATACTGAAGAGGTTTTTGACGAAGAGCACATCGCCTTCCTCGCACTCTGGCTATCTCGATGCATATTCTGCTCGAAATCTCTATAAGTGGAAAATAAATTCTTGACCATAAAAAACCAATTACATGGTGGACACAAGTTCTGTATTAGCCAAATGGTTTTAGGTTGTCTCTACGAGTCTTTAGGAGAAAGCCTTGAAACCCTCAAGAAAATTCGACAAGGGTCGAATCTACTAATGGCCGGTCCATATTGGTTTCTTTAATTGTGGCTCAATGCTACCTTCGAATCATCGTTACCAACCCACAACAAAATAAATGAAGAGGTTGAAGAAATAAAAAAAAGAACGGTCGAAGGAACACGCCTTGTCCAACTAACTCTTAATAATGAAGGGTTGAATTTGCAAAAAACTTTTACTGGAGATATGATGATGTATGCCAAGCGCTATAACTTCACTCCTTTTATGGATCCCTTTGCCAACAGGACTTATGGCCCAGAGTGGTTTACTAGGAAATTATGCGCTCCTTCAAAAGATCAAGAGGCAGAATCATTGGCCATATGGGAAACGTTTCTCACACTCAAGTTAATTGCGACAAGGCTCAGATCTTCGAAAAACCAGATAATTCTTCTCAACTACCAACCCAATCTTGTCTCTCGACAGTTTGGTCTCAACCAAGTTATACCCAAGCCAATCTTCACTATGAAAAGTGTCATTGTTCTCTATAATATGTACCATGCTGAACCTGAATGTAACGAGGAGATGTCTCATTATGTTGGAACTACACAACTTACTCTCATTCCATTTAAACCATCATACTACTGCACTCAATAATATGACACTTGGTGGAGAAATTATTACTCCATAGAGATGTTCGATGTTTTTACTTTTACTAAGCACCTAACTGTTGCGGTGAGAATCGTGATACCAAGCTATTGATTAACTTGAATCTTAATTCTTAAATTCATAACCAGACTTTAATTTATCCAAAGGAAAGGTCTAAAGAAATAAAGAACCTTTTGCGCGATGTAACAACAACGCTAAGATATTTAGGGATCGGGGGTTGGTTATGCATAGGGTAGGTATTTCACATCCTAAACATCTGTAGTACTCTACAGGAACCTTTTGTTTGTTTGCATGCTAAGTTTGTAAATGTTTGCTAAGGTTTGGGGTTGGGTAAAGGTGAAGGATGATAGGTAAAGACCTAAAGATAATTTCTAAGTTTGCTTGCAAAGACATCGCGTCCTCTGCCTACGTATCCTAACTAGGATAGAATCAGAGCAATCGTAGTTCACCTCACTAGGGTTGAAGAACACTTGATTATGATCAAGGTTCAAAGGGGAACAAACATATCCATGCTTGTGTAGAGTTTCACAAAACTCTCTAGATCTATGTTGAACTCTCAAGAAAGGGAAGTAAGTAATCATGTCCATGATTCTTACATAGAGTTTACAAACTCTATCCTAGGGTTCTAATTGAAGAACACTCCTAGTGTAGGTGGGTTTTCTAGACTTAAAGCAAAGTCTAATGGTTTAAATGTTCTAACTTAACTAAGTTAGGTTTAGGATGACTTCACAAAGTCAAGAGGGATAAATGTGCTATCCAATGACACAAGGGTCAAAGGAGAGACTTTTCCTTTGGAAGGAGAGTGAGAGAGGCAACTTGGATGAGAACTAGAAAGTTCCATCACTTGGGGAAAGAAGTATTTAATAAAGCAAGATGAAATAAGATTTAAGACAAGTAAGCATGCATATTGCAATAAGCAGATACTTTAAATGATACCAAGGGTTACAACCAATAAATCATCTTAACAAAGATTGAGGGCTCATTTTAACAAAGATTGGAACATGATGAAGGTTATTACTACATAAACAAATCACAATTTGAAGATGGGCAAGTCATAAGTTCAAAGCATAGTAAATGTGACAACAATGTGCATAGATAACAATCAAACACAATTAAATCAGTTTAAACCTCATAATTTAGGAGGAAACATGGAAATGAAATCACTTAACCAAGTAAAGATGATGAAAGTATAAAGGTAACAACCAACAAAAGAGTATGTCATAAGTGAAAATGTATGGATGAAAATCAAGGCAAGTAATTAAGCAAGAATCGCATCGACGGATCGCGCTTTAAAGTAAACACAGGTAAAAAGGGATATTTTATGGTAACAGCCAAATAAGAAAACCCTAACATGTTTACTAACATAAAAAGTGAGAATTAATAAATATCTTAACATAAATGATCACGGTGAGAAAGAAATTTATCTGCATACGGGAGATAACAATCTCGATACAAAGGCAACTTGCAAGCAACCAAAAGGCGTGAAAATTTGAACAAACATGAAATTTAAAAAAAATCACATGAAAGTAGACATCAATACAAACACAATGCAAAAAGAATGGGTTCAAAATGATTAAAAATGAGTGAGATATGAATTTTCAGAGATTGGATGAAAAGTTGCAAAGATAATTAAAAAGGTTGCCCTCCTCAGGGGTCGAACAAGACTTAATGGAATTTAACAAAATTCTAGTCAAACTGATTAATTTTTGACGAGGATTAAGATGGTAACAACCATTTTGTAAAATGAAATGCACAACTCAAAACACGAAGGATCATGCAATTGGATATTTTGGGATGTATTTTGAAACTTCAAAACTGACACAGATGCAAATCAAAGTGGTTAAGGGTCTGAGCAAAAATCAAATATGATGCTTGTAATGATTTCTAAAAGGATGAGCTTAAACTCTCACCAGATCACAAAATGATCTTCAAGTTGCAAGCTCAGATGCAAAAACTTGGCATTTGGATAATGTTGAAGCAAAACAGATGCTCACCAAACCAAAAAGTGCAATTGATTAAGATTCAATACAACACAGACTGTAATAAGAGTTTGAATTTGAGGATATCAATCCTGCCAGCAATAATGTACTAGAGTCCACCACTAACAGTTCTGATAGAAACATGGATACAAATCCAGGGAAGAAAACAGCCTGTCATGCTTGGTAAACCTAGGAGTAGTTATCACATATATACAACATGCCAAACATGAGTTGACATTCACCAACTGCTAAAGAATCAAGTTAATGTCTCTCCCTGATGGTAATGGAAACAAGTAGATCTAACGCAGCACCAACATCAAAACCAATTATGAACATATGCAAAAAGCTTCTTAAGTTGATTATGACATTGATCAAATTGTTGAGATTCATGACACAAAGTGGAAAAAGAAGCACACCATTAAAAAACAGATATGGACCATGAGTTGACAACCTTATAACCAACAGCAAAGTATACTAGTAAGACAATGTTGATCATCACAAATCCAAATATTGCTCCAACAACACTTGGTGAATCCCTTCAACCATAGCCATAACTATACTAAACATCAAGCAAACTTCAAAACAGATTTCCTTCCTGTCCTAACAGAAACAGACCAGCACTTAGCCTTGGAGTGCAAGCACTGATGAAGAATTCAACTTAAACTCCTATCAACTGGTAGACAGTGAGCACCACTAGCTTAAGGACACAAATCACAATGCAAGCATTTTTATAAAGGCTGGACAACAGAGATGCTAAATAATACAATGAAACAACAAGATTGAATTTACTAAACCAATAGCTATTCATAAACAATGAATTTAGGACCACTGATGCTGACAAGCAAATCAGAAATATCTAGAAGGATAACAGTGGCAGTACCAACAGCAAGCCAAGTACCAAAGCAATTTTGTCAATGAATTTAACAAGTTCATGATGACAGTCCTCTTTTTATTTAAAGCAAAATAATCAAAATTTCAAATGTAGTCATGAAAACAAGCTAAAGGCAAACTGTTATGAGGTTGCAAAATCACCAAAATAAGTTGGCAGCCACAATGCAAGTTATGGTGCCTAGAATAGACAGACTGGTCCAAGTTATGTATGATTGGGAAGCTATTCCTAAAACTAAAGCTCAGCCTCAAAACAAATGTCCACCAATGAACTGTCACATTTCCAACCAACACAAATATCCTCCACAACTGTTTCCAAACCATAAACCTAAAAAAACTGACAGACTCAAATTCTCAAGCATAGTCATGACAGTAAAGCAAATTATCTTGAGCATACCAAACATGGATTGACAGCAACATCCCAGCACAAACTCCACATCAGTGTCAAAAGTAAAACAACAATTAATTCAAACAACAGGTTATTAAGAGCAAGCCTAGCTAATGAGAAGACTGTTTTAGTAGCAACCAACATAGTCTTGACATGCTAATGTCAACCCTAATTCCTACCAACTGCTTCAACAGTATTATGAAACTGATATTACAATACCTAGTTAAAATCAACCAATTGCTCAGATTTCACATGATAATGTTTCCATTACACACATATTGCAAGTATGATAGCAGATGAAATCATGCTTCAAAATTCAATCACATTTCATTCAGAACATAATTTGGTAATATAATGCAATGCAGACATACTTGGCTTGAATGCATCATGAAAGTGAAAAAATCAAACTAAGCAAGAATAGGTCATGTAACTGGCACACACACATCACAAATAGGGTAGCAAATGAGGTTATATACAAAAATCAGGCATGTTTCATTCAAAGCAGTATTTTGGTATGTTGTGACACATTTTGGTGTGAAAATGCAATTGTGAGTGGAATTGTGAAAATAGGTAAGAAGAGATCAAATTATTAGTGTGCACACATCAAAAATATGATAAGGAAAGGGTTTCAACTCCAAGAAATGAGTATATGACAGTTTGGATGAAAAAACATGTCGTGGTATTTAGTAAGAAAAACTGTCTTTGGTAAGTTTATGTGGCAGCGGGTGATTTTCAAATCATGAGGTCTTTGATGAAACAAATATTAAACACATGTTACAAATATGCTAAAAGATGATACCAAACTCAGAAAGTAGTTGAAAACCTAATCAAGCAGAAAATGGCACTTTGAAGCTTCAGGGCATACAACCACAACACTTAAAATATGCAACCAGCGATAACTATGATAATTGGAGAATTTGAGATCATACACAAGTTGCAAATGGATAGGACAAAGATTTAATGCACACAAACCATGTAGACAATGCTTGAAACATAATGTGATATGTTTGGTCTCATGATGTTTTGAAGAAAGCAATGGTTGAGGCATGATAAGGCAATTTGAACACTTAAGCAAATTTTGAGCACAACAACAGCATACACATACTTAAAATGGGTAAATAAATGAGTCCACAACTTCAAGTTAAGCAAAAAACACACCAAATCAAGAATGACATGTTGATTCCAATTTGACAGCAAAACATCTAAGACTTCAAGACAGCAAAATGTAACAACATTCACATCTTTCAAAATCTCCACCAAAACACACATCATGAAATACACCAAACATTGACCAAAGACTTTGGATACAAGACATAGCAAGCATGAACACTTAAAAACCACTTCATAGCAATGATAGGCAAGAAAGACATGAAAATAGCATAATGTGAAAACAAGGGCCACTTTGATTCAAACATGATCAAGGGCAAGGGGGAAATCTATGAGTAGCTTACAAGTTATCCTCATCTCAATAATGATCTAAAACTAAACAAGTCTAGGGCAAGTTTCATCAATATCCCATCATTGGACCCTAAAACTAACACATGGCCAAAATCTTTACAAACAAGTTAAGCATGACATTAAAGTAAAAACTTGTAACATACTAACCACATATCATTTGCAAATGTCAATATATTAATGAAAGCAAGTATCATAACTATGAAACTTAAAGTTTTTTGACAAAGAACCACAATAGGGCAGCCATGTCATATTTCACAAAAATCAACACAAAAATGACAATACATTACAATGTATGATAAATGGAGAGTTGGAATGTCACATACCTCTTGTAGACAAGCCTTGAGCAAGCTAAAATCTTAGAAACCCAGAGGTGCTCCTTCTTTTGCAATGATATGAGACTTGCTTCCTCTTGAAGCAACCAAACCAAACTTTAGGACAGGTGGAGTTTATGGATTTCCAGCTGGTTTTTAATGCCTTAGACATTTATAATATGATGTAAGGGAGGTGTGTGGATGGCTAGATCAACAAGAAAAAGCTTGGACCAAGATTTGGCAAGTTTTGAGGGTTGTGGTCAAACTTTCTTAGTGTGAAGGTTGACTTTTGGCAATTTGATAGTTTTTGAAGATTTAAAGGTATGAACACCTTCTATATGACATTTTGAGATTGTAGGTGTGGTTTTTAGAGGTTTGGAAAGGGTGGAACTGGTCTTGAGCAGAATTTTGCTCAAGACAGTTTTTGTGAAAATGGAGGTTTTTTTTGAGATTTTGAGATTTCTTGATGAGTGAGAGGATAATGAGAGCTGTGGTGTTATTCTATTGCTATGGTGTGTTTGAGTTCATAGAGGAGGCCTCTATTTATAGGAGAAATGAGGGTGAGGGCTGATTTGGTTTTTTTCATTTTTGGAGGGAGATTTGAGATTTTTCAAGTGAATCTTCCAAAATCTTTGTAGCAGCTCCAACACATCAGCTCCATGGACCAATGCTGAGCCAATATCAGTTGAGATGGGAAGGATGGGATGGCTATGGAGATAGGGGACTGCAGCTACCCAACTTGCTTGAAAAAGTTTCTCTTTCATGGTTTTAATGATTATTTTAATATCCACTTGTTACCAACTTGCCATGCTTATCAAACTAACTCATTTTCTGGGTTTCTCCTCATCCACACCTCACATTATCAGTTTGAATTACAATCCAAGGGTTAAGGATAGTTAATGTTGTGAAAATCAGATTTTGAGAAGTTTGGCCAAAGTGATTTCAAGTGTGACAGACCCAACTTCCATGTACCATAACTTCCTGCTCAAACATGCTCTTGAGGAGTTCTACCATAATTTGGAAATCCCTTAAGTAGCTATAAAACTTTCATGTTTTAGGAATTTCCAAATTCTATGTGCATCTTGGTTGAAAAACCCCTTGAAGTTGACTGAAAAAATGATTTGTATGGCCAGAACTTATGAAATTTCACTAAGTCCTTTACTCTTGAAAAATGATTTTTGCTATAACTCCAATTCCATGCATTTTTTGAATGTGGACCACTATGGGACTTTTGTAGGGTTTGTCAAGACCTTCTAAACAAGCTTAGAACCACTTCAATCAGATGTGTGGTTAGGGAGTTAGGGTTTAGCCCTTTTAAAAACCCTAATTCCTGATTTTTGCGATTACTTCTCAACCCTTGATCCAATGGTCATGCAATTTTATGGGGAGGTGTAATATTATATAAGGAACATTTTGCATTCACACCTTGAAGTCAAATTCCTTATTGTCAGAGAGTTGACTTTTCGGTCAACTTTTAGATCGGTCGGTGTCTACCGAGTCGCCCGTTGGTGATCCGGACATCCTGAGGACTTGAAACTCTTTGGATGGATTTTACTAAGCCATAGGAGCTTAATGTACCTTGATCCCACCATTGAAATACTCTTTGAATCAAAAGTCAAACTACAGTTGACTTTTTCTAGTCGAAAACCCTAATCGGGTGTCTCAAATTGCACTGTTCTCAATCCCCGGGTGATCACCTCAAATTTCACTCATTCTTGGTACAATGTGGCATCCTTGATCTTGTTTTAAATTGGATCAATCCAAAACATTGATCGATCAAACCCTTGAAGTTTTCGATTTTTGACGGTACGGAACCTTGACTCATCTGTATCTTAACAAAGATAGACTTGAAATGCGTTAAGGTTAGTTAATCAAGAAAATATGATCCTACAATGATAATGAGGGTCTAAGGGGTCAAAATTTGGGGTGCAACAGATGCCCGTATTTAAATATCTTGACTAGATGATAATGAGAGATGACAATCCTCATAGAATCGTAGTGAAAGGTATTTAAATATAGCAAACCAGAAATTTTGTTCCTTAGATCCGATGATATGCAAAAGGACGACTGCCAATATGCCATGAATCTAAATGATGTTTTATGATGCTTAAATGTAAGACAAACGCATACACAAATATAAAAGAATGACAATACAACGAGTAACCACTCACGAGGACTCGACACATTGGGGAAAGGTTCAAGACCAAGTAAGCAAGATAGTTCAGACATGACTAAAGATGCTTATCGAGGAAATATTTCACACGGAGGACACAAATTCCACCAGGGAAAACACATCTTCGTTGGGGAAAAAGAGACACACCTCATTGGAGATAACCAGATGAGGAAGCCCACCGGGGAAGATGACAATTCTTCACTGGGGAAAGGAAGAAAAGAAGCGCAAACCACACTGGGGAAGGAATCTACTGGGGAAAACTTTGCTGGGGGAAAAAATCCACTGGGGAAGAAAATATTCACCGGGGAGAAGACGGAACAGAGACACGAACCTCACTGGGGATAAACCAGATGAGAAAATTTCCTATAACGAAGAGTTTAAATGGGATTTTCAGGAAAAGGTTAGAATTAAGACCGGGCGTGCCGGGGAGGTTAGTATCCACTAGTTCTCTGAGACTTGACTGGGAAAGCAAAAGCTTCAACTGGGGAGACTGGTGACGACCAAAATGACAAATATCTTCAAACAATGCTAGTTTCCACTAGACTTACTGGGGATATGGTGATGACCAAATTGAAGTTCCGATTACAATTGGGAATTCCAAGCAATGTTGTTAAAACAATAGGACTCTGGTTGGGGAAGTTGGTAACAATCAACTTTCGGTACTAATAACGATTAGTTTTCAAGCAATGCTAGTAACCACTGGTCTTAGAGGAGACTGGTGATGACCAAATCGGGATATACCAATAACAATTGGAGGGGACTGGTGATAACCAAATCAGGATATACTAATAACAATTGGTTCTGGACGATGCTTGTAACCACTAGACTTAATTGGAAAATTTGGTGACGACCTAATCCAGGAGACCAATGACCATTGGATTTTCAAAGAGTTTGGTAACGACCAGACCGAAGTGATGATAACGATCTGCTTTAAGTGATGCCGATAGCTATTGGACTTGGGCTAATTGGTGACGACCAAACCGGGTGTACCAATAACAATTGGTTCTGGATAATGCTAGTAACTACTAGACTTCCAAACGAGGCTATTGACCACTAGACTTATAGAGATTGGCGATAACCGAATCAAGGGGTACCAATAACAATTGGGTCTGAAGGTAGTACTAGTAACGACTAGGTTCAGAAAGACTGGTAATAACCGAATCAAATGGGGTACCAATAACAATTGGATTTGAAGTTAATGCCAATAATCATTGGACTTTTAGGGAATTTTGGTGACGACCAACTCCAATGTCAACGACCATTGGTTTTTAGAGGGCAATACTAGTAACCACTAGATTTTTAGCCAAATTGGTGACAACCGAATCAAAGGGACTCCAATAACAATTGGTTTGCTTTATAACAGAATCAGTAACAACTGGGTTTGAAAAGTAGTTGGTAACGACTAAATCAAGATACCGACCATGATTAGTTCTAAACGTGTGCTAGTGACCACTAGTTTTTCAAAGTTTGTTGGTGACCACATAAATTGAAGATGAAAATTGGTAACAATCCATTGTTTGTGTAAATTGGATATTGCTAGTCACCACTAGCTTCCCAGAGAAAATAAGGAAACCCATGATGTCGACCTTGAAGCGAACTTTGTAATAATAAGTCAAAGATAAAGGTAATGACCGAAGGATCTCAAAGGCAGGAATGCAAACAAATGTGTATGCTGGCATGATGTTGTATGCAAGACGCAGACCGACCCGTAGGAACAAAAACAAAATAAAGAGAGAACTCGTCACGCTGAGTTTCAAAATGCCTTAAGTTAGGCGACGCTTCCTTTTTTGGTGTAGATAATGATCTTTTCTCAATAATATCTTCGTAACTCTGCAGAGAAGAAGTCTTAGCTTAAGAGCTAGAATTGCTGTCAGACACCTCTAGCTTGGTCAAAGGTAACAACAACTTCCACAACTTCGAGAACTGTGTAATATCATCATATTACCTCTAGAATTTTCAAACGTTTTGTCAAATCATGTTTTCCTTTTCTACAAAACAAGACTTTAAGCTTTTCAAAACACTTTTCTTTCATGAAAATTCTTATTAACAAATAAGTGAAATCGCATAGCAAAAATAGCGGATCATAACAATGATTTGGCCAAAAATCTGATTTTATTGATAGACAAGAGCTTTACAAAAGGCAAAGCCTTGGGAATTTTATAAATTTGAAAAAAAAATGGCAACAAAAAAGGTTACAGAATCCCATAATAATCCGGTCGTTTCGACTGCCAGTTCACTTGCTTTGCTGCTTCTGACGAGAACAACAGGCGTTGACCTTTCTTCTAATATTCTGCATAGGACTCTGCCCCAGCGTCTGCCAGCTTTCAAACATTGGGCTTTCATCTTGTCAAGGCACTGAAATCCCCTTTCTAGGTATTTCGTTTCAAACGTAGTATTTTCTTACTGCGTCTGAGTTGATGGGATACTTGAGTTGTTCGCCATCCATAGTTTCGAGAGTCAGAGATCCTCCGGAGAAAATAGTCTTTACAACGAAAGGGCCGTCATAGTTGGGCATCCACTTTCCACGCATATCTTTTTGAGTTGGTAGGATTTTTCTAAGCACAAGCTCTCCTTCCCTATACTCTTTGGGACGAACCTTCTTGTTGAACGCTCGGGCCATCCTTTGTTGATAGATTTGGCTGTGACACATGGTCGTCATTCTTTTCTCGTCAATGAGGTTCAACGAATTGATTCTTTCTTTTATCAATTCGTCTTGATCAAGCTTTGCTTCCGTCAATATCTTCAAGGAAGGTATTTTGACTTCAATGGGTAGCACAGCGTCCATCCCATACACTAAGGAAAAGGGAGTTGCCCCTGTCGAAGTGCGCACTGATGTTCGGTATCCGTGCAAAGCAAATGGTAGCATCTCGTGCCAATCTTTGTAAGTTACAACCATCTTTTGTATTATTTTTTTGATGTTTTTGTTTGCAGCTTCAACTGCACCATTCATCTTAGGTCTGTAAGGGGACGAGTTATGATGTTTGATCTTAAAATCGTCACAAAGTTCCTTCATTGTTTTGTTGTTCAGATTCGACCCGTTGTCAGTGATGATCAGGTTAGGGATACCATATCGGCAGATGATCTCCTTTTTGATGAAGCGTGCAACCACTTGCTTTGTCACGTTTGCATATGACGCTGCTTCCACCCATTTGGTGAGATAATCGATTGCGACAAGAATGAAGCGGTGTCCGTTGGAAGCTTTTGGCTCTATGACCCCGATCATATCTATACCCCACGTTGCAAAAGGCCAAGGTGATGTCATCACACTGAGAGGATGTGGAGGGACATGCACTTTATCGACATAAACTTGACATTTATGACACTTTCGAGCGAAGAGTATGCAGTCTGTCTCGAAAGTTAACCAGAAGTAACCTGCTCTTAAGATTTTCTTAGCCATGGCATGGCCATTTGCATGGGTGCCGAAGGTTCCTTCATGTACTTCGGTCATTATGAGATTCGCCTCGTTTTCGTCGACGCATCGGAGTAAGACCATGTCATGATTTCTCTTGTACAAGACACCATTGCTGATGAAGAATTTAGATGACAACCTTCGTATTGCTCTTTTGTCAATGGTGGACGCGTTAGCGGGATACTCTTGATTTTGGAGGAAATTCTTGATATCATGAAACCATGGCTTCTCATCAGATTCTTTGTCTATTGCCATGACGTATGCGGGTACTATCCTTCTTTCGATGCGGATCAGAGGTGCCTCGTTGACAAACCGGACCTTCCACATTGATGCCATCATGGCTAGCGCATCGACAATGTGATTTTCTGCCCTTGGTACATGCTTGAAGGTAATTTCTTCGAAATATTCAGCCATCTCTAAGATGTGGGTCTTATAAGGGATCAATTTTTCATCCCTGGTTTCCCATTCTTCTTTGAGTTGGTATATCACCAAAGCAGAATCACCAATTACTTTCAAGATTTTGATGCGGAGATCAATGGCAGCTTCCAACCCTAGGATGCAGACTTCATACTCTGCTATGTTGTTTGTACATGAGAAACAAAGTCGGGTTGTGACCGCAGTGTACCTTCCAGTTGGATTTTTCAGAACAGCTCCAATGCCATGTCCATTTTTGTTTGATGCTCCATCGAACATCATCTCCCAGCGGGATCCCGGCTCGGGACCTTCTTCCGGACCAGGCTCTGGTTTCGTGCGCTGAATATACATCACATCTTCGTTAGGAAAATCAAACTTGAGTGGTTGATAATCCTCCATAGGATGCTCTGCGAGGTGTTCTGACAAGACACTTCCTTTGATAGATTTTTGAGCAACATATTGGATATCGTACTCTGATAAGAGCATATGCCATCGGGCTAATCTTCCTGTTTGAGTTGGCTTTTCAAAGATGTACTTGATGGGGTCCATCTTAGAAATCAGCATCGTAGTATGACAAATCATGTACTGCCTCAGACGTTTGGCGGCCCATTCTAACGCACAACAAGCTTTTTCCAAGGGAGAGTAACGACTCTCGCAATCAGTGAACTTCTTGCTTAGATAATAGATTGCGTGTTCTTTCTTCCCTGACTCATCAGTCAGGCCCAAGACACAGCCCATTGAATCTTCTAACACTGTCATATACATGAACAAAGGCCTTCCAGGTACCGGAGGAACCAACACTGGAGGTTCTTGCAAATACTGCTTGATTTTCTCGAATGCGGCCTGACAGTTTTCATTCCATACCACTGTTTGATCTTTTCGTAACAACTTGAAGATCGGTGTGCAGGTAGGGGTCAGATTGGAGATGAACCTGGAGATGTAATTCAAACGTCCGAGGAAGCCTCTGACTTGTTTCTCAATTTTGGGAGCAGGCATCTCCTGGATTGCTTTAACCTTGTCGGGGTCTACTTCAATTCCTCGCTGACTAACGATGAAACCAAGTAACTTGCCTAAGCGAACTCCGAAGGTGCATTTTGCTGGATTTAATCTCAATTGATACTTTCGGAGTCTCTCAAATAGCTTCAGTAGATGATCCAAGTGGTCTTCTTCACTTTGGGATTTTGCAATCATATCGTCCACGTACACATCGATTTCTTTGTGCATCATATCGTGAAAGAGTGTGACCATAGCTCTCTGATACGTCGCCCCCACGTTCTTCAAACCAAAAGGCATTACCTTATAACAATAGGTGCCCCATGGTGTGATGAAGGTTGTTTTCTCCATGTCATCTGGATCCATTTTTATCTGGTTATAACTAGAAAATCCGTCCATGAACGAGAAAACCGCAAAGCTTGCTGTGTTATCCACCAAAGTATCAATGTGCGGTAGAGGGAAGTCATCCTTCGGACTTGCTTTGTTTAGATCCCTGTAGTTGACGCACATCCTGACCTTGCCATCCTTCTTCGGGACTGGTACAATGTTTTCCACCCATTCTGGATATTTGGATACTGCTAAAAAGCCGGCATCAATTTCCTTTTTGACCTCATCTCGGATTTTAAGCGCCATGTCTGGCCTCGACCTGCAAAGCTTTTTCTTGACCGGAGGACATTCTGGTTTCAGGGGGAGCTTGTGCATGACAATGTCGGTATCCAACCCTGGCATATCTTGGTAGGACCAAGCAAATACGTCAACAAAATCTTTGAGTATTGTTATTAGCTTGTCTTTGATTTCTGGCTTTAATGATGCCCCGATTTTGACTTCTCTTTTGTCTTCCTCTGACCCCAAGTTGATGACTTCAGTCTGCTCTTTGTGGGGTTGGAGATAAACATCTTCGTATTCAGCCATTCTCTTTAACTCTTCTGGGACTTCTAACTCTTCGTCATTCTCTTCTTCAGCTTGAAAGACAAATGAACCGCTAGTAGAAGGAGCCGAAGGATCATAGGATTCTGTGGTTTATGGGGGTATTCTGCATGTTTTATTTTGGAACAATTAGGCACACACACACAGACATGCAGATGAAGGGTTGTTTTTATTTTTTCAAAAAAGATTGCCATTTTTCTTTTAACAAAAAGAGTGAAAGTGATGTGCAAAACAAATAACAAGAGTTTTAACAAAAACACTTTTCATTAATGATTATCAAATTTACCAAAGTGGCCCAATATAAAATAATTCGCAGGCCTTGGGCAAGACCAGGAATTTTTTAAAGAAAAACACAAAGCTAACAAGCATAGTGAATTACTCTAAAGGTAAAAAGATGGGAACTTCCACAGCCTCCTAATTGCGCAACGCTGCTCCTCCTCTAGTTATTAGATGATCCAGATTACCATCTTTATCTTCAGCAATAATGGCATTGACTTGCACGCCGCCACTGGTGAATATCTCTTTTAAAGACTTCTTCTTCATGGAGCTTTCTTCTGGCTCACCTTCTGGAGTTGGTTTGTAACCCAACCCTTGTCGATCATGTTTTGCTCCAGCATTGACTTTGATGGCTTCTCCCCATCCCAGTGGGACTCCAGCTTTCAGTGCTGCCTTAATACTTTGAGCAGAGGTAAATGATGGTCCTTGGGTTATGTCTGATTCATCAACCAGAACAACGTGAGCTATTTCTAGTGCTTGGAAGGCCGTCTCGAGGGAATCTTCATCAGCCTCAATATACCGGAATGATGACAAGTTGCTCACCATTAAGTCTTCTTCTCCATGGACAATGACCAGCTGGTCATTCACAACAAACTTCATTTTTTGGTGGAGAGTGGAAGTGACAGCGCCAACTGTGTGAATCCATGGTCTTCCCAATAGACAACTGTAGACCAGATTTATATCCATCACCTGGAAGGTGACTTCGAAGATTTGTGGTCCAATTAGGATAGGAAGATCAACTTCTCCTATCACGGTTCTCCTGGATCCGTCAAATGCCTTGACTATAAGAGAGGTTGGTCTCATGGTAGCACCTTGATATGCTAGCTTGGCCAAAGTCCGTTTAGGCATTACGTTGAGTGCTGATCCCGTGTCGACAAGAACTCGGGACATTGTATCTTCTTCACATTTGACTGACACATGTAAAGCACGATTGTGCTTACACTTCTCAGCTGTCAAGTCGTTATTATCAAAGCTCAAAGTGTTGCAGGCAGTGATATTTGCTACAACAGAGTCAAACTGCCCCACTGTAATATCTTTAGTGACGTGGGCCTGTGTCAGGATTTTGAGCAATGCCTGGCGGTGTGCTGGGGAGCTTAAAAGCAGAGCCATGACCGAGATCTTGGAGGGTGTTTGGTTTAATTGGTCCACCACCCTATAATCATTTCGTCGAATGATTCTCAAGAATTCTTCTTCATCGTTCTTGAGACTTTCTTTTCCTCTAACTAAAGGTTCTTTGGCGGTGGCTGCCTCTGGAACAGGCTTCTGAGAAACAGGCGTTTTTTGAACAGTAACTGCTGGTGGAGGAGCCTCATTATATGTTCGAGGTTGATAGATGCGACCACTTAGGGTTACTTTGCTTCCACTGGCAATGTTGGCCACACTTACTGGTTTCTTTTCTTTGAAAATCCCCTCACACCATGAATAGTCTTGTTTTGGTGTCACGGCTCTTGGGTGAGGCTTGGATCCTCCCCTCGGCTCAAACCTAGTCTGTCCTCTCCCGAATATCAGGGGTGCATCATCGCGAAATACTGGCCAAACGTTCTTGTATTTTTTGTTACTGTTATCATCTCTGAATACGGCTCCTTTGTTGGGCTCTCCTGGTATGTTAAACACAGGTTCGATGACGGCCACATCTTCTTCTTTTTTCTGGTGGGTGATTTCTATCATTCCCTGTTCAATCATAGCCCGAATGTCCTTTTTCATAACGTCACAACCCTCAGGATTCAGCATACATTCTTTGCAATCTTCGTGAGATGTTTTGAGTGACCATGCCTGAGCGAGGCGTTTGTGTAGGTATGCTAGTGGCACTTTGATCTCACCAACAGTAGTAACTTTCTTGTCTTCTGACCCCTCCCCTTCTTCAGTAATGGCGTTGACTCCGTCGTGATTTGGAAGAGGGTTGCTCTTAACATTGGGGGGATTACCTTCGAAGGATAGAATTATTTTTTCAATTAGTTCACGAACTAGATGCTGAAGGGCGAAGCAACCTTCGAGATCGTGGCCTGGAGCATTCTCATGAAATAGGCAGCGAGCATTTGCATTGTAATAGAACGGGAGTGGATTAGGTGGAGCACCTAATTTTCTTGTTTTAACCAGCCCTCTTTCTATTAGCATGGGAAACAGGTCGGTGTAACTCATTGGAATAGGCTGTATCTTTGGCCTATTTGTCTGATAATTTGCCCTTGGGGCCCTGTTCTGAGGTTGTTGACCCTACGGCTGCTGGTATTGTTGCTGATTATTAGTGTGGTAATGTTGTTGATTGCCAGGCTGATACTGGTGTTGATTGCTGAATGCCCCAGGTTGGGGACCATGTGTTGCACCCCAAAATTTGACCAACTACTTATCGCAATTTGGCTCATGTTTCGACTCATTTCATTTCGCATTTGCATACCGCATACATTGCATTTTTCCCGTCAGATTGACCTTATCGGGATCACAGCCCTTTGATAGCATTTCAGGCCAATACGAGGACGTATTTTGAGAATCGGTGCTCATCCCGGTGTTTTCAGCTCTCGCTGTTGTTTTTGAGGACCTCTCGGTGTCCGAATTTTTACCGTTTATTTCGATATAGTTCGCTAATCGATTTAATCGGCTTTCTCGGTAGTTTTAGTTTTTTTCCTTACTTTCTAGAATTTTTAATAGGATTAATTCATTTTTCTAGGTATTTTAAATAGCTTTAATCATTTTAAATAGGTTTAAATCTTTTCTTTAGATATTAAATAGAATTTTTAATGTGATAATTTCTTTTATTAGGATTTTTAAATAGAAATTAATGGAGTTTTTCTTTTATTTTTTAATAGATATTTTTTAGATAATAGATTTTAGAATAAATCATTTTTTAGGTATTAAGTAGAATTTTTAAATGACTTTAGGATATTTCTTTTAATAGGAGTTAATAGAGTTTCTATTTTATTAGTATAGAAATTAATAGTTTTCTTCTATTTTTGTTTAGATATTAAATAGAGTTTTAATTGATTTTAATAGAATATTCCTTTGATAGGTATTTTTTAAGTAGAAATTAATATAGTTTGTTTGTATAGAAATTAGTGAAATTGTTAGAGAATTATTAGAGTTTTTTTTCTATTGTCATTAGTTTAGTGATTAATATAGATTTAATAGTTAATTCTTTTTTTTTAGGTTTAATTAGACTTTAATCATTTGTTTAGATATTAATTAGGGTCTTATTAGAGTGTGTTAGGATTAATTAGAGTAGGTCTGTTTCAATTTTCGGTTAATTGTAGTTTAAGTCTTAATTAGTTTTTAATTAGGATTTAATAGTTGTTTTAATTTTCATTAGCGTTTAATGTTTAATTAAGTCATTAACCATTTAGTTCAGTCCAAAGCCATTTTAGTTGGGCCCAGTTTGGAGGCCCAGTCTAACCAGTCCCAAATCCCCTGCCATGTGTCAATATATAAAGCTTCCACGCGTGCATTCAGGATCACTCCCCAATTCACCACGTTTTCACTTCACATTCATCCACTCAGTGCCACGTTTCACTACCACCCTCTCACCTGGCTTCTTCACACGCCTCCACCGTTGCCACGCGGCTTCCATGCACCCTCCACACCTCCAAGTGTCCTCACGTTACCATCCCTCTGCATGCGTAAAGCCACGCGTCCCCCCTCGCCGGAGATCCCGCCGCCGACCATGCAACCGCCGCGCCGTCCGTCTCCCAACCAACTCCGGTCACCGTCAAACGCCAGAAACCTCATGCATCTCCAGAAATCCTTCGATCTTCATCTTCTTCATCCACCTTGTTCATGACTTCGCCGGAGATCCACCGGAAACTTCATCGTCTCACCAAGAACGCCCATCATCTTCATCCATCTCCAGATGCCTTCGTCAAAAACTTCAGGTGTTCTTCGTATATTTCCAGAAAACCTTCAAAGATTCGTACGAATCTTCATAGTTTCTCCAGATCTCCATCATCTTCCCAGAAATTCATCAACCTCCATCAGCACCTTCACCAGAATTATCCAGATCATCAAGAAACCTCCAAGAACTTCATGTGTTCTTCAGTCTTTCTTCCCAGAAATTCATCAACCGTCAACAACCTTCATCATTCTCCAGATGCCTTCGTCAAGAACTTCATGTGTTCTTCGCCTGTTTCCAGAAAGACTTTCATCAACGATCCCAATACATCATCAGATTCACCATCAACCAATTTTCTCCAGCAAAACCTTCATCAATTGCTCCACAACTCCGATCCAAGATTCATCTTCAAATTGTTTCCCCAGAATCTTCACAACTCCACCGTCAGCAATGAAGAACCTTCATCCAGCTTCATCAATTCCCCAGAAAATCTTCCCCAGATCTCTACCGAGTTCATTAATGATTCGACGACTTCTTCATCAATCTTCGACATGCTCCAGAAGATCTTCATGATATTCGTCATCACCTCACTTTGTGGATCATCAGTATCTCCTTTCAACATCGCTTCAAGAACATGCGTCAGTGGATCTTCATCGTCTTTATGAGTTTCAGTGAGATTCGTTCAAATGCCTTCGTTCTTCAACAAACGGTGACAGATCTTCACCGATGATCTTCCATAACTCCGGCGTTCCTCAGGTTTGTAAAGGAAAACGGAGATTGGAGTATAGAGGTTGAAGCAAGAAGGAAGATGGTGTTTGAATCGGAGCCGAGGGGAGAGCGATTGAACGAGAGAGAAAGAAGCTGAGGAGAGAGGCGCCGTGAACAGTGAATGAAGAGGAACTAGGTTTTTTTCTGAGAAGTTGGAGCGAGGAGAAGGTGGACTATGCTGGATTGGGCTTTGGCCCCATTGACTCCTCCCATCCGTACCCCCCCATTTTTGCCTTACGCCTCCGTTTTTTTTGTTTGATTAATTGGGCTGGGCCCTGTTCACCCTGCTGGGCACACCCTCCGTTTTTGCATTCAAACCCCCTTGATTTTATTTGTTTTTCTGAACTTCCTGTTGGGCTAGGCCCAGTTCTGTTCTGTTTTTTTTGCTGCCTTACCCCTGGCTAGGCTGTTTGCACCCCCTTGTGTTCTTTTCTTGTTTTTCTTCATTTTCTTTTTATATTCTTTTGTTTAGAGATTTTAAAAGAGAAAAAGAGTTAAAGAAAAAACATGTAATAGAAAAAAAGAAAAGAATATATAGTGATATAAAAATGATAGTTTTTTATATTTTCTTTTAGGATATATTTCCATAGAGTTTACTTTTTACACTTTTAGAGGTAGAATTTAAATGTCCACTTGTTAGGGGACTATTTTTCATTAGAATTTCCATGATAGATGGATAGGATTTTTAGGAGTTTACTTTCCATTACCCAATCATTGTAATTTTCTCCGAATATTAATAAAACGAGATTTGTGCTGTGGTCTCCGTTCTACCCGTAGTTAGGCCGAACTACAGCTGCTCTGACTTTCTCTGATGAGAATATGTAGGCATAGGATGCGATATCCTAGCGAGCACACTAACAACTAACCATCTTGTTCTCCTCGCTGCTGTGCGATCGAGACTTTCCCACTGACGACTGATGTTATCCTTTTCTCTTGCCCGAGTGCATTTGAGACCATACCGTAGTTCTAGTTCCCGTAGGTTCCCATACCTTTAAACCCGACATACTGCGTCCGTTCTACCGCAAACAGGTACGCCTAAGTCTCCAATGGTCGAGCAGGGTCCACCTAACTGCTAGAACGCGTACGCTAGTATCGTCAACTTAATCTCTCACCCCGTGTGACCGAGAACACCCTTGTCTAGCCGTAGTTAGCCTGAACTACGTCATGCTCTGATTTCTCTGATGAGAATACGTAGGCCCAAGACGCGACGTCTTGCTGAGCAAACTAACCCGTAGTTTCCCGAACTATGCAGACTCTAATATCTCGTTCTCTGATGAGAATATGTAGGCATAGAGTGCGACGCTCTATCGAGTCAATTTCTTCCCGTTTAGATTTAGCAGCCGTAGATAGATTATTTTTCACCCGTCCAAGTAAACACACAAGCGAGGATCCCGTCGAGTACGACGGACGTGAGGGGTGCTAATACCTTCCCCTCGCGTAACCGACTCCTGAATCCAGACAATGGTTGCGATGACCTTGTCTTACCCCTTTTTCGTCAGGTTTTTCCGATCGTTTCCTTTCCCGCTCTAAGGGATAAATAACGAAAGGTGGCGACTCTTCTGTCATGCCGGCACCTTATTTTCGCGCAAGCGACAGCTGTCGACTCTGCTGGGGACTCCAACGGTTCCCTGCGAGTCAATCCTACCGTTTGTGTGTTTTCCTTGCTGGGTTGCGTTTATTTATCGCATTTTACTTCTCGCACTTTATTTCCCGCACTTTATTTTCAGTATAATATGATTATTTGTGCTGTTGTGGGATGGGAGTTCTGATGAGTGAGAAGCCAGACCCAGGCTTGAGTGCACCATAGACTTAGAGTGGAAATTAGTGGGCGCGTGCTTGCTTTGCAGGCACTAGTGTCTCATGAAATCCACGCTCAGACGAGGTTCATCCGGTTGGCTTCACTTTCAACCCTTTGGGTTGAGACGGTTGCTGGTTTGGTGGATTGTCGACTCTGGGGACCGATCATTTGTGATTCAGCTAAGTGAGGCCGCTTCATGAGCTGGTGATGCCACACCTTCTGGGTATCGTGTCACCCCTCTTGAAAGTCTGTGACGCTGATGAACGCATAGGATGCCGTACCTTGAGTCAGTTTAGGTCCATACCCGTGAGTGGAAGGGTTTTTGCAGGAAACTTGACTTCCAGCCTACCCGATATCTTGGTTTTCTCTCGTCAGAGCAGACTTATTCTGTCAGTAGCGCAGCAGTAATCAGAGCTTTATGGGGGCTGTGATCCCGTGTTTGCTGCATCTTGCATTGCATTTGCATTTGCATTCCTGCATCATATTGCATGTCATTCGCCAGCTAGTCAGAGCTCTTATCCAGCCGTTATTTTGATTCTGAAGGTGAGTGTTGAATGTGTCCAAGGATTTGAAGCAGATTTGACCAAAGTCAAGCAGTTAAGTCAGTCGACAGTTGTTGGTAGCTATGTCAGAGAGCAGCTTCCAGTTTGTTGATACCTTGTCAGGTTTCACTGTGACGTCCAATCCTCTGTATGGATCTCCGCATGACGAAGACTTTCCACAAGTGAACAACCTTACTGCGGCTCAGCTTGTGCAGCCTTCTGTTGAAGACCGAGGTCTACGTGAGCAGTTTGTTGTCCGAGGTGAACGTTCTCCTTCTGTTGATATCTCAGACTACCAGGGTTTTGCCTTCCCCGTGCCAAAGTCCCGAAGAAAGGTCCCGATAGCAAAGACAGAAGACCCATTAGCTCCCGTGTATGCTGAAAGGTTCGTGCATTGGATGAGAGATTCAAAGCCTTGAAAGGTAAATACGTTGTTACTCCTAGTGCTGCAGATATGTGTCTGGTCCCTGGCCTAGTGTTACCTCCGAAGTTCAGAATTCCGAGGTTTGAAAGGTACAAAGGAGATAGCTGCCCGAAGCAACATTTGGTGATGTTCTGACGAAGAATGACCTCGTTTGTGCACAACGACAAGGTGATGATTCATTGCTTTCAAGATAGCCTGACTAGGGCACCTCTGAGTTGGTATATGCAGTTAGAGCATGATCAGATCCGATCATGGATGGGCTTAGCCAATGCCTTTCTAAAGCAGTACGACTACAATCTTGACGAAGCTCCTACTCGCGTGCAGCTGCAAGAATTGTCTCAAGGGAACAATGAACCTTTCAGAAAGTATGTTCAGAGGTGGAGAGAATTTGCTGCTAGGGTGCAACCACCGCTTCTAGACCAAGAGCTAAAAGGCATGTTCGTAAACTCCTTGCAGAGCCCGTACTTCGAAAGAATGTTTGAAACCGCACCAAATTTCTCTGAATTGGTAAGGACAGGAGAGCGCATCGAGTATGGTGTAAAGACTGGAAGAATCCCGAATGTTTCAGGCAGTCAGGCTAGTGAAACTGAATCTCTCTATAGCTCTCAATCTGAAGATGAAACCATGGTCAATGCAGTCCTGACAGATGTTGGGTATCCTCGAGGTGAATCGGTGAAATCTGTTGGTTCTCCGTCTTCTCAGCGGTCAGTATCTTCTGTGTCTCGTCATTCTCGACAAACAATTGTGCCTGGGGCACCCCATCGGGAACTTTATGCCGCTCCTCTTGCAAATCCACGAGCCCGTGGCCGAAGTTATCAGAATCAGCGTCAGAATTAGAACTGACCTCGTAACAACTTGGAACGAAGGGATGCTCCTCTCCATCCAGTGCCTGTGCCGTATAGCCAGATTCTTCCGCATTTGATTCAGAATTCTTTGGTGGAACCCAAAGCTCTCAAGCCCGTGCCAGAGCCTTACCCTCCAGGGTATAACCCGCATGCTCAGTGTGGTTACCATGGCGGATCTCCGGGGCATTCAACTGAAGATTGCAAAGCTTTACAGGCAAAAGTGCAATAGTTGATCGACAAAGGGTGCATTTCCTTTCCCGATGGAGTTTTGGTTGTGCATGACAACTTCTCAGCCGTCTGAGCTCGCAGATTCGGAGGGTTATTTCCAGAAGCCAGTGGTCCAGACAGGCAGACGTCCTCAGCATTGGCAGTCCTCGGACTTTTTATCATTTGCATTTGTAGTTTCTTTTCTGTTAGTTACTACTTGCTGTTAAACATTGTATGTTTCGAATGGTAATATTAATAAAGTGACTATGCATTTTTTCCGAATTAATCATGTCGTTGGCACTCATTTACTGCATTGCACTGACACTTGCACTTTATTCACTCCACTTTATCACTATGATTAGCAAAGATTGGAGGGAGGATGACGAAACTGAGTACTCATAACCGATGATCGTAGGCGTTCATATAAAACCTTGCCGATGACGTACAAGGCATTGTTTCAAATCCCCTAAACACCGGAGAGATAAGGAAGAGAATCCCTTGTTAACCACTTCAAGCCGAGAAGTAGGAGTTTTTTTTCGGACTTTTAAACCCTCACATCTTAACCCGGGGCAGGGTAGTTGTCAGTTAGCTTGACCGAGCATTCAAATCCTACAGAGGAATGTTGCCTTTCGAGGACCACTCAGTTTGTACCTCTCAAGAGGTCATACCTCGTCAACCACAATGGTTAAACCTCACCAATCGAGAGTGAGACAGTTGCAATCCTTTCGGAGCAATCAAGATAGCCAGTGTCGCACGACTCGTTCCAAAAGAAAAAATAAGGAATAAGAAAGCCCGCTAAGTAAAAAAGAAAAGCTAGAAAGCAAATACTTAGGCAAAAATCAGGGCATCCCGCTGGACTTCAAAAGAAAAATCGAAAAGAACTCTGAAGAGCCAGTCCAGGCAAAAATTAGGGAATCTAAAGAATGAAAAAGAAAGGATATAAAAAAGAAAAATCCTCAAACAAGGACAAAGTCGTGCGGATACAGGCACCAAAAACGAAAAAGGAGTAACTATCACTCCGAAACACCTTGTGAATTCTTTAACCAGTTGTTCTCAATACTCAACATACCTCTCGAAGAGGCGGGCACTCGAGCCAAGTTAATTGAACTTTAGGATCGGAGATCATCACGTAGAAGGGGTGGGTACAAAGCATAATTTAAGCCAAATATCCTTTGTTCCACGAACCGTGAACCCGACCACGATACAACCCTTAAAAGACCTAATTGAGGCAGGGTTTATTCTGAAAGCGCATTACGATAAGGTTGAGTAACCTAACTCCTGCATGATTTGCTAATCATATCCTTATTGTATTTTTCACTGATCGAATCAGCACTACGTTTGAACTCTTTGGTTCATTCGCCACTCACTATCATGACACGTAAATGAGTGACAATGCATCTTTTCAAAATCTGCATGAACACTGCATTAAAATTACCATTCGTGAATGCACCCTACAGAGTTTGGATCCAGGAGAGAGCAAGTCAGTTGCGGACGCCATTTCCAGATGCACCAGTCCCTGTTCATGCTCCGGTGGAAGAGCCAACTACTGTTTCTAGGGAGGCCTACGAGCAGGTGGTGAAAGAGAAAGAAGCCTTGATGAAGATCAATGAAGGGCTAGAGCAAGAGCTAGCTCAGATACGCAGTGAGAAAAACAAGGCCGTGCATGCTTTCCAACAGCAGATCGAGCTAGTAAACAGACTAGGGGCTGAGTTGATTGAGGAGAAAAATAAGCGCGAACGTCTGGGGCAAGAGTTCAGGAGCTCCCATGACATGCTGGAGTCCAAAAAGAAAGCACTTGACGCCGCTCACCGGAAGATCTCTTCTTGCAATAAGACTTGGAATGCTACGCTGACCAACAATAAGAAGAGGGAAGATAAGCTGAAGCAGCAAATTTCCGACCTTGAAGAGCAGTTGAAGGTTAGCATCAAGAAGTATGAAGAAGAAGTTATGACCCGGTATAGTCTCCAGAATGCATTGAACAAGGCCATCAAAGGCAGGGATGAAGCTGTGTCTCAGAAGCGTAAGCTAGAGGATCGCTTCGGAGAAGGGGCATGGGAGGAAACCGCTGGTGACATGCGACGTGTTCTCAAGAGAAGGAACCAGCTTGTCGAAGGGCTGCTTACCCGACCAGGTCATCCAGAGACCAAGAAGTTGATAGAAGAGTACCAGGCTTATGGGAGTACTTGATCATGTCATGTATTAACTTGTATGCTTTATTTGCATAGTGCTGACCATCACCAGGATTGTTGGTTGAGGTCATGCCTTCGTATTGCACTCTGATATTGTATTCTTGGCTTATTGGTTTTCTCTGCAATATACGAAGCTTTCTATGATTCAACTCCAATCTTCATACTGCTAGCACTGTCACTGCACTGGCACCTTCGCATTAGAATCGGGGAATGAATTTCCCTAATGCACAGACACACATTGCATTGCATTCATATTCATATTGCATTACAGGTAATCATTGGATGGTATCTTATTGCCTGCTCTGTACCAGGTATTTTCAGGATTGCAGATCAGCACCCGCACCGCTACTCCACTCGCACCAACTGTCGAAGAATCATGGATCAAATGCAGAATGAGATGCAAGATATGCGCGAGAAGCTAGCGCTCTTCATGCAGACCATGGAGACTATTGCAAAAGGTCAGGAGAATTTGCAAGCCATGGTGCAGCCTCTGTTGGTCAGAAATGCTGGTCACGGTAATGAGGATCATCAGTCTGTGCGAGTCGACACTGTTCATGGGGATGGCACTCCCACACCAGTGGCTCCACCTGTAGTCAATATACCTGCTGCTAATGTCAACAACGCTACCGCTGCTGGGAACGGTAACGTTGGAGTTGGGAACGAGACTGCTGTCCATAACGTTGGGCTTGGTGATATCAACTTGGGTGATAATATGGGAGGCAACGGCTTCGGTAATGCTGGATTCGGGTTCAATGATCAGGGATTCGATAATGCGGGGAAATATGGTTTCAATGCTCAAGGCTTTGGGCAGGACGGTTTTGGTGTGACCAATCAGGGTTACGGAGGTTTCGGAAATGGAAACGGCGCTGGGTTAATGACTTTTGGACCTGCTGGAATTGCTCCAGGATACGGCAACAGAGGGCGAGGCCCGGTGATGAATCAGATCAGAGCTGGCCGTAACAACGGATATGCTGGGTATGGAGCTGGGAATGGTAACTGGCAAGAGGACCAGCAGGAGGACGCTTTCTCCGGTGGAGGTTTCGAGGGACCTATGGATGACTCCCAGAAGATCAGAATGCTAGAAGAGCAGATGAGGGGGGTCCTGAACCAAAGTGCTGTGGGATTGGACATGTCAACAATGGGTCTGGTACCTGGCTTGAGGGTGCCAATCAAATTCAAAGCTCCTACGTTTGATAAGTATAAAGGGGACACATGTCCGAAAGTGCACGTGCGGTCTTATTACCGACGGATGTCTGCATATTCAACTGATGAGAGAATGCTAATGCATTTCTTTCAAGATATCTTGTCAGGTCCTTCCCTAGAGTGGTATATGGGATTGGAACCAACTAATATAAAGACATGGAAACAACTGGCAGAGGCATTTGTAGCTCACTATAAGTATAACAGCGACCTGGCACCCAACCGGGTCCAATTGCAAGGGTTGTCTCAGAAGAAGGGTGAGAGCTTTAAAGAGTATGCGCAAAGATGGCGCGACATGGCTGCCAGGGTCCGTCCTACTTTAGAAGACAAGGAAATGAATGACATGTTCATTGGAACATTCACCGACATGTTTTATGACAAGTTGTTTCACACATCTTTGGCTAGTTTCTCAGACTTAATTTTGATGGGAGAAAAGATTGAAAGCAACATTAAGCAGGGCAGATTCCAGGCTGAGGAATCAACTGCATCTGGCAGTAACAAGAAGGCTTTTGGTGGGCGTCGTCAGGGCGATGCAAGCGCAGTGTTTGGAGGCCGAGGCAGAGGCCGAGGCAGAGGTCGAAACCAGTATAATCAGCCGCAGCAGGTGGCGAGTGTTACTATACCATTTCAACAACAACCATTCCAACAGCAACAACCAATGCAACAACAACAGCAACAGCAGCCACAGCAGGGGGCACAGCCTGCTCAGCGAAGATTCCAGGGAGGTAAACCAAGGAGAGTGTTTGAGAAGCCACCTTCAACTTACGCAGATTTGTTACAGACACTATTAGGGTTGAACTTGGTAGAGAAGAGAACTCTGGCACCGATAACGGGAACTCCTCCGTACGGTTATGATGCAAGCAGGCACTGTGAGTTCCACTCTGGGGCTCCGGGCCACGATGTAGAGGGTTGCCATGCTTTTAAGCATGTTGTGCAGGATTTATTGGACAATAAGGCTATCAATTTCGGAACGGCAGGTCCGAATATAGTGCAGAAACCCATGCCTAATAATGGGGCAAACGCCATTCTAACTGAGGAAGGGTTGAATCTGATTATGAGAGTGGATGATTTAAAGACGCCGCTGAGCGAGATAAAAAGCAGATTATTGCAGGGGGGTGTCTATCCAGGATGTGACGAATATTGCTTAGAATGCTGGACCATAGCTGAGGGGTGTGATGATTTAAAGAACGGTATGCAGGCTTTAATAGATGGCGGCACATTGCAGTTTGACCGAGCAGCAATTGAAGAGCCTGCAGGGGCATTAGCAGATAATCAGAACGATGTGGCCACTGTAACGATTCCTCGAAAGACAATCACTATAACGGCACCGGTCCAGCGACCACCGATCACCATAACTAAGGCCGGACCAATCCCGTACGAGAGCACGAAAGCAGTCCCATGGTCATATGGTTTGGAAGTGTATTGTGACGGAATAAAGATTGATGTTAACAAGCAGCCAGCTGAGACTATAGATAATGTTGTTGGTTCAGGAGGTATGACAAGGAGTGGTAGGATCTTCATATCGCCTGAGGTAGAGGCTGAAAGACTGGTAAAGGGGAAAGGAAAGATGGTTGAGAATGTCCCCGTGCAAGCAAGCGACAAAGCAGAGGCATCGAAAGATGTAGAAGAGTTCATGCGTTTGATTCGCAAAAGTGATTATAAGATCGTGGAGCATCTGCAACAGACGCCTTCAAAAATATCTATACTGTCGTTGCTACTGTGTTCTGAGGCTCACAGAAATGCTTTGTTGAAAGTCCTGGATACTTCCTTTGTACCCTAAGACGTTTCCGTGAATCAGCTGGAAGGAGTGTTAGCACATGTAAATGCAGGCCATAGCTTGGGCTTTACCGACTTCGACTTGACTCCTAAGGGGAGAGATCATAATATGGCGCTGCACGTATCTGTCGAGTGTAGAGGATCAGTCATGTCGCATGTACTGGTCGATACCGGATCGTCTTTGAATGTGCTGCCCAAGAAGGCGATGATGAAGCTAGATGTCAGAGGGATCTTGTGCACGCCCAGTGACTTGGTAGTCAGGGCATTCGATGGCACGCGGAGAACAGTCTTTGGATCGATAACATTGCCTCTACAGGTGGGGCCGGAGGTGTTCGCAACTGAATTTTATATCATGGACATCCAGCCTGCATATAGCTGCCTGCTCGGACGACCTTGGATTCATGGGGCTGGGGCAGTCACGTCTACCCTACATCAAAAGTTGAAATATATGGTAGGAGACAGTGTGGTCACCGTATGTGGAGAAGAAGACATCCTGGTCAGCCATCTGTCGTCATTTAAATATGTGGAGGTCGATGGAGAGATTCACGAAACACCCTGCCAGGAATTTGAAGGGTTGCGCATCAAGGACAAAGGTCCCGGGCCGAGCAAAGCGTCGGAGGTAGCCGTCTCGTCATATAAAGAAGCTCAAGCTCTAGTAGAGACTGGTGAGACCAAGGGCTGGGGCAAAGTGCTGGATATTCCTGTGAAGATGGACCGATTCGGGCTGGGATACCAACCGTCGTCATCAGCACCTGCTGTGGGGGCACCCCGTTTCAGAGGGCCAATAACCATCTCTGCCAGTGGAGTATGCCATGAGACCATCAATGCTGCTTCAGAGTCTGACGAAGGAGACAGCGACTGTGATATGGATGCCTGGATTCAGCCAAGCACGCCAGGACAGGGATTGTGCAACTGGTCTATTCAGGAGCTTGTTCCTGTGACTCTTAAACAGTAATGCTTTGTTTTATTAATTGTTGAACAATCTGGTGTCTTGCCCGGGGCATCATGATTTGCTTAGGGCTGTGCTGTTATATTGCGTGTTTATCATTAAATAAAAGGCGTTTTTCATGTGCAAATATTGCGATCTCTGTTTTTCTTGTTTTGTATTTTTCAATAAAATGGCAACGTGGTTATTCGCTCTTACGCATTTTGAAGCATTTAACCATTCTTTTTGCAGGATAACATTTTCAGATGACATCCTTGAGCCACCTATGACTCGTCCCGACTTTGAACATCCGGTATTTCAGGCCGAAGAAGAGGTTGTTGAAGATGGTGACGTTCCCGAAGAATTGTCGTGGTTGGTGAAACAAGAGGAAAGAGTCATTCTGCCTCATGAAGAGGTCATCGAAATCATTAACCTGGGGTCGGAAGGGGTTGAGAAGAATATTCGTATAGGGGCCGCGCTGCGGAGCGACATCAAGCGAAGACTGGTTGAAATGCTCCGAGAGTATAGTGATGTGTTCGCTTGGTCGTATGAAGATATGCCAGGGCTCGATACAGATATGGTTGTGCATCGTCTGCCATTGAAAGAAGAATGCCCGCCGGTCAAACAAAAGCTTCGCAGAACTAGACCAGATATGGCAGTGAAGATCAAAGAAGAGGTTCAAAAACAGTGGGATGCTGGTTTCCTGGCTGTGAAAAAATATCCCTCATGGGTTGCTAACATCGTACCAGTGCCAAAGAAAGATGGCAAGGTTCAAATGTGTGTGGATTATAGGGATTTGAATAAAGCGAGCCCAAAGGATGATTTTCCGCTTCCTCATATCGATGTGCTAGTTGATAATACTGCTCAATACTCCGTATTCTCCTTCATGGATGGCTTCTCAGGCTATAATCAGATTAAAATAGCGCCAGAGGACATGGAGAAGACTACTTTCATAACGCCTTGGGGAACATTTTGTTACAAAGTGATGCCCTTTGGTTTGAAGAATGCTGGGGCAACGTATCAGCGTGCAATGACGACTCTTTTCCATGATATGATGCATAAAGAGATCGAAGTTTATGTTGACGATATGATTGCTAAATCCCAGACGGAGGAAGAGCATCTCGTGAATCTGCTGAAGTTATTCAAAAGGCTTAGGAAGTTCAGGCTGAGACTGAACCCTAACAAGTGCACCTTCGGGGTGAGATCGGGTAAACTGCTGGGGTTTATCGTAAGTGAAAGAGGAATAGAGGTGGATCCTGCAAAAATAAAAGCAATTCAAGAGATGCCGATGCCTAAAACAGAGAAAGAGGTGCGCGGGTTTTTAGGGAGGTTGAACTACATCGCTCGGTTCATATCTCACCTAACGGCTACGTGTGAACCATTGTTCAAGCTGTTGAAGAAAGATCAGGCTGTAACGTGGAACGAAAATTGTCAAAAGGCGTTCGATAAAATAAAGCAGTATTTGCAGGAGCCTCCTATTTTGATACCTCCAGTGGCAGGGAGACCCTTGATTATGTATTTGACAGTTCTTGAGGGCAGCATGGGTTGTGTTCTCGGTCAACACGACGAGACAGGAAGGAAAGAGCATGCAATATACTACTTGAGTAAGAAATTTACAGATTGTGAATCTCGATATTCAATGCTTGAAAAAACTTGTTGCGCGCTAGCCTGGGCCGCCAAGCGTTTAAGGCAATACATGCTGAATCATACAACCATGCTCATCTCGAAGATGGATCCTATCAAATATGTATTCGAAAAGCAAGCATTATCAGGGAGAATTGCCCGTTGGCAGATGGTCTTGACTGAATACGACATCCAATATGTCTCGCAGAAGGCTATAAAGGGGAGTGTACTGTCTGAGTATCTGGCAGAGCAGCCTATTGAAGATTACCAATCGATGAGGTTTGATTTTCCTGACGAGGATATCATGTACCTAAAGATGAAAGATTGCGAGGAGCCGTTGCCAGATGAAGGACCAGAGTTGGGTTCCAAATGGAAGATGATATTTGACGGAGCTGTAAACGCTTACGGTAGCGGAATAGGGGCAATCATCACTACTCCACACGGGTCGCACATCCCGTTTACTGCTCGATTGACCTTTGCAGTTACCAATAATGAAGCCGAATACGAAGCTTGTATCATGGGGCTTGAAGAAGCCATTGATTTGCGAATCAAACATCTGGACGTATACAGAGACTCAGCTCTGGTGGTGAACCAGATAAAAGGGGAATGGGAGACACGTCAACCAAATTTAATACATTACATGAATTATGCAAGGAGATTGTTGCCTTTCTTTGACAAGGTTGAATTGCATCATGTACCGCGAGTAGAGAATCAAATGGCTGACGCCCTTGCCACTTTGTCTTCCATGTACAAAGTCAACTTCTGGAACGAGGCTCCCAGAATCATTATCTCTCGGCTTGACAGACCTGCCTTCGTGTTTGCTATTGAAGAAGCATCCGATGACAAACCATGGTATTTCGATATCCTTAATTTTCTGAAGAACAAAGAGTATCCGGCTGGGGCATCCAGTCAAGATCAGAAGACTCTCAGGAGATTGGCGGGTAACTTCTATTTGAATCCGGATGGTGTCTTATACAGAAGAAACCACGATTTGGTGCTGCTACGTTGCGTAGATGAAAAAGAGGCAAAGCTGCTGTAATACCCCAAATTTTACCCTTATATTTAGTCAGTCATTTCGCATAGCATCTCATCTGTGCATCTGCTAACCACTAACCAGTCATAAAGTGCGTTTTGTTTTGCAGGAACTACCCCAGGGGCGTTTTGGTCATTTTGAAGCATAATTCGTGATTTTGGGCCCAATGAGTTTTTATTCCTGAGGCATTTATTTACGTGGGTTTGATTATGTTAGGATATCAATTTGGGTTGGAAAATCTGATCTGTGGAACAGGGTTTTAACAAGAAATCATTCTTCTATCTTCTAGTTCATTTTAGAGGGAAAACAGTGAAAACTTCGACTGATTAATGGAACCTATTCATGGTGAAGGTATTAAGCTTATTATGCAAGATTGGACCGGATTAATTCAAGGATATTTGACTAAGTGAGGTTTAATCGGATGTTGAGGTATTTGCAGATTTTAATCATGGAAAAGAAATTGGGAAATGATTTTAATAGAATATGTGAATTTTATTCATAATATTTTATTATTATTATTACAATTTGTAAAGTGAATTTGGATAGAAATGTGAAGTTTATTCATAATATTTTGTCATGATCTACAAAGAGGAAATAATTTGGATAAAGAATGTTATTGAATTTATTCATAATATTTTTTGTTACAAGTTACAAGAGAGAAAATCAAAATTGTATATCCTAAAAATCCTAAGTCCTAAATATCCCTAAGTGTTCTTCATGATACCCTTTTCTCCGCAAAATCTCCGATCAACCTGCACGTCAAAGAGAAACAAAACAGAACACAAACAGAATAGAAGGGGTTAGAAATTATTTTTGACACTCTCAGAACATCGTCATCATCGAGTGCCGGGAGTGGCACAACCAAAGCTGCGTCCTACCCCCCCGTTACCGATCCGCGCCGTTGGCGTCAGATCAGGTAACACCTGTTCTTATCATTACAGGACATCCGAGAGATAGAAGTGATAAAAGAAGCGGGACTGATTCGCTCTTGCCGCAATTGAATTTCCAAACTGATACAAAGACAAATTTGGACTCAAACCCGGATGCCGGCAGGTCTGAGTCATTTTTCGAAATTTCCAACACCTGAAAATCCACAACAGCATCAGTACCAGGTTCAAAGTTCAGTACTCAAAGCAAGACAGCTCATAAGCTGTATAAACAGAACAGCCATAAGTAAGTGGAAATTCAAATTGAAAGTGCACAACCAAAAAAAACTGCATCCAGTCTGAACCACATAAGTGAGTTCATGAACACCAAGTCCAAACAGAACGGAAAATATGAAATGCAAACCAGAACTGCATCAAACAATGTACCAAAAGTTCTGAATTATCAGTTAAGGGCAAGTTTCAATTTGAACCAGTTCGAATGGCAAGTCACGAAAAACATGAATAACCACACCGAGTTGCAGCAAAATCATAGCACAAATCATACCAGAAAGAGCAAGGATGAACTCATGTAATCACATCAGTTCAGGGCAAGCCTGAATCAAAGGTGCAAGTCACCATGACAAGCCAACAAAGTAGCAAGCTAAAGGCGTCGTGGAATAAGGCACCGAATGCAAGGGCATCAGTTATCGCACATCATGGCCCAACCTAAAACAATCAATCTGAAAACTAACAACATAGGATTGTAGTGTCTTCTCCGAACGGCTCAGACAAGCTGTCATCATCGCCGCGTAACCTTCCCGGCAATTCTGACTCGACCGAAGCACCAGCTCTCTCTGAAAGAAGAAGAGGAAAAGAATCCATAATCTGCAATAAAACCAGAAACCTACATCAGAAGAGCCAATTGGAAACCAGTTAAACAACAATCCACATCTGTGAAACCAAAACAAATCCAATACGGTTTATCAAACAGATTGCCATAGCCAAATCAAAATCCCTGTTCGAGAAGGAAAAAATCCAAATCAGTTTCAAAGAAGATATCCAATTAGGTTTGGTCCCAAAACAGATCAAAACAAATCCATATCTGAAAATCCCAATCAAATCCTAAAAAAGGAAACAAGATATATCAGTATCAGAAAAATCCAATCAGGGTATCATAAATTCGATCAAACAAGAGTGAATCCGAAAAGTGTTCAAACCATATCAAAAATCACAGCAAATCAGATCGAAAAGTAACGCAAATCCATTGTTAACAAAGGCCCAAAAGAAAGATCGAAAAAGATATATAAAAGGGAAGATACCACCTGATGAAAAACCCTAGAAAAAACGGCGAAACCACCATCGCAAGCCGAACCCTAACGGACGAAATCACATGCAAAACCCTAGGCGGCGCGAACGAAAACGAACGTGAACTCAGACGAAGGATCATCGTCATCATCGTTCAGAGAAACACCCAAAGTCATCGAAATAGACTGATACGCACCGAACGGAGAAGATCGCCGTCGCCGTTCGTTACGAACGGCGGGCAACCAACACTCCCAGCCTCAGTTTCCAAACATCATCGGCCATTCATCGCAGATTGGAAGATTCACGGTCGTAAAACCTAAGCTACCGTCGTTTAAAAACTGTGTTCCTCACTTTCATTTTTTTCAGATGAGTTATGGAGTTAAAGAAGAGTTTATGGCGCCACCTCGGAGCATGAAAGAAGAGAGACGGAAGCTATGAGGAAGATACGAGAGAGAATCGAGAGAGAAGAAGGAGAATGCAAACGGCGCCGCGAAGGGGGCATTAGGGTTCTAAAACCCTAAAACTGCATTTCGTTTCTTATGACTCACCAACCGGGTTGGGTCCGGGGTGATGACCGGCCCAACCCCTTTTTATTTTTATTATTTTTGTTGTTTTTTTAAAAAAAATCTGTCTTTTAACTTTTTATTTTTGTTTTTTTTAAAAAGTTGTTTTTAAAAGAATCATTTTATTTTTATAATTAAAAAAAAACTGTTTTAAAAACCTTTTGTGTAAATATTATAAATAAATAAAAACTAAAAAAACCCTTTTTATAAGAAAATTTAAAACCTCTTTTCACTTAATAATAATAAAAAACTTTTAATAAATAACTTAAAAAATCTTTTTTTAAAAAAATATCTAAGTTAAAATCTTTTTAAGATTAAATTTAAAATATTTTCTATTAACATTACTTTTTTTTATATAGATTCATTTAACATCTCTTTCAAAATAACAAAAAATCTTCAATATTACACTTTTTCTCTTGACTTGTCCAATTACCGCTTAATCTTGCTTATTGACAGTGTTCATCATTTGCAGCTCTTACTGTGTGGTTGGTTTATTTAAATTTCATTACTATATTGTAACTGCTTCTCATATGTAACCCCGCGAATCTAATAATCGCGCTTTAAATTTCTGCCTTTAAATTTCTGTTTGTATGGCTTTAATTTCTGTCATTATTCTCTGTTTGCAATTCAGTTATCTCACACATTCATTCTGTCACACTACACACTTCCGAAGAAATTAGGTCTAGCTTTTGGTCGCCGCGCCAATAGTCCTCAACTTCAAACCCTTACAACTCTTGCAAACCCTAATTTTCACACATATCTCGCTGTGGACAAGATTACAATTTTACCCCTAGCATTAGGTCAAAGAGCCGCCGCGCTCATTTTAGGGTTTCCCGCCGTGGAATCCCTAACCTAATTTAACCCTAATCAACTTAACAATTCAACGTAGAGATTTGGAGTTTCTACACTCCGCGTAAGCGTGTCCTTAAGATACGTTTATTCCCTTTGAGACCTTGACCACAGTCAAGAAGTCTCTAACCTCCCTATTGAGGGGAACTACGATTACTCTGATTCCACTCCCGTAAGGATACGTAGGCACAAGATGCGATGTCTTGCCGAGTAAACTTAGATTTAACCCCTTAGGTCTCTTTTCTCACTTTTAATCCTTTGTACATATACCTTAAGCAAATAAATAAAGCAAATAGTAAACATTTGAACAAAAGGTTCCTGTAGAGTACTACAGAAGTTTAGGGTGCTAATACCTTCCCTAGATTTAACCAACCCCCGAACCCTAGATCTTTCCCCGCATTGTGTTTACGATGCAAAATAAGTTTTCCCTCTTTTGACCTTTTCCTTCGGATAAATCAAAGAGCGGTTGTGAATTGAATTGCGATTCAAACTCATTAATAGTTTGATATCCTATTTCCACCGCAACAGCTGCTCATGGAGGAAATACATGAAGGTACCTTCGGTACGCATGCTGGTGGACATGCTATGACGAGAAAGCTGCTGCGGGCTGGTTATTTTTGGCTGACTATGGAAACTGATTGTTTCAAGTTTGCGAGGAAGTGCCACAAGTGCCAAATCTATGCTGATAAGATCCATGTGCCTCCGAGTCCTCTGAATGTGATGTCATCGCCATGGCCATTCTCGATGTGGGGAATCGATATGATTGGAAAGATCGAGCCGACAGCTTCTAACGGGCACCGGTTCATTCTAGTAGCAATCGATTATTTCACCAAGTGGGTAGAAGCGGCGTCTTACGCAAATGTAACTAAGCAGGTAGTGGCCAGATTCATCAAGAGAGATATCATTTGCCGATATGGAATCCCCGAGCGGATAATTACGGACAACGGTTCAAACCTGAACAACAAAATGATGAAGGAGCTCTGTCAGAATTTCAAGATCGAACATCATAACTCCTCCCCTTACCGACCCAAGATGAATGGCGCTGTCGAAGCGGCCAATAAGAATATCAAGAAGATCGTTCAAAAGATGGTGGTGACCTATAAGGATTGGCATGAGATGCTACCTTTTGCTTTGCACGGTTATCGTATGACGGTACGCACATCAACCGGGGCAACCCCGTTCTCGTTAGTATACGGAATGGAAGCAGTGCTACCACTGGAAGTTGAGATCCCTTCTCTGAGGGTATTGCGATATGTTCAGCTAGACGAGGCAGAATGGGTGAAAGACAGGTTGAACCAACTGAGTTTGATGGATGAGAAGAGGCTAGCTTCTCTAGCATACGGTCGTTTGTACCAGAGCCGAATGAAGAAAGCATATGATAAGAAGATACATCCGCGAAGCTTTCAGACGGGCGACCTGGTGCTGAAAAGGATTCTCCCGCCGCAGGCAGATCACAGGGGCAAGTGGACCCCCAACTACGAAGGGCCATACGTTGTCAGAAAAGTCTTTTCAGGAGGAGCGTTATTGTTGGCCACCATGGACGGTGAAGACTTTACGTCGCCTGTGAATTCGGACGCAGTTAAAAAATACTTTGCTTAAAATTGACCCGCTGGACAGAAAAAGAGAGTCCAGGCAAAAATGGGGCATCCTGGCGAACCAAAAACAGAATGAAAGGTTCGGGCAAAAGTTAGGGATAAAGTGAAAAAATGTACACCCGCGAAGTTGAAAACCTACACTGGGCGGCTTCGGCAAAAAAGGGTATCCCGGTGAACTGAAAACCCGTAAAGGGCGGTTCACGCAAAAGTTAGGGATTTGAAAAGCAAATGACTGCGGTCCGAATTTGATACTGCAGTGAGCATTGGTGCGGGAGAATATACCTGAGGGGTCGATTATCAGATACAATCTATTCGGAAGTGTGGATACCGGGAAAGTATTAGAGTCGGGCGAGTCATAGGAGGATCAGTTCGTGGTGATCGTCTGCATCCCGTTGCCGACATGTGTACAAATTTGATTTGTCAATATATTTATGCTTCTTGTGCATACTTGTATATTTGCTTTGCGTAGCTTCCTCTTTTCAGGAGTTACATCCCGTGTACAAAAACTCCGCCCATTCAGGGGCCCAATCAATAAAATATGTTATTCAGTACTTGATGCTGGTTCTTTACTGTTTTGTGCATGATAAAACGCCTAGGTTGATGAAACTAGCATGTGTATAACGTCACTGGCCCTTGCCAAAAGTTGCTAAAACTTTGAATTAACTGAAAATAATGTCACTAACGCTAACCTGAACAGATTGGTTGCATCGACTTGTCTTGTCTTGTTTGTGGTGTTGCAGGGTTCGTAGCCGTACGAGGAAGACGATCAAAAGATTGCAGTAACGAAAGACTCGATCCCCACGCAGGTCGTGCCTGTTCCTCACTAAATAAGGATCAAATCCCTCAGCTCATCGTAGCTTATCCAAAGGACGTTCTCCAGCAAAGTCATTTATCTTTAGCAGAGGGTCATTTACTCTCCCCTAGCGGAGCCAGTTGATTTTCCCCAAGAGAATTGGTTCGCCCAACGGAGTTCTCTTTTCAGCAAGTATTTTCATTCCTCTCAGAGGAACTCGAAGATTAAGGCTCTCCCCAGCAGAGTTGGTTGTGAGTTCTGGCATTTATTTTGTCAGAATACCGTGTGATATCTGTTCACTATCCAGTAGAAGTTCAATCATACCAGGCGCATCTGCTATTCTCCAGCAGAGTTATAATCCCCAGCAGGGTGCTACTTCAATGAGGTGCTGGGTTTAAGTTCCCAATTTCCCAGCTGAGTCGACTTCCCTCATCCAGCATTTATTTTGCTGGAATAGTCCTGCAGCACCTAGCTATCCCCAGCGGAGTCGGCATTGTCTTCAGCATTTATTTTGCTGGAGCAGTTCCTGTATCTCAGCAGTTCAAGTCTGCAATTTGCATCGGCATACAGCGTCATATTTGCATCCACCCAAGTAAAAGCACGTAGCATTTCCATGTCGAATGGAGCATTGCGTCATTGTCAAACATATGCATTTTGAAATATAAACCAGGTTTGCTAACCGTTCGTGTTCAAGTGTTGTTTCTCATGCAGGTTGAAGGAGCTCTTGCTCAAATGAATTACCTAGACATTCAATATCTCGGCGTGAGACATTCAGCGAAAGAGTCAGCTTTGGCACTATTCCCCACAGAATTATCATGATGAAGTTCTCCTTGCATCCGAGCAGAGTTGCTTGTGTAAATGTCTCTTGTTCTCCCCGCCAGAGTTAGTAGGCAAATTTCTCTTCACTCCCAAGCAGAGTTATTTGTCGTCAAAGGGTTTCAGGAATCGGAATTTCAGAGGTTGCCGCCGGGTACCAGAACAGGCGTCCGGTAGTTTGATTTCCAAATATCCCCAGTAGAGTCCGCTTCAAAGTCGCTGTCACGTCAGTGCTAAGAAGTTTGTGGTTTGGGACCAATGGAAGGATGAGTCCTGACGTGGACAATTTTATTGACAGGTTTTCTTTGTGCTAGAAAAGTGGGGGTCCTAACGTGGACAGATTTATTTCCTCATGGTTGATAAGAGGTGCTAGTCCTAACGTGGACAGGTTCGATTTTTCAGAATTTTCGGAATGTGGAGTCCTAACGTGGACATTTCTCCCAGGTGACGATATGTGTTAGTCCTAGTGTGGACAGTTTGGATTTCTTGGTATTGATTGAATGGGAAGTCATGACGTTGACAAAGTGGATTAGTCTTCGTGTTGGTGTCCTGACGTGGACCATTTTATTTCCAGCAGATATCTCTATTCGTAATGGTGAAATGTGCGTCCTGACGTGGACAGGTTTATAGTTCTTCGTGATGACAAGATGCGAGCGTCCTGACGTGGACAAATTGATCCTTCTTCGTGTTGTTGGCGAAGTGTGTGTCCTGACGTGGACGAGTTTATTTCCCCAGCAGGTCAAAGACGCGTGAGTCCTGACGTGGACAAGTTTTATTTCCTCAGCGAGTCAAAAGGGGAGTCCTTACGTGGACAAGTTGATTCCTTACGTGGAAAGAAAGATTTTATTCCTTACGTGGAAAGACGATGTATTCCTTACATGGAAAGGTGGGTCCTAACGTGGACGATGTAGTCCTGACGTGGACAAGTTAGTTCCTAACGTGGAAAGATTGTGATTCCTTATGTGGAAAGGTGGGTCCTAACGTGGACGATGTATTCCTTACGTGGAAAGATTGGAGTCCTTACGTGGACAAAGAAAGGCGAGATGGGAGTCCTAACGTGGACGAATCAAGATGTTAATTCCTTACGTGGAAAGAAGTTGATTCCTTACGTGGAAAAGTTGAGTCCTTACATGGACAAGTCAAGAAGATGGCATTCCTTACGTGGAAAGAAGAGAGGTTTCCTTACGTGGAAAGGTGTTATTCCTTACGTGGAAAGAAGAGAGGTTTCCTTACGTGGAAAGATGTTATTCCTAACGTGGAAAAGTTTAGTCCTGACGTGGACAGATCCAGACGAAGTCTTAGTCCTAACGTGGACGGTGTTATTCCTTACGTGGACGGTGTTATTCCTTACGTGGAAGAACGATGTATTCCTTACGTGGAAAGTTCAGTCCTGACGTGGACAGATTCATAAAAGAAGTTGGTTTCCTTACGTGGAAAGATGTTATTCACAAGATGAAAAAAAAGATGGGTTCCTTACGTGTAAAATTTTAGTCCTGACGTGGGCAGATCCAGACGAAGTTATAGTCCTAACGTGGACGATGTTATTCCTAACGTGGAAGAGTTTATTCCTAACATGGAAGAGTTTAGTATTCAACCGTCTCGTACCTCGAATGTTTGAAGGCCGTTCGCTCTTCACCCAATCGGGTCCAAGTCGCTTGAATAGGGGCAGCTGTTGCACCCTAAAATTTGCTCAACCTTATTTACCTGGGTTTATGTTTCAATATCATTAGCATTTGCATATAGAGTCATGTACATAGTCTAATCATCTGCATAGCATAGCATAGCAAGTCAGCCAACAGGGGCCAATCATTATTCTCATCTCTATGAGCCTATCAAGAGGTTATTATTCAAATTCAATCTCATTCAAGTCATCAGAAAGAATTGGAAAGATAAAGAAGTCAATGGATCAAGCAGTGCATCCATCTCCTATCTGAGGGTATCTGAGGGTCATCAAAGAAATTGTGAGCTGTGGGCTGAGCATGGGGAGTATGTGGATATCATGGGATACTTAGAAAGTCATTTGGAGAAGGAGACAAGTCATTGATGTGATCACAAGAATTGCAGTTGAAGACAGTCAACTAGGGTTTCATCTGGGTCAACCCTGGGTCAACTCTAGGTCAATTGATTGATTGAAAGGCATTAAGGGCTATTGGAGAGGTGTGGGGTTCATCATTTGACATGAAGAATAAGGATATGGTGATATGTCAAGAAGAAATCAAGAGAAATCAAGGAGAAAAGGAGTTTCTAAATTAGGGTTTCTGTGTAAAATCCCCTAATTTAGGTCAAATTACCAAGCAAGATAAGTCAAAATGAAAGCTTCAAATGGATCCTTGGTCAACATGAACCTTGTAGAGGATCTCAATACCTTTAATTTGAGTGGTGGAAGACATCAAGGAAATTTATAGAACTCAAGTTATGGTCCTTGCAAGTTACAAGTCATCTGAGGTATCTGAAAATTTGTCTGTGAAAGTGACTTGTCTTCCAAGCAACTTTTACCCCTCAAGGAAATTTCAAATGAATTTATGGTCAACATAAGAGTTGTTCCTCATTGTCTTAGCTTTCTATAATGGTATGGTATGCCTTCATATGATTTGTGGAACTCTACTTGTGGTCTTGGCAAGCAAAGGGTATTTTGGTCATCTGAGAATTACAGGTCATTCCAAGCCTATGCCCAAAACTCATACAAGGAAGCTTCAAATGAAAAACTTCACAACATCAAACTTGTTCCAAATGACATTTTGAGTCTAGAAAAGTGACCATGAAAGATTGTAAAGACTCATAGCTCAAGGTTTCAAAATTGGTGGATTTAATGAATAAAAAATGACCTAAATTTGAGATTTTTCATAGTTTGGCCAAATGAGGTGAAATTATAGGTCATTTTGATTGTAAAAATAATTTTGAGAACATTGGCAAAAGTAGAATTTTGAGTTTGGTTCAAGATTTAGGAGTTATGCATGGTTACTTACAATGAAAGTTACATAATCCAAATTCAAGGGAAATTGTGCATGGGAAGTTTCTCCAAGGTTCTAGGACTTTCCAATGGCATCTATATATTGTATGGAGTGGTTTCATGCCATGGTTGGTGAATCACATTGATCAAAACACAAGTTATACACCAATCTTCCAATTTGCAAAATCAATTCAAACTCTCTCAAATCTCTATCAATCTCCATTTTTCTTGATCTGATCTTCATCACCATCACTCATAGATCACATTTCATACAAGCATTTGGTTGATTTGAGGGGAACTCGTGCCATACAATTTAACCATCCAAGAAGCAAGAACTTTTCAATCACAATATCCAAGAGGTTTGAGTCAGAATTTCTGCATACAGAATCAAGAATTGGTAGTGTGGATCAAGTTCCAATCATTGCAAGCCTTGGATCAAGAGGATTCCATAGCTGTTTTCATCATCACACCAGGTTGGTATATTCATTCGAATTGCATGATTTAGTTAGAATTATAGGGAATTATTAGCATAGAAATGTTAGGATAGGTTAGATGACTGATTTTGGTGAGTTTGAAGAAGTTTAATGAAGATTGATCATGGTGTGCACAAACTGTTGGAGCTTGTAACTCATAGGTTATGGCACGATAATCTTGAATGATTAACTCATAATGATCAGCATAAGATGTGGATTAGTTTAGGGCAAGAATTAGAGAGAATTGGAAGAAGTGATATCAGGTGATCATGGTGGATTCAGAATGTTATATGTATCGGGTTCCATTGTTGAGTGAGTTTCAGAAGAAGATATTGACATGGCTGCGTAGAGGGAAGAATTTAGCGCAACTTTGCTCTTTATATCATGTGGATCCATGGAGAATGGAGAGAGAACAGAACGATGGAAGATGCATGCATGGTTAGGGTTTTCAGACTTTAGGGTTTGCTGGAGGTTGAAGACGACTTGTGGGCCACACGATCAGGCATTGGACTTTGACTTGGCTTTGGATCCAACGGCCACGATTAAAAGAAAAAATGGAGGGAATTTCAAATGGTGCAACGCACCGTTTCATTAAACATAATCAGACTGGGCTCAAACAATTGTTGCTACCGACACCCTCCTCAATCAGGCCCATTTCCATTTCAACTAAAATAATTGCTAACTGCACCGTTTTGCTTTTTTTTTTTTTAATTTTTGTTATCATTTTCTGTTTGATTGGGCCCAGACGCGCCTGCTATGCGCGCCCCTCCAGTCTGGGCCCACCTTGCATTTTAACTAATTTTCACTACTTTCTGCACCCCATTTCAATTAATTCAATTTTATTTTCTTTCAAATTTTCATTTCATTAAAAAATTCATAAAAAATAGAAAAATGCATGATTTTAATTGGTTCTTTTTTTCATGTTGTTCATAATTTTGTCAATAAAATTATCCCACAAAAAAATTAATATTTCATTTTATTTTAGTATTTTTAGCATATTTTTCTATTAAATAGGTTTAAATAATGGTTTGTTTAGTGCATGAAATTGATAATTTTAGTTTGAATAGATGCCTTAACATTTTTAATCCATTCTTTTTAGGTTGATTAGATTAGATTTTTATCTTGTATATAAAATTTAGTTCATATTTTTAGGACTTAATTTTAGGTGATTTGTTTAGGTGTGAACAACATGATCAAAACTAAGGTTTAGGAGATAACATAGGTGAATTAGTTCATTTCCCTTAGGAGTTAGAGATTGAATTTTTGGGGTATGGGACTATAGGGATTATGAGTAGTTATTAGATCCCTTAGAAAATATTAGGATTCCCCTACTGCTATTAGTACTGTCTATATTTGCTTGACTGGTGTGGTGTGCCCTCTCTGGGGATTATTATTTTGTCTGTGTGGGTATTGGGATTACTTTGGGGAATGGGAGAGCTGAAGACTTGTGATGTGGAAGCCATGGGAGTCCAGAGCTTGAAGACCAACTTCCAGAGTTGATGAGGAGATTCTTGCTGGCAGCTGTTGAGGAGTATAGGACTTAGGAGTTAGGCAGAGCCCTGGAGCAGAAAACTTGATTCTCAAATATGGAATGCCTTGTTTGCATCCATTCTTTCCCTATGATTCAAAGTCTCTTTCAAATATCCACCTCCTTCCTTTGGAAGGATCAGTGAATGTATTTGAAAGATAGAACTTTTGAGGGAAAATTGTCTGTATAATGTTAACAGTTAATGAGCCACCCTTGGTAGGCAGTTTACCGTTTAACATTTATTCACTCTTATGATTGATTCCTCTTGAAGATTGAGACTTGAAGAAAAGCCAGTGCAGATTGAAGACTGATAATCAAAGCCCTTGCTTGAAGGCTGTGGAGATGAAGATTGATGCTTGCTGAAGCTTGAAGACAGATGATGATGACTTAAAGTCAGATGTTGATGCAGAGCTGCTGTGGCTGTTTATTTTTTCTGCTGTTATTCATTGCTGATGTATTGTTTGGTTTTCCCTGACTATATTGTTTGCTGTTTAATCGGTTGGGTTGAAAGTGAATGTTGTTCACTTTTGCCTATTGTTTTCCAGGTTCTAGGTTGAGTGGGACTCCCTTGCCTCGCTTGTATTGTTGCATCCATGCATTTTACCGCTTTACTGTATATATCTGTTATTGTTTCTGTTTCCGTCTATTCCCTTAGAATCTCTGTTTCTCTCTGTGCAGGAGAGGAGCATGATAGACATTAGGTCTTAACCCATGCATGATAACATTAGGTTAGTTTGATTCCCTTTTCAACCATAGGTTAGAGTTCTGTCTCTTCTTTCTCAAAACAAACAGAAAAACACAATAAGATTTCAAACACAATAAAAGACACTTCTTCCGTAAAAGAATGTGAACTCATCAAAACGTCATTTTTATCCGCTTGGACTGTTAATCAGAAAAACCCTTTTTCAGAAGGAATAAAAACAATCAAGACAGACTTGTGTCGTACGTGGCCCGAACTACGTTTGCTCTGATCTTTCATGCTGTATGAAAGTACGTAGGCATAGGATGCGATATCCTAGCGAGCAACCTTCCCCTCCTTTCCAGTAGGTAGGCGAACTACGTTGACTCTGATTTCTCGTTCCAGACGGGAATACGTAGGCATAAAGTGCGATACTTTGCCGAGTCATTTTATTTTCTTTTAACCCCTGACCTGTAGAGTAGATAGAATAACAATCCATACCCAAAAACAAGCATGGATCCCGTCGAGTACGACGGACGTGAGGGGTGCTAATACCTTCCCCTTGCGTAACCGACTCCCGAATCCAGGTTTTGGTTGTGACGACCATACCTTTCCCGTCTTTGCGGTAGGTTTACTCTGAGCGTTCCCTTTCCCTCCTGTGGGATAAATAACACGCGGTGGCGACTCTCCTGTTCAGCCGGCGCCGATTTTCGCAGTAGCGACACCTTGCTGTAACAAAATATCCCTCATGGGTCGCTAACATCGTACCAGTGCCAAAGAAAGACGGTAAAGTGAGAATGTGCGTCGATTACCGTGACTTGAATAAAGCGAGCCCGAAAGATGATTTTCCGCTTCCGCATATCGATGTGCTAGTAGATAATACTGCTCAATACTCCGTATTCTCCTTCATGGATGGCTTCTCGGGCTATAATCAGATTAAAATGGCGCCAGAAGACATGGAGAAGACGACCTTCATAACACCGTGGGGAACATTTTATTATAAAGTGATGCCCTTTGGTTTGAAGAATGCTGGGGCAACGTATCAGCGTGCAATGACGACTCTTTTCCATGATATGATGCATAAAGAGATCGAAGTTTATGTTGACGATATGATTGCCAAATCCCAGACGGAGGAAGAGCATATGGTGAATCTGCTGAAGTTGTTCAAAAGGCTTAGGAAGTTCAGGCTGAGACTGAACCCTAACAAGTGCACCTTCGGGGTGAGATCGGGTAAGCTGCTGGGGTTTATCGTAAGTGAAAAAGGAATAGAGGTTGATCCTACTAAAATAAAAGCAATCAAGAGATGCCGACGCCTAAAACAGAGAAAGAGGTGCGCGGGTTTTTAGGGAGGTTGAACTACATCGCTCGGTTCATATCTCACCTAACTGCCACGTGTGAACCTTTATTCAAGCTGTTGAAAAAAGATCAAGCTGTAACGTGGAACGAAAATTGTCAAAAGGCGTTCGATAAAATAAAGCAGTATTTGCAGGAGCCTCCTATTTTGATACCCCCAATGGCAGGGAGACCTTTGATTATGTATTTGACAGTTCTAGAGGGAAGCATGGGTTGTGTTCTCGGTCAACACGACGAGACAGGGAGAAAAGAGCATGCGATCTACTACTTGAGTAAGAAGTTCACAGATTGTGAATCTCGATATTCAATGCTTGAAAAGACTTGTTGCGCGCTAGCCTGGGCCGCCAAGCGTTTAAGGCAATACATGCTGAATCATACAACCATGCTCATCTCGAAGATGGATCCTATCAAATATGTATTCGAAAAGCAAGCGCTATCAGGAAGAATTTCCCGTTGGCAGATGGTCTTGACTGAATATGACATCCAGTATGTCTCGCAAAAGGCTATAAAGGGGAGTGTACTGTCTGAGTACATGGCAGAGCAGCCTATTGAAGATTACCAATCGATGAGGTTTGATTTTCCTGACGAGGATATCATGTACCTAAAGATGAAAGATTGTGAAGAGCCGTTGCCAGACGAAGGACCAGAGTTGGGTTCCAAGTGGAAGATGATATTTGATGGAGCTGTAAATGCTTATGGTAGCGGAATAGGGGCAATCATTACTACTCCACACGGGTCGCACATCCCGTTTACTGCTCGATTGACCTTTGCAGTTACCAATAATGAAGCCGAATACGAAGCTTGTATTATGGGGCTTGAAGAAGCCATTGATTTGCGAATCAAAAATCTGGACGTATACGGAGACTCAGCTCTGGTGGTGAATCAGATAAAAGGGGAATGGGAGACACGTCAGCCCAATTTGATACATTACATGAATTACGCAAGGAGATTATTGCCTTTCTTTGACAAGGTTGAATTGCATCATGTACCGCGAGCGGAGAATCAGATGGCTGACGCCCTGGCCACTTTCTCTTCCATGTACAAAGTCAACTTCTAGAACGAGGCTCCTAGAATCATTATCTCTCGGCTTGACAGACCAGCCTTCGTATTTGCTATTGATGAGGCATCTGATGACAAACCGTGGTATTTCGATATCCTTAATTTCCTGAAGAACAAAGAGTATCCGGCTGGGGCATCCAGTCAAGATCAGAAGACTCTCAGGAGATTGGCGGGTAATTTCTATTTGAATCCGGATGGTGTCTTATACAGAAGAAATCACGACTTGGTGCTGTTGCGTTGTGTAGATGAAAAAGAGACAAAGTTGCTCATGGAGGAAATACATGAAGGTACCTTTGGTACGCATGCTGGTGGGCATGCTATGACGAGGAAGCTGCTACGGGCAGGTTATTTTTGGCTGACTATGGAAACTGATTGTTTCAAGTTTGCGAGGAAGTGCCACAAGTGCCAAATCTATGCTGATAAGATCCATGTGCCTCCGAGTCCTCTGAATGTGATGTCATCGCCATGGCCATTCTCGATGTAGGGAATCGATATGATTGGAAAGATCGAGCCGACAGCTTCTAACGGGCACCGGTTCATTCTCGTAGCAATTGATTATTTCACCAAATGGGTGGAGGCGGCGTCTTATGCAAATGTAACTAAGCAGGTGGTGGCCAGATTCATCAAGAGAGATATCATTTGTAGATATGGAATCCCCGAACGGATAATCACTGACAATGGTTCAAACCTGAACAACAAAATGAAGAAGGAGCTCTGTCAGAATTTCAAGATCGAACATCACAACTCCTCCTCTTACCGACCCAAGATGAATGGCGTTGTTGAAGCGGTCAATAAGAATATCAAGAAGATCATTCAGAAGATGGTGGTGACCTATAAGGACTAGCATGAGATGCTACCTTTTGCTTTGCACGGTTATCGTACGACGGTACGCACATCAACCGGGGCAACCCCGTTCTCGTTGGTATACGGAATGGAAGCAGTGCTACCACTGGAAGTGGAGATTCCTTCGCTGAGAGTGCTACGAGACGTACAACTAGATGAGGCAGAATGGGTAAAAGACAGGTTGAACCAACTGAGTCTAATGGACGAGAAGAGGCTAGCTTCTCTAGCATACGGTCGTTTGTACCAGAGCCGAATGAAGAAAGCATATGATAAGAAGATACATCCTCGGAGCTTTCAGACGGGCGACCTTGTGCTGAAGAGGATTCTTCCGCCGCAGGCAAATCACAGGGGCAAGTGGACCCCCAACTACGAAGGGCCATACGTTGTCAGAAAAGTCTTTTCAGGAGGAGCGTTATTGTTGTCCACCATGGACGGTGAAGACTTTACGTCGCCTGTGAATTCGGACGCAGTTAAAAAATACTTTGCTTGAAATTGACCCGCTGGACAGAAAAAAGAGAGTCCAGGCAAAAATGGGGCATCCTGGCGAACCAAAAACAGAATGAAAGGTTCGGGCAAAAGTTAGGGATAAAATTGAAAAAATGTACACCCGCGAAGTTGAAAACCTACACTGGGCGACTTCGGCAAAAAAGGGTATCCCGGCGAACTGAAAACCCGTAAAGGGCGGTTCACGCAAAAGTTAGGGATTTGAAAGGCAAATGACTGCGGTCCGAATTTGTTACGACATTGAGCATTGGTGCGGGAGAATATACCTGAGGGGTCGATTATCAGATACAATCTCTTCGGAAGTGTGAATACCGGGAAAGCATTAGAGTCGGGCGAGTCATGGGAGGATCAGTTCGTGATGTTCATTTGCATCCCGTTGCCGACATGTGTACAAATTTAATTTGTCATCGTATTTATGCTTCTTGTGCATATTTGTATAGTTGTTGTGCGTAGCTTCCTCTTTTCAGGAGTTACATCCCGTGTACAAAAACTTCGCCCATTCAGGGGCTCAATCAATAAAATATGTTATTCAGTATTTGATGCTGGTTCTTTACTGTTTTGGGCATGATAAAACGCCTATGTTTGGTGAAACTAGCATGTGCATAACGCCGCTGGCCCTTGCCGACAATTGTTAAATCTTTGAATTAACTGAAAATGATGTCGCTAGCGCTAACCTGAATAGATTTGGTTGCATAGACTTGTCTTGTCTTGTTTGTGGTGTTGCAGGGTTCATAGCCATATGAAGAGGATGATCGAAAGATTGCAGTATGGGTCCGAAGCTCATAGCGAAAGACTCGACCCCCACGCAGGTCGTGCTTCTAAGATAGCATTATTCCTCAATAAAGAAGGATCGAATTCCCCCCAGCTAGTTGTAGCTTGTGCCAAAGGGCATGCTCCAACAGAGTCGTTTATCCTCAGCAGAGTTTGGCGATTCCTAGATTGCAGGCTGTATTCAGACAGTGCATCTCAAGCAGAGTGGTTTAGCCTCAGAAGATTAAAATTTCCAATTAGTGAGCTGTATTCAGACAGTTCCCCTTTCCCCGCAGGGTCATTTACTCTCCCCTAGCGGAGTCAGTTGATTTTCCCCAAGAGAATCGCTCCGGCCCCAACGGAGTTCTCTTTTCAGCAAGTGCTTTCCTCCCAGTGAAAATCGAAGATTAAGGCTCTCCCCGGCAGAGTTGGTGTGAGTCCTGGCATTTATTTTGTCAGAATACCGTGTGATATCCGTTCACTCTCCAGCAGAATTCCAATCATACTGTGTTCATTTGCTATTCTCCAGCAGAGTTACATTCCCCAACAGGGTGTTACTTCAATGATGTGCTTGGTTTAAGTTCCTAAGTTCCCAGCTGAGTCGACTTCACTCTTCCAGCATTTATTTTGCTGGAATAATTTTGTAGCACCTGGTTATCCCCAGCAGGAGTTGGCGTTGTCTTCAGCATTTATTTTGCTGGAGCAGTTCCTGTATCTCAGCAGTTCGAGTCTACATTTACGTTGGCATATAGTGTCATACTTGCATCCACCAAATAAAACGCGTAGCATTTCCATGTCGAATGGAGCATTGCGTCATTGTCGAACATGTGCATTTTGAAATATAAACCAGGTCGGCTAACCGTTTGTTTCAAGTCTTGCTCTCTTGCAGGTGGAATGATCTCTTGCTCAAATAAATCACTAAACATTCGAGGTATCGACGTGAGACATTCAATGAAGTGTCAGCTTTGGCATTATTCCCCACAGAGTTATCATGATGAAGTTCTCTTTGTCTCCGAGCAGAGTTATTTGTGTAAATTTCTCTTGTTTTCCCCGACAGAGTTATCACGAAGAATCTCTCCTCATTCCCAAGCAGAGTTATTTGCCATCAAAGGGCTTCATGAATCAGAATTTCAGAGGCTGCCGCCGGTTATCAGAACAGGCGTTTGGTAGTTTGGTTTCCAAATATCCCTAGTAGAGTCCGCTTCAAAGTCGCTGTCACGTCAGTGTTAAGAAGTTTGTGGGTGGGGACCAATGGAGAAATGAGTCCTGACATGGGCAATTTTATTGACGAGATTTCTTCGTGCTAGAGAAGTGGGTGCCCTAACGTGGACAGAGTTATTTCCCCGGGTGATAAGAAGTGCTAGTCCTAACGTGGACGGATTCAGTTTCTCAGTATTGATGGAATGTGAAGTCCTGACGTGGACAAAGTTGGTTACTCTTCGTGTTGGTGTCCTGACGTGGACCATTTATTTCCAGCAGATATCTTTATTCGTAATGGTGAGATGTGCGTCCTGATGTGGACAAAGTTTATATTTCTTCGTGATGACAAGATGCGAGAGTCCTGACGTGGACAAATTTATCTTTCTTCGTGTTGTTGGCCAAGTGTGTGTCCTGACGTGGACGAGTTTTGTTTCCCCAGCAAGTCGAAGACGCGTATGTCCTGACGTGGACAAGTTTTATTTCCTCAGCAAGTCAAGAGGTGAGTCCTGACGTGGACAGATCAAGACGAAACGCAAGTCCGAACATGGACAAGTTTATTCCTTACGTGGAAAGATTGAGTCCTTACGTGGACATATCAAGATTGATTCCTTACGTGGAAAGATGAGTTTATTCCTTACGTGGAAAGATTGAGTCCTTACGTGGACATATCAAGATTGATTCCTTACGTGGAAAGATGAGTTTATTCCTTACGTGGAAAGATTGAGTCCTTACATGGACATATCAAGATTGATTCCTCACGTGGAAAGATGAGTTTATTCCTTACGTGGAAAGATTGAGCCCTTACGTGGACATATCAAATTTATTCCTTACGTGGAAAGAGGTGTTCCTTACGCGGAAAGATTGGAGTCCTTACGTGGACAAATCAGAAGAGGTTTCCTTACGTGAAAAGATGCGATTCCTTACGTGGAAAGATTTTATTCCTTACGCGGAAAGATTGGAGTCCTTACGTGGACAAATCAAGAAGAGATGATTCCTTACGTGGAAAGATGGTATTCCTTACGTGGAAGAACGATGTATTCCTTACGTGGAAAAGTTTAGTCCTGACGTGGACAGATTCAGAAAAGAAGTTGGTTTCCTTACGTGGACAAAAGATGTGATTCCTTACGTGGAAAAAAAGACGTGTTCCTTACGTGGAAGAGCTTAGTCCTGACGTGGACAGATCCAGACGAAGTCTTAGTCCTAACGTGGACGGTGTTATTCCTAACATGGAAGAGTTTATTCCTAACGTGGACGGTTTATTCTCGACGAGATGCAGACGAGTTATCCCCAGCGAAGTTGTCGAGATTTCTCCGGGTCGACGGCAGGTGGAGTCCTAACGTGGACAAGATTTAGTTGAGATTTCTTTGTGTTGACAAAACAGGAGTCCTAACGTGGACAAGTTTTTCGATGATAGGATCTTTTTCAGGCTGATGAAAATAATCCCCAGCATGGTCTCTAATGGATCAGTGGGTTGCTGTAACAGTTGGTTTCAGTTGATGAATGTCGTTCCCTAAGCAGTGGTGCAGTTTATTCCTGCGGTTGGCAAATTTCCGGGTTCTTAGTATTCAACCGTCTCGTACCTCGAATGTTTGAAGGGCATTCGCTCTTCACCCAATCGGGTCCAAGTCGCTTGAATAGGGGCAGCTGTTGCACCCTAAAATTTGCTCAACCTTATTCACTTGGTTTATGTTTCAATTGCATTGTCATTTGCATAGTAGATCATATACATAATTCATCTGCATAGCATAACATAGAATAGCAAGTCATCCAACAAGGGACCAAGCATTATTCTCATCTCTATAAGCCTATCAAGAGGTTATTATCCAAATTCAAGATTATTCAAGTCATCAGAAAGAATTTGAAAGCTGGGAAGTCAATGGATCAAGCAGTGCATCTATCTCCTATCTGAGGGTATCTGAGGATTATCAAGTAAGTTGTGAGCTGTGAGTTGAGCATGGAGAGTATCTAGACATCATAGAGGACATAGAAAGTCATTTGGAGAAGGAGGAAAGTCATTGATATGATCACAAGAATTGCAGTTGAAGACAGTCAACTAGGGTTTCATCTGGGTCAACTCTAGGTCAACCCTAGGTCAATTGATTGATTGAAAGGCATTGAGGTCTATTGAAGAGATCTGGGGTTCATCATTTGACATGTAGAGAAGGATATGGTGATATGCCAAGAAGAAATCAAGAGAAATCAAGGAGAAGAGGAGTTTCTAAATTAGGGTTTCTGTGTAAAATCCCCTGATTTAGGTCAAATTTCCATGCAAGATAAGTCAAAATGCAAGCTTCAAATGGATCCTTGGTCAACATGAAACTTGTATAGGATCTCAAGACCTTTAATTTGAGTGGTGGAATACATCAAGGAGATTTATAGAACTCAAGTTATGGTCCTTGCAAGTTACAGGTCATCTGAGGTATCTGAAATTTTGTCTGTAAAAGTTACTTGTCTTACAAGCAACTTTGACCACTCAAGGAGATTTCAAATGGATTTCTGGTCAACATAAGAGTTGTTCCTCATTGTCTTATATTTCTAGAATGGTATGGTATGCCTTCATATGATTTGTGGAACTCTACTTATGGTCTTGGCAAGCAAAGGGTATTTTGGTCATCTGAGAATTACAGGTCATTTCAAGCCTACGCCCAAAACTCATACAAGGATGCTTCAAATGGAAAACTTTACAACATCAAACTTGCTCCAAATGACATTTTGAGTCTAGGTAAGTGATCATGAAAGATTGGAAAGGCTCATAGCTCAAGATTTCAAAATTGGTGGATTTAATGAATAAAAAATGACCTAAATTTGAGATTTTTCATATTTTGGCCAAATGGGATGAAATTATAGGTCATTTTGATTGGAAAAAATGTTTTAAGAACATTGGAAAAAGTGGAATTTTTAGTTTGGTTCAAGAATTGAAAGTTATGCATGGTTACTTACAAAGAAAGTTACATAATCCAAATCCAAGGGAAAGTGTGCATGTGAAGTTTCTCCAAGGTTCTAGGAGTTTCTAATCTCATATATATATTGAATTGAAGAGATTCATGCCAATTTGCAAAAGCATCCCAAACTCTCTCAAATCTCTATCAATTTCAACTTTTCTTGATTTGATCATCATCAGCATCATTCATAGATCACAATCCACACAAGCATTTGGTTGATTTGAGAAGAACTCGTGCCATACAAGTTAATCATCCAAGAAGCAAGAAAGTTGGAATTGAAAGATTCAAGGCATTGGAGCAAGATCTTTTGCATACAGAATTCAAGAACAAGTTCCCTGATCAATTTCCACTCATCATAAGCATCAGATCCAAGGATTTTAGCATCTGTTTTCACCATTTTGCACCAGGTTAGTTTCTCTTCGAATTGCCTGATTTAGTTAGGATCATAGAGGTTTGTTAGTATAGAACTGTTAGGATAGGTTAGAGGATTGATTTTTGTGAGTTTGAAGAAGTTTCATGAAGGTTGATCATGGTGTACCAATTCTGTTAGGGTTTGTATCTCATGGAATATGGCACGATAATCCTCATTATTTGGCTTAAAATGATTAGCATGAAATGTAGATTAGATTAGGGTAAGGTTTGGAAGAAATTGGAAGAGTTGATATCAGGTGATCATGGTGGAACCAAGCTGTTATACTCATCGGGTTCAATTATTGAGTGAGTTTCAGAAGAAGATATTGATATGGCTGTGTAGAGGGGAAGAAGGAGAGCAACTTTTCTCTTTGCATCGAGTGAATCCATGGAGAGACGAGGGAGAACAGAAAGGTGTAAAACTCGTGCATGGTGTTGAGTTTCAGAAACCCTAGGGTTTCTAAGGTTAAAGACAACCCCAGAGCCACACGATTGCTTGTTTGACCTTGACCTGAGACTAAATCCAATGGCCTTGATTTAAAGAAAAACGGAGGGAAATTCCAAGTACAATACGCATCGTTTCACTTATTATTTCAGACTGGGCTCAAAGATTGTTTGCTAATGACACCCTCCCAAGCGCAGGCCCAATGTTTTTTAACTAGAAATCTTACTTACTGCACCGTTTTCATCTTTTTTAATTTTTGCTTATATTTTCTGAGTGCATTGGGCCCAGACGCGCTTGCTATGCGCGCCCCCCAGTCTGGGCCCATCTGGTGGTTTTAACTGATTTCAATTACTCATGGCACCCCTCATCTCATATTAATTCCATTTTAATTTTTTAATTCATTTCAATTCTTTGAAAAATCATAAAAAATAGAAAAATGCATGATTTTAATTGGTTCTTTTTGCACATTGTTCATAATTTTGTTAAGAAAAATGTCATACAAAAAAATTAATATTTCATTTTGTTGTTATATTTTTGGCATATTTTTCTATTAAATAGGTTTAAATAATGGTTTTGTTTAATGCATGAAATTGTTAATTTTAGTTTGAATAGATGCTTTAACATTTTTAATCCATTATTTTTAGGTTGTTTAGCTTAGAGCTTTAGATTGTATATAAAATTTTGCTCATATTTTTAGGACTTAATTTTAGGTGATGTGTTTAGGTGTGAATAACATGATCAAAACTAGGGTTTAGGAGATAATACAGGTGTGATGAATCCATTCTTTCAGGAATTGTAGTTTGACTCTGTGGGGTATGGGACTATAGGGGTTGTGGGTAGTTAATTAGATCCCTTAGAAAATATTAGGGTTTCCCTACTGCTATTAGTATACTGTCTGTATTTGTTTGACTGTGTGGTGTGCCCTCTTTAGGGTTTATTATTTTGTCTGTGTGGGGTATTGGGATTGCTTTGGGGATTGGGAGAGCTGAGGACCTGTGATGATGAAGCCCATTGGAGATCAAGAGATTGAAGACCAACTTCCAGAGTTGATGAGGAGATTCCTGTGCTGGCAGCTGTTGAGGAGCATAGGACTTAGTAGTTAGGCAGAGCCCTAGAGTAGAAAGCTTGTTTCCCAAACATGGAAGGCCTTGTCTGCCTCCATTCTTTCTCTATGATTCAAAGTCTCTTTCAAATATCCACCTCCTTCCTTTGGAAGGATCAGTGAATATATTTGAAAGATAGAACTTTTGAGAGAAAATTGTCTGTATAATGTTAACAATTAATGAGCCACCCTTGGTAGGCAGTTTACTGTTTAACATTCATTTCATCTTGTTGACTGATGTTCATCCTGGAGATTGAGACTTGAAGAAAAGCCATTGATGATGGAAGACTGATAATCAAAGACCTTGCTTGAAGGCTGTGGAGATGGAGATTGATGCTTGCTAAAGCTTGTAGCTGATTGATGATGACTTGAAGACAGATGTTGATGCAGAGCTGCTGTGGCTGTTTATTTTGCTGTTTATTTTTGATGTATTGATTGGTTTTCCCTGACTGTATTGCTTGTTGTTTAACCTGTTAGGTTGAAAGCGAATTTTGTTCGCTTTTGCCTGTTGTTTTCTAGGTTCGAGGATGAGTGGGACTCCCTTGCCTCGCTTGTATTGCTGCATCCATGCATTTTATTGCTTTATTGTATATATGCTATTGTTTCTGTTACCGTTTATCCCTTAGGATCTCTGTTTCTCTCTGTGCAAGAGTGGAACATGATAGACACTAGGTCTTAACCCATGCATGATAACATTAGGTTAGTTTGATTCCCTTTTCAACCATAGTTTAGAGTTCTGTCTCTTCTTTCTCAAAACAAACAGAAAAACACAATAACTCTTTCAAACACAATAAAAGACACTTCTTCCGTAAAAGAATGTGAACTCATCAAGACGTCATTTTTGTCCGCTGGGACTGTTAATCAGAAAAACCCTTTTTCAGAAGGAATAAAAACAATCAAGACAGACTTGTGTCGTACGTGGCCCGAACTACGTTTGCTCTGATCTTTCATGCTGTATGAAAGTACGTAGGCATAGGATGCGATATCCTAGCGAGCAACCTTCCCCTCCTTTCCAATAGGTAGGCGAACTACGTTGACTCTGATTTCTCGTTCCAGACGGGAATACGTAGGCATAAAGTGTGATACTTTGCCGAGTCATTTTATTTTCTTTTAACCCCTGACCTGTAGAGTAGATAGAATAACAATCCGTACCAGAAAACAAGCGTGGATCCCGTCGAGTACGACGGACGTGAGGGGTGCTAATACCTTCCCCTTGCGTAACCGACTCCCGAATCTAGGATTTGGTTGCAATGACCATTCCTTTCCCCGTTATGCGGTAGGTTTACTCTGAGCATTTCCTTTCCCTCCGTTGGGATAAATAACTCACGGTGGCGACTCTTCTGTTCAGCCGGCGCCGATTTTCGCAGTAGCGACAGACACAACACTCTTTTGTAAAACATTTAAGAAAGATCTTTTAATTTGTCAAATATATGTGGATGATATTATATTTGGATCTACCAATGTTATGCTGGGAAAGGAGTTTGCTCAATGTATGCAGGAAGAATTTGAGATGAGCATGATGGGATAATTGAGATTCTTTCTGGGAATTCAAGTCAACCAAACTCCAAAGTGCACTTACATTCATCAGACCAAATATGTTAAAGAGCTTTTGAAGAAGTTTAACATGACTGATAGTAAAATGGCAAAGACTCCCATGCATCCAACAAGTACACTTGGTAAGGAAGAGGTAAGCAAGAAAGTAGATCATAAACTCTACAGAGGTATGATAGGATCTCTTCTCTACTTAACTGCTTCTAGACCTGACATTTTGTTCAGTGTATGCTTGTGTGCAAGATTCCAATCAGATCCTATAGAATCACACTTAACAGCTGTTAAAAGGATTCTAAGGTATTTGAAAGGTACTTCTAATGTGGGTTTGTGTTACAGAAAATCTGATGATTTCAATTTAGTTGGATTCTGTGATGCTGATTATACTGGAGACAGAGTGGAAAGAAAAAGTACTTCTGGAAGTTGTCAATTTCTAGGAAGAAATCTAATCTCTTGGTACAGCAAGAAGCAACCCACAATTGCACTATCAACTACAGAGGCAGAATATATTGCTGCTGCTGGATGTAGCACGCAGATGCTCTGGATGAAAAGTCAGCTAGAAGACTATCAGATTTTTGAAAGTAATATTTCTATATTCTGTGATAATACTTCTGCTATATGTTTGTCTAAAAACCTTATTTTACACTCTAAGGCAAAACATATAGAAATTAAACATCATTTCATCAGAGACTATGTTCAGAAGGGTATTATAAACTTAGCCTTTGTTGATACAGATCATCAGTGGGCATATATTTTCACAAAACCCCTTGCTGAAGATAGGTTCAAATTTATTCTGAAAAATATTGGTATGGAGTTTTGTCCAGAATGATATTTATCAGAAGCAAATTTCTCAGATGCAAAATGTTTAAAGCTCTGAAGTATTTCATCTGTTATTTATTTGATTTAATTTGTGATTATTATTTGTGTGTATCTGAACTAACCAATCTTAGAGGATCTGAACGTTGGCTAATGTTTCATTTCTCAAGAGAATTCAGAAGCACATGCAAGCAAACACGTGTCACTTTGAATCTGAAAAGATAGCGTGTACACTACTGAAGAGACATTTGAGGTATGGTTTGATTAGTGAAAATATTTATTTTCCCCCCATTTTGTCAGAATCAATTAATGTTTGAAATGATTTTTTATTATTTTCATTAAATGCCATTAATTGCTAAGTGGAACGTGCTATTTGTGACTGTTGGTGTGTCCTATTTCTTTTTCTATAAATACCACATTTCACACCATTTCACACTTTTCACCTCACAGACATTTTATGCATTTCTGCCTTCTCGTTGCTCTCCACAAAAACCCTAAACCTTCGTCCAAATCATCTTCATCTTCTTCAATGGCAACCTCATCCTCTACAACAGCTCAATTTCAATCAACTATGGTTGTAGTTACATCAGCAAATATGGGAGTGACTCCATTCAAGGTACCTAAGAGGACATTGTTAACCCCTGTGGACAAACTTGAAGTTCTTTGTGAATCCATGGTGGAATTTGACTCTTTAGCTGAAAATGGGTTTGAGTTTCGTTCCATAATTGATGCACAAGGATGGGTTAAGTATTTTGATAGGCTGTTTGGACCAGTATACCCACATCTGGTGAAGGAATTTTGGATCCATGCTTCTGTTTATCCAAAATTTATACTTTCTTCTATTCTAGGAAAGGAGATCATCATCACTGAAGATCTAATCAGGAAACTCATAGGGTATGAGGAGACTGATGGAGTGTGTCATCTGCCAGCTGGGCGTGTGGAAATGGAAGATGTCTATGAGGAAGTCATTACATCTGGACAGGCCTCTAACAAATTTAAGGATCTGAAGCCTGACTATAAGATCTGGGCAAAGATTTTTCTAGGATGCATTCATCACAGAAAATCCACGAATTCTCCAGATTACGTGAACAATGAGCAACTCTACTTTATGTATTGTTTGAGTCAGAGTACAAAGGTAGATCTTTCACACATTCTCTTCGTGCATCTGTGGAATCATATCAATGCATCAAGAGAATCTGTAAAAGATAAGGGACAGAAGATCAGGACATGGACTCCCTTTAGAAGGTTGATTTCAGACATTCTGACAGAGAATGGTCTAGTAACTGCTCTGTATGAAGCTGAAGTTAAAGATGAGCTTGAATCTATTATTAGAAAACCCCTGAATGCAAAGAGTCTTCAGAGGCTAAAGATTGTAGATGAACTCACAGCTGCACCTAAGAAGCTAAATATTTCTGAAGTTAGTCAGAAGAGGATTCCAGTTGAAGATTTTCCACTGTTTGGTGCTGAAGAACCAAGGGATATCATTGTTAGGTACATTGATGCATGTAAAGCAGATGGAACGCTTATTCCCGCAGATATTCTGATTCGTGCCAGAGAACCAATGCCAGATGTGTATAATGTGAACATGAGGAAGAGAAATCAATCAGAGGCAGAAGAAGCTACTGCTCAGAAGAAGCCAAAAGTTGCTGACAAGCCACAGAAGCAGATCAAGAAAAAAGCTTCTGGAGAAGTTCCCTCTGTTCCCACCAAGCGTATAAAGACTAAAGGTACTAAATCATCTGTATCTTCTTTCTCTAAAATTTTTATAAATGAATGAACATTTAGTTCTATTCCTAAACCTCCTCCCACTAAAAAACAATCAATTTCTGCCCCATCTCAAAAATCTGAACCATCAAAAATTCCTTCCCCACCAAAATCATCTGATCCCATTTCCACTACACCACTTAAATCATCTGAAACTCCTCCATCAGAACCACAAACAAAATCAACAGAATAACCTACAACACAACAACCACCAGAAATACAACAACCAGAAATTCAACAACCAACTGAACCTGAACCCATTCATTCTGATCCAGTTGCACCTGAAATTTTTACACCTGAAACTGTTGCACCTGAAACCGTTGCATCTGAACCAGTTGTGTCTGAACCACCTCCATCCAAAACTTCTGAGATTCAACCAGAATCATTCAATCCTCCTGAAACAAATATACCTGAGACTGAGGTTCTAAACATTACACCTCTCAAGATTGTATTTGAATTTTCTTCTACATCTTGTACCCCAACCACCTCATCTGATTCCTCAAATCTGATTCCTCAGAATCTGATGTCCATCCAGATATTCTTTCACCTCCCTCTCTCAGAATTTTTGAATCTAACCAGAACCAGTTGTTTCCTATGAAACTCTCATTCCCAAAACCTTTACAAAACCTAAGCCAAGGAGATCTGAATTTGTATCCTTTGCTTCTTTTAAACCATTCCCCTCTGATCCATTTCCTTTTGTTTTTAAGTTTAAAACTTTCTATGACAGAATTGAACCATCTGACTCTATCACCACTTTTAAACCTAAGCTTTCCATCATTCTACAATTTGTTCTTCAAACCTATATAAAAGAACTGCCAGAAATGATTTCATCAAAACCCCTCTTGTCTGATAAATCTGCTTTCATTCCTTACACTTCCACCTCATTTGATGTTGTTTCCTATGCATCAAATGCAAAACCATCTCTAATTAATGCCTTAATCAGATCAAAACCTATCACTTCATCTGACCATCCATCCATTCCTTTCTACCCTAGCCCTCTAATTATTATTCCAAAATTCACCATTCCACAACCACCTCAACCTAAGCCTTTCACTTTGGAAACCCTTCTGAAACCAAAATCTAGGCTGAATGTTGATAATTTATTTGCAAGTTTTCTGAAAGAAATAAAGATGCATTTAGGATCTATTCAGAAGAGATGTCTGTCAACAATGGATGCAAATGAATCTGATGCTATCTGGAATAGCTTCATCAACAGATTCAATACTGTAGCCTCAAATCTGAAGAATGTATGTTCTGATGATGCGAAGCTCAGATTTGCTGAGACGGCTAGAAGCATGCTCTGGACTGTAAAAAGATCTGAACCATTGCTTCTTGAAGATGTTCCTTCATCTTCTGAAGTATTTGATACACAGGTAACTGCTGAATCTGCTTCTGAAGAAAATCCTCTGGCTATGACCATTGTGGAATCTGTTGCTCCTGAATCTGCATCTCCTATGGAAATTGACTATGTTCCTGCTTCAGACTCTACCCCACCTTCTTCATCTGAGATTAAGAAAGAGAATCCAGATCTTGAAGATAAGATTGAAGTTCTGGAAGCTGGATAATCTAAGATTAAGTCATGGATGGCCAAGCAAGACCAGAAGACTGAAGACATGGCACAATGGATGTTCAAGCAAGATCAGAAAAATGACAACATGGCTAAGTAGATGACAAAGCAAGAAGAGTCTTCATCTGAGATCACCCACCTGTTGAAGATGATTCTGTCCAAACAAACCTAGTTTATGTTTTTTTCTCTGTATCTGATGTTTGTGCACATGTACTTGAATTTTTTATCTAATGATGTGTATCTTTTGCTCTGAATGAATGAATGACTCAGTGTTTTCTCTACATAATTTATCTTTTCTGTATTTCCTTTTATTTGTCTTTTAAAAGTTTTACTTTTTGATTATGACAAAAAAAGGGGAGAAAATGGATCTGTCTGTTCAAATAAACTCTACCTAAATGAAAATTTAGACATATAAATTTATATTTTTTTAACTAATGTGAGCTCTTAGTATTTCAGAACATTTGAAAACTCTGACAAGTTCTTTAAGAGTAACTCTGAGATCCCCAGATTTAGTTTTAACCTATCAGGCTCTGATTCTGAAACATGCATCCAAAGTCAAGATCTAATTTTTGGAACAATCAGGCTCTGATTCTGAAAAGAATACTCATGGAAAAAGGGAAGTTTCTATTCCTTCTAAGTATTCAATTCAGGGGGAGATACATCATCTCAGGGGGAGTTATAATTATATTGTTTATTGAACAAAATTTCTTATGTTTTTGTCATCATCAAAAAGGGGGAGATTGTTAGAACACAGATTGGTTCCTAATAATATCTCTATGTTTTGATGATAACTATTATGAAACTTTGTATTAAAGAATTATATACTCTAAAAATTATTTAAGATTGTTTGCTGCAGATATTAAAAGTGAATATTCTTCTGGAAGAAAATTAGATCTGAACATGAAATTATGCAAGGCTCTGAAGCATTAGAAGCATTTCATAGAAGATTCTGAGTGCTGTCTACAGAAGACTTTGAGCGCTGTCTACAGAAGGATCTGAAGCAGAAGCTATAGAAGAATTTGAAGCAGAAACTACAGAAGAATCTGAAGCAGAAACCAGAAGCATCTGAAGCAGTGAAGAATTCTGTATGAAGAGTTTCAAGCACAGTTATTTCAGAAGACTCTGATAGTACTAATGCTGCCAGTACTAAGGATCTGATTCCAAACTCTGCTCTGAACAATTACACGCTGAAAGCACACCTGCTGCAAAGACTCTGATTCAGCAAACTCTGATGAACATCAGAAGGCTCTGATCAATCTAGACTCTGATGATTCTTGCTGAAACTTGTTGAAGAAGAATTCAAAGTTATGTCCGTTGGAATAACCAAACGACTCTTTCTTCATTTATGCTAGACACAAGAACACAGACAAAAAGGATTTCTCTGTGCATTCTACTTCTAGGAAAGGTCATGTGATATGAAGACAAAAAGGCTCAGACCTTTTTAGTACACAGTCTTCAACGTGAAAAGCTCTTGGACCTCTATGCCTATAAAAGCAAGACTCCATTCATCTTCTTCAGTTGACGAAATACTTGAAAGAATTCATTACAAGCTCTCGTACAACTTATATCACGTATTTTCTCACCTTCATACACGTGAAAGGTATTCTGAGATTGATTCATATTTCTTCATCTGAGTCATCTTGAATTTCTTTCTCATTATTTACAACTTCACCAATTTGAATTTTTCATCTCCGGCATACGAGTTCTTCTACTTGTCCCACGCTCTTTTGACCATTTCTTCTTCAATTATATTCTAGAACACATTAGGATCCACACACTGGTGAATCAAGGACATACATTTTCCATCTTTCTTTCTTTGATTCTTGTGCGTAACTTTTTGAACATCATCTGCATTCGCTTCCAATGTCGTTACTTTATCATTCACGATTTCAGAAACATCTTGTAATCTGAAGATGACATTCATCTGTACAATCCATCGTTTGTAGTTCCCCCTTTGAAAATTGGTAGATTCGCTGAAAATCATGTTGATGTTCTTGTTCTGTTAGCCATTACAAATTCTCTCTGAATCGCAACTCAGACTTCTTAAAAGCAATTTGTTGGAACAAAAGGATTTTCAAGAAAGACATGAGAAGAAAAAAATAGAGAAAAAAGAGAGAAATTAATTTGTAAAGGAGAAATATTATTGAGTGAAGTTGTTAGAATTTACAATATAAAATATTTTTATATAGATAACTAAAACTCATACCAAAAACATACAAAGTATAAAATTCAAAAGCTAGAAGTTACTATTCGAAACAACAACTATATGTGTATTCGACTATCGAATACAACTGACTTCTACTACTTCGATTAACTTCTTCGATATAATCAAATGCAAACTTTTGACTGAATATCAAATTACAACTTCTCATACCGAACAATTTTAAAGTCTTCCAAAATCCTCAAAGGTTGAGCTGCAAAACATAGAAAAAGTGTAATTTGGATGGAAACATATTGGTATCTATATGGAAAAAAATGACATTCTATTCGACGATGATATAGGAGATGTGACTATGTTGTATTTAATATCAAGTTAGTATCTTACCTTTGCCTTGCAATAGAAACTAAGAATAGAGGAAGGCGTAGTTTTATGAGTGATGTAAATGTTTTTTGAACTTTCTTAAATTGAACTGATTCTTGTAAGAAGGTTAGGGTATCCTTTATACACTTTGTCAACATATTTTTTTATAAAAAATATTAGCTAGCGCTGTTAATCATATTTTAAAAAAATTTATACTAATAACATATAATGAGTTGGTGTAATATACATAACATTAATTTTGTCTAATATTGAAAATTTTAATTGTCTTTTGATCACATAAAAATATGTTAATTTGTTTTTTTTAGATATTTAAAGAAACAATCCTTTAAAAATGAGTGAAATATAATATCAAAATAACTTCTATAGGAGTTTTGATGTTTATATTACTATTATATAGTGTATCTTGTACTTTTCTATTATTATTTTTATAGATATTGTAGAGAAAATGTTGCTCCTAGAGGTTAATGTTATGATAGAAGGCCAGAGGAATATTCCTATCACTAATGCACATGTGGAAAAAGGACACTTGTCACATGATCCAAATTATCAGGAACCAAGACGTGGCACAAGAGAGAGAATTCCTAACACAAAATACAGTACAGACTGTTAAATAGAGGCAGGATGGGGAATGATAGGGTGTGGAATTTAGTGGATGAAAACCTAGTCCTTTCTCTCTCTGAATTTAGCAGCTTTCCATGGTTGTTAGATTTTCTTGTATCTTCCTTTCCATTTGCTAATTCTAAAATTTCAGAAGATAAAAATTGTACTAGATACTTGTTTAAGAATATAGTACAATTTAGCACAAATTATTTTGTTTACCTTTTACTGTTATTTGAACCATAACAACTGGTGCTTTCATTCTCTTCCACCATGGCTGAAAACACTCGCATGAAGAGTATGGAGAATGCCATAGCAGAAATGCACAAAACCTTACAAAAATTTATGGAGGATTCAGATCGGCGTCACATTGAGTATATGCAGCAACGCCATTTGGATCATGCTCGCTTGGAAAGGGTTGAGAATCAGTTGAGTTCTCTTCATACGACGTCATCCACTGGTGGAAAGAACTCCACGTCGACACCGACGACACAACCATTTCAGGTGCGTAATATCAAGCTAGATTTTCCAAGATTCGATGGATCTGAGGTCTTAAACTGGATTTTTAAGGCGGAACAATTTTTTGATTATTATGCCACACCGGACAACCACTGCCTTACCATTGCCGCCGTGCATATGGAGAAGGATGTTGTTCCCTGGTTTCAAATGATTTCTCGAAATCAGCCGTTTCAGTCATGGAATATGTTTACGCGTGCCCTTGAGATGGAATTTGGACCGTCACCGTATGAATCACCCAGACCGGCACTATTCAAATTGGCCCAAACCACTACTGTAGCAGATTATTACTCTGCTTTCACGGTTTTAGCTAACAGGGCCCAAGGTCTAAGCCCAGATGCCACACTAGACTGTTTCATCAGTGGACTCAAAACGGAAATCAAACGAGACGTCATTGCTCAGACCCCCACTTCTCTATCACGTGCCTTTGCCCTTGCCAAACTCTTTGAAGACAAATACTTCATACCACCACCTAAACCACCACCGGCGACCACCCATAAACCTTATCACTATCCAACCCAAAACCTTAACCCTCGAAATGGCCCCCAACCACCACTTCTGCCGTCACCCACACCAAAAGCCACCACCAACCCACCAAAATCTAACCCAGTTCGCAACATCACACGCGCCGAAATGCAATTGCGCCGCGAAAAAGGTTTATGCTATTACTGTGACGACAAGTTCTCTATCACACATAAATGCCCCAATCGCCATTATTTGCTACTTCAGATTGATGATGATGACGAACACCCTCAGCCATCCGACCCTTTTGATTCACCCACCCCACCTCCCAGCTCTGTTGACGAGTCTGAGCATCACTTATCCATGAACGCGTTAAATGGTTCTCAAGGTGCTGGTACCTTACGATTTCAAGGCCACGTGCAGGGCATTAGTATCAGTGTGTTATTGGACAGTGGCAGCTCTGACAACTTTATTCAGCCCCGCATTGCTCATTGTCTCAAACTACCCATTCATTCCACTGAACAATTCAAAGTCATGGTGGGCAATGGCAACTCTCTGACTACTTTGGGATTCATAGCTGAGCTTCCTGTCACTATTCAAGGACATATCCTGCATATCCCAGTGTATCTCTTACCTATCACAGGAGCATATTTGGTTCTAGGCGCCCCTTGGTTAAAGACCCTCGGTCCTCACATAGCGGACTATAATGCTTTGTCTATCAAATTTTATGTCAAAGATACTTTTGTGACTCTATTTGGTGAGAAACACAAAGGTCCAATCCCTGCTCAGTTCCACCACATCAAGAGACTTCACAATACGAAGGCAATTGAAGCTTCATTTACTCTGCAGTTCCAAGAAATACATCCTGCCACCGGTTTTGATCCAACAGGGTTACACCCTGACTTGACTGCTATTCTGCATAGTTTCCAAGATGTTTTTGCTGAGCCTCAAGGTCTACCACCTGCCCGCTTTCATGATCATGCTATTCCATTGGTTCAAGGCAGCAATCCGGTCAAGGTAAAGCCCTATAGATACCCTCATAGTCAAAAGTCTCAAATTGAATCTATGGTTTTGGAGATGTTGACCCAAGGCATCATCCAACCTAGCAATAGCCCTTTTTCCTCTCCTGTCCTCTTAGTTAAAAAGAAGGATGGATCTTGGAGATTTTGTACGGATTATAGGGCTATAAACACTATTACTGTGAAAGATAGTTTTCCTATCCCTACAGTAGATGAGCTATTAGATGAATTATATGGGGCACAATACTTTTCCAAGCTGGATTTAAGGTCAGGGTATCACCAAATTTTAGTCAAGCCTGAGGATAGATTCAAAACTGCTTTTAGGACTCATCAAGGCCTTTACGAGTGGCTTGTGATGCCTTTCGGCCTGTCCAATGCACCTGCCACCTTTCAGAGCTTAATGAACCACGTCTTTCAAGCTCAGTTAAGAAAATCAGTTTTGGTCTTCTTTGACGATATACTAATCTACAACCCTTCATGGTCTGCACACTTGAGTCACTTGGAGGAAGTGCTGCAACTCATGAGATCCCATTCCCTCTTTGCTAAAATGTCAAAATGCTGCTTTGGCTTCACTGAGGTTGACTATTTGGGCCACACCATCTCTAACAAGGGTGTTCAAATGGACAAATCTAAGATTCAAGCAGTCCTTGATTGGCTCCCTCCCACAAATCTGAAACAATTGCGTGGTTTTTTGGGTCTGTCCGGTTATTACAGAAGGTTTGTCCGCCATTATGCCACCATTGCTGCCCCATTGACTGAACTCTTAAAGAAAGATGCCTTCCAATGGACTTCTCAGGCCACAGATGCATTTCAAGCCTTGAAACATGCCATTACGGTTGCGCCTGTGTTAGCACTACCAGACTTCACCAAACCCTTCATTCTTGAAACAGATGCCTTGGGTACCGGTATTGGTGCAGTCCTCAGTCAAGACAAACACCCTATAGCTTATTTCTCCAAGAAGCTTAATCCTTTGATGCAGAAGAAATCAACTTATGTTAGAGAACTTTATGCTGTTACTGAAGCAATGGCGAAGTTTCGTCATTATTTGTTGGGTAATCACTTCATCATTCGCACTGATCAGAAAAGTTTGAAAGCCTTAACTGATCAGACCATCCAGACTCCGGAGCAACAGAAGTGGCTGCACAAATTCTTGGGTTTCGATTTTTCCATTGAGTATAAACCCGGCAAGGATAACATTGTAGCTGATGCGTTATCTCGATCATTTTTTGCCTTATCCGGACCAATCAACCCCCTGCTACCATTAATTACAGTGGCTGTGAATGAAGATCCTCACTTTTCAACCATCAAACAACAATGTATGCAGGGCACCTGTACAGAGCCTTTCTTCCATGTGCAGCAAGGCATCTTATTTTGGAAAAATCGTGTCATGGTTCCCCCTATACCACACTTGATTCAAGCTATCTTAGAGGAATTCCACTCGTCTATGTTGGGAGGACATGCCGGTATAGCACGCACCAAAGCTAGAATCACTTCTCAATTCACTTGGCCTTCTATGACTAAAGATATTCGACGATTTGTCTCACAATGTTTGGTGTGTCAACAAGCAAAGTCGTCTACTTCCACTCCTGCGGGACTACTGCAGCCACTACCCATACCGGCTCAAGTGTGGGAGGATTTATCCATGGACTTTATCACTGGTCTTCCCCATTCGAATGGGTTTACTGTCATTATGGTTGTCGTGGACAGGTTATCCAAATATAGTCATTTCGCTCCTCTGAAAGCTGACTTTACTAGTCTCAAAGTCGCTGAATCCTTCCTACATAATGTGGTGAAATTACATGGATTTCCTCGTAGCTTAGTATCAGACAGAGATAAAGTATTTACAAGTGCATTTTGGCAGCAACTATTCAAATTGAGTGGCACAACCTTGGCTATGAGCACAGCTTACCATCCTCAGTCCGATGGTCAGACAGAGGCAGTTAACAAATGTCTGGAGCTGTATTTGAGGTGTTTTACAGGGCAGGAACCTCAGAAATGGTCCAAGTTGCTTGACTGGGCCGAATTTTGGTATAATTCTTCGTTTCAGTGCAGCATCGGCATGACACCATTCAAAGCGGTTTATGGCAGAGACCCTCCTAACTTAGTCAAGTATGATACTGCAGAATCAGCACCTATACCATTACAAACATTGCTTGTTGAAAGGGACCTCACCCTTCAACTCCTCAAAGCAAATTTACACCGTGCTCAGCAAGTCATGAAGAAGTATGCCGACGCCAAACGCAAGTTTGTGGAGTATCAATTGGGTGATATGGTATTGATCAAGTTACAACCATATAGGCAACACTCTGTCGCTTTACATCGTAATCAGAAGCTTGGTATGCGTTATTTTGGGCCTTTTCCAATCATTGAGAAAATAGGTACTGTTGCTTATAAGGTGCTGCTGCCACCGTCAGCCAAAATACATCCTGTCTTCCATGTGGTTAACTTGAAACTGTGCAAAGGAGAGCATCACACTCAATATTTTCCACTTCCACTGCTGACTTCGGAGACTGGACCCTTGTTGGTTCCGGAGGAGATCATGGACACCAGAGTGTTGCTGCAAAAAGGGCGCAAACTGTCCCAAGTCTTGGTTAAATGGGCAGGCTTACCTCACACTGAAGCAACATGGGAAAATCAAGAAGAGCTGCAAGGCAATTTTCCCAACTTTAACCTTGAGGACAAGGTTAATTTTAATGGAGGGGGTAATGTTATGATAAAAGGCCAGAGGAATATTCCTATCACTAATGCACATGTGGAAAAAGGACACTTGTCACATGATCCAAATTATCAGGAACCAAGACGTGGCACAAGAGAGAGAATTCTTAACAGAAAATACAGTACAGACTGTTAAATAGAGGCAGGATGGGGAATGATAGGGTGTGGAATTTAGTGGATGAAAACCTAGTCCTTTCTCTCTCTGAATTTAGCAGCTTTCCATGGTTGTTAGATTTTCTTATATCTTCCTTTCCATTTGCTAATTTTAAAATTTCAGAAGATAAAAATTGTACTAGATACTTATTTAAGAATATAGTACAATTTAGCACAAATTATTTTGTTTACCTTTTACTGTTATTTGAACCATAACAGTTAATGAACCAACTTTTATTTTCACTCAATTTGAGATTCGCCACTCCTTCACCTCAAAAATGTATAAATCTAATTACTATTAATATTAACAATATTAAAATTTATTATTAGTGAGAGAGACGTGAGATTTTGTATAATATTATAACAAACATATGCTAGTCAATCATAAAAGTAGTACAACATAGAAAGCTTATCACAAATTAACTAAAGCAATGCATGCATCAAGCATGCACAAAATATAAAAACAAAAGGTAATAATACTTCAAACATAAAATCTTAGCTAATTAATGTAGTAAACAAACAAAGCAGTTCTGCATTATCTTATTAACTATTAATGGAATGACCAACACCAGGACTGTGTCCTGGATTTGTTGGCCTAAAAGCTTCAACATCTCCCTCCAAAAATCTTTTGCTATGGTGGCTTGGTTTTGCAAGTGCAAATTTTGTTGAGGTTGTTGCAGTGTTCATTATTTTGGTAGGCTCAGTGTTTGGTGGATGAATGCTTTCTCTCAAAGTTCTGCCATTAGTGGTAGTGAGTAGTTCATGAGACAAAAGTAATATTACATAGAACATGAAAGTGCGAGCTAAGTGTGCCATTGAATAATGTGAGAGTGAAAAAGTAAAGAAACCAAAGGAAAAAAAAAAGCTAAACAAAAGGCTTTTGGAGAAGGACTTGAAGGGTATATGATTGAGTTTATATTTTGAAAGGTTTACATCAAAGTGGTATTTATAGAGGTTGAAAAGGAGAAGCATGTAAATTGCTCTAAACTCTGATGAAAAGGTTAATTAGAAAAAGAATAGAAAGCCAATTAATTAATTGGCTAAGCAAGGGAAGATTCTATATGGTTGCAGTATTCAGTTTCAATTGCATTTACTTGGTATTCTTATTTATTGGTCATGAGAAAAAGAAAGTACAGTGTACATTGTTAAGTAAACTGTAGAAGTGTTTGGTTAAAAAAAAGTTATTTTATAGTTAAAAAATGGAAAGCATAATTATTTGATATGTGAGGGGTCCGGGTTGAAGGAGGTAGTTGGCTTAATAATAACATTTTAAGATTGGTTGGTAATGAGTGAGTTTTTTTTTGGTGTGATTCATGGATGTAAGGAAGTGTTTTATGTGAGAGATTTAGTAGGTTATTTGCTATGGACAATGATGCATGAATTAAAGAGCAATTACATACTAAGATTGCTAAACTACTTTAAAATTAATTTTTTTCATTCATTTTTTTATCAAGTTCCATAAGTATAGTATTGAGATATTCTAACAAATTAATCAATTATTTATTATAATGGATTTCTTAAAAGAAGTGACTTACCACTTAAATATAGGGAGTAATTAATCAGTTAGTCACTGAAATTCTGGTATCAGATATAAAATGTCGAAGGCGATGTTACGACACTAATATCTGAATTATCACCAACAAGAACAAAGATAGAAAGTTAAAAATAGTAAAAAGACACAAGCAATTGTTAACCCAATCAGTGCAAACATAGCTATGTCTGGGGGCTACCAAATCAGGAAGGAAATTCACTATAAGTAGAATTAGTTTGAAGATACACAGTAGATTCTCTCTAGTTTACTATCTTCGCACTAAATCTCTACCCTTGCAATTTCTATCTAGGACACTCCTAGATAAGAGACACCTCTCACTCCCCCTTAATCACAACAGTGATAACAACATATCAATAAAACTTTAGAAGACGCTCTTCAAAGACAAAACTTGATCTTGCTTAAAAGTTTCAATCATGGACAATACACTCTTGCTTACAAACTTTGAGTGAACAACTTACAACACAAAAACTTAGTCCAATTCAAACATTAAAGTAATGAGTGAATGGCTCACAAACTAACACAAACACACGAAAGCTAAAAAGCTTTAATCCTTAAGCAATGCACTATATTAAACATAGCTTCTCTGATCTTCAAAATAGGATTGTGAATTCTTGAAATAGTAACACTTGGACAAGTTTGGGCTTTGGTAAAAACAACATCTGATCAATTTAAATAAATAACATCAATGAGTAAAACCAAAACAGATTTGATTTGATCCAATCAGCTCCAATCAAATCACTCTTCATATCTTCAAGATTTCCTTAAGAAAATAGCTCACACAATTCCATAAATACTCCATGAAATATGCACCAAAAACTCTTTAGAATAAAGACTATTTCCACGCAGATTTGAACCATAAATGCCAGATCATAACAGCGCAATGAGTTGCACAAAAGAAATAGACAAACAAATACATTCTCACAGAATGTTATGTTCACAAATGTCAGGACATCATGCTTTACATCATGAACTAAACCCGGAAACAACAAGCATAGCTACCTGCAGAATCATAAGAACATATGTCAAGACATCTTGTAGGACATCTTCTGATATCACCAACTTTTACCAAAATTCCTGTCAATCAAGAACTAACAGTCCCTATAGTGCATCTTATAAGTTTTGATGAAGACGAATGTTCAAGTGTTAAAAAGAAAAAAATTCTTCTCAACATCAAATATCAAGAGATATCTCGTTGCACTAAGTTATTAGATAATAATGTTGAAAATAGGCTTTGATCATGATGTTAAAAGCTACACACTCCAACTCATTTTATAACATTATTAGATGTTCAAAAATACATATTTCTCCTCATTCCTAAAGTTGTCAAAGCATCCATTCATTAATAATTAGCATGCTGAGATGATACTCTGTTGGTAACTGATTACAGATTTAAATTTTACTAGTTTTTTCAAAACTGATAAAGGTGTAACGGGTTACACCATTTATGTAACCTGTTATGCAATCTAGAATATTGAAATTATTTAAACGTATATAATATTATAATGCACTGTTTCATCAACTATTTTTATTTTAATAAAATGAAAATTTTCATGAAACATCTCTCAACATGTACAATTGGTCCAACATATGTTTCATTGAGTGTATATAAGACAATGATCATTCAAAATTCAAATTTGCCTCTTGCATTCAAATCTTTACTTCAATTCAAATTTTCTATCATTGAAATTTTTTCTACATAATTATCATATCAATTGCAAAAAGTTTTTGAGAATTTAATATTGTTATATTAGAATTTTTTATTGGAAGAGAAAATCAATTTTCGTATAGGATTTGATTTAAGTGCAGCAGCATATTTCAAATCCATATTAAAATTCTATTTTTTGATTATCCAGTGTTAGTGATTATTGTTTGTATTAGAAAGTTGTGTGCTTTCTAAAGAATTATGAAAAAAAAAGTGGTTTACTTTCTTGTTTGTGTTAAAATAGTATAGAGTGATCTTGGTAGGAGGTTTGTATAAATTCTAACATAGTGAAAATTCTTCAGGTGACGTGAAGGGATTAGACGTATCCTTGGTTGATAAGGAGAACTAGTATATATAGTTGTGTAATTTTTACTTTCTGCACTTTTATTTTTCTGCATTACTGTTCACACGTTCATCATTATTATTCCAAAAAGAAAAAAAAAACTCATCATTTGCCAAATAATAAGAAAAGTTCGTAAAATCTAATTCACCCTCTCGTAGATTGCACATTATAGTTACAACGAAGACCATAAAATATTCTAAGGTCTATTACCAGAGAAGCAACCAATGAATAATAAGGACACAATATAGATCCCATGATAATAGGCTAATCATGGACCATTCGGATCAATAAAACAGCGACTAGGTCCCTTTTGTTAAGTACTTTTTATCATCATACAAAGTCCCAAATTATCACATCTATGATTGTTCTCACATCTCGATTTCTATTTATCTCTCAATAGAAGTTAAATCCATATTGCTCCTTTTTGGCATAGGGGGAAGATAAAAGACTTTTCAGTTATCTGCTATTCAAATCCAAATGGCCCGTTACGCTTAATACATGGATCTAAGGCAAGTCCCTGAAAATTTTTTAAAATCTAAATATTTTGAGATTTGTGGGAGATGCGAAAAAGAGGAAGGTTATTTTGAAATTTTCCTTCTTAAAGATAGTACGCACACCTGATAACATCCCTAATTGAATGGCATAATTTTGCTTCTTCATCTTTCTCTTCTTCGGGGATCCTAGCGTAGATTCCAATTGTCCCTGTTGAATGATCGAGTAGTTTCGACTTCACCTTTTATCTTAATTGGCTTCGTCTTCAGTCTATCATAGGTTAAGATAGAAAATAATGCATTGGAATGTAAACTAGGCTTACTTTGGTTAGTGCAATAGAATAGGAATGAATTTTCTATGATCAATGCGAATAGATTTAATGCAGTTATGGGAGTAACTAGATTTTAAAGTTAGGTAAGGCCAGGGAGACGTCTTTAATGAGACCTTTTTCAAAGTCTCGTGTTTTAATTTGACTAAGAGTTTCTTTATCTTACGCAATTTCGAGATCAAGAAAATATGCTCCAGATTCTCCTATCGAACAAGGACAAGGATCTTCTTTACGACCCGCGATTAAGAAGAAAGAGGTTTAAAAGTTAATTGATACTTGATTACCACCTCATTTATGAAATATAATTTTTTTGTGTGGTTTTAGTAAAAAGAATTCTCATGTATTATGTTTATATATACAAACACTAACGATTTAAATTGTTAGACGATGACAATAATCTAGAAGGGGGTTGAATAGATCACAAATTTATTACAACAGACGCCATTTAAAAATATGGTTTTAAGAATTTATGCGGAAGCGGCCAAGGAACTAAGTCGTCTAAACAAACCGTTACCGAAAAGATAGGATATGCGATAAGCCAAATGGAACAACAATTTTAATGAGACACCAAGTCAATAGCTTGATGATTAATCAATATGAGTAATAGCACTTTAGAGTGTCCAATTTCCAATTACTTGTAAAATGAAAAATTAATTTGACAATAAAGCCAACAATTTGCGTTCGATCAATTCGTCGAGCACTTGGTGTGCATAACACTCCAAGTGTTGTTTCTTATGTTATTTGAGTGAAAAACTTTTGCAATTACTATCCAAGTGATTGCAATGAGCTTTCAAGTCAGATTTTCAGCACTACACTACAACAGAATTTTATCGATCAATTGATGTTACACAAACGTTAACAATTTAATGTAAAGAGATAGAGAAAGAGAGAACAACATCAGATTTGTTTAGGAAGTTCCCCTTTCGTTCTCGCTTAGGGTACGTCTGCCTCCAATTCTAAAACTAGAATATAGATATGTATTATCTTGTTGCAAAAGTTTATATAAGATAATCAATAGACACCACACACTCAAACCTAGTTGTTAATGTTGATACTATGTCTTCTCTCCCCTTGATTCAAGATGAATCTAGTGCCTCGAACATGTTGAACAAACCTCCGATTACCGCTACTTGTCTGAACAACCCCACCAATCTTCAAACCTTTCACTCGGCTGATTTCGATCACACATCGTTCGAACCCAAATCTTCCTTGCACAATCCTCCGTTTAACACTTTTTGATTGAACGAACCCTCCATTCTTCAATCCCCTTCGCCCGAATGAATATGTGAAGACAAAATTTATGCAAAAACCCCCTATATCCTCAATATCTTGGAGGAAAAAAACCTAACGGTTTTATTCGAGCAAAAACCACCAAAATCTATACCCAAAATGAGATACACAATCCTACATTTGGATGTTATCACCTCAATGATGCAAAAGATCAACAAAAATTGTTATGTGTAATTGTTGAGAAAATGCAAGAATGAGGATGAAGATGGTGAGAATAATTCGGTGTATATCTTTCAGTTTTCTTGTTGTATGTCAAAATGATGAGACAAAATGAATATATATGATGCTATAACCAATAAACTAACATAACAACAATTTGACACAAGACAGATAAGAAAAATAACATATCTTTAGTGAGCGGTTGACCTAAGCTTATAGGGGGTCGACCTAAGCACACTCGAGAGCAACACTATGCAAAAATTTAAGTTGTACGTCGATTGGAACATGGTCCATACGTCGATGCAAACTTGCTAAAAATTGACAAACATAAACACAAATAGTATGAGTCGACCAGAAGGTCGACGCGAGTACTCTTGAAAGCAACAGATTGAAATTCAACTTACATGAGTCGACCTAAGCAGGGCTTTGAGTCAACTCAAACACTCTAAACTTCCAAAATTGGCTTTTTGCTCATAGTTTTGTCTACCTAAGCTATATTTATGCATACCTAAGACTCCTAACATGATCAAGTACACACAAAACATATATGAGATGCTCTTATATGTATAGGCACATGATTTTGAAATATTTTGTGCATTAGTAAAGTATGGATGCAAGCTAAGACTCGATGATACCGTCCAAATTATAAGATACGAGATAGACACATTTTGACATTATTAAAGTAAGGACTGAGGCACATTGCCCTCACATAAATCACAACCTTTAGCCTTTAAACCACATTCTATTGTTGTCTTAGGGTGTGAAATGTGGAAATTTAGAAATCGTTTATTTAAAAGAAAAACTTTTTCAAAATCAGAGTTTAAAAATATTTTATAGAAAAATTTGAATATGCAGTGGAAATTAGAAGTAAAAAAATTAAATAGAAAGTAAAAGAGATCATGGAAGAGAGAATGACACTAAAGAATTATAGAGGTTCGCTCTAATTAAGTGATATAATCCTCTCCTCAAGAATTAATGTTTAGAGTATCCATTATTTGCTTGAGAGATTTTAAATGGTTAAGCACTTGAGCCCTTTTGTACAAATAAATAAAGTTTCAAGATAACTACTAACCAAACAAATAATTGAGACTTGAAGTTGTTAGTCTCAAAACATGACAACAAATAAAGCTTCAAGTGGTTATTTAGTCTCAAAACCAAGTTGAGATTTAATATTGTCTAATATTGAACCAATGCAGAGTCGAACCAAGGTTTTATACAGGTTGACCACAAACCAAACTAGATTTTTTTAATAGTTATTATTCATGAACCCAAAAGAGACCTTGTCTTCAATCGGGGAGCTCATAAACCAAATTTATATTAATTCCCAGGGACAAACAAAATAATCACTTTCTAAGGAAGAATAATTTACTCAAGAGAAAAATATACTCTTGGTAAGTTTACAATTAAGCCCTCACCCATAACAAAAATCCTCACTAAACTAAAGAATGCTCTTGGAGCACTATAACTAAAATATGTGACAAAAAATGAAAAGGATTGAGAGATTGTGAGAGAAATGAAACGTGTGGTTTTTTTACGTTTGATAGAAATAATTTGAAATGATAGAGAAACACTTTGTTAATAGGCCAAGAAATGGTGTGATTTTGGAAGAAAAAAAATCCGTGGGCCAATTACATGATCTAATCGATAAGCTAATCGATTAGGAAGTGCATATAATCGATTAATTGTGCTCAAAATGGAAGGTTTATATAGGGAGTTGTTACCAATAATTAAGATAGTTTCCTAATCCATTATATAATTGATTATGAATCATCTAATTGATTAGGCTATAAATCTAATTGATCAGACAACTTAAAAAACATTTTTTTACTTAAGTAGGAAGACCATTAATCAACTGTATCGGCTCCAATTTTTTGTTGTTATTTTAATTAAAAAGTTAGATGCTTCTCAATGTTTTAAGTGTGTGTGGAATGTGTTGCACCCAAAATTTTGACCCCTTAGATCCTCATCATCATTTTAGGATCATATTCAGTTGATTAACTAACCTTAACCCATTTCCAGTTTATCTTTGTTAAGATGCAGATGAATTAGGGTTTTGTACCGTCAAAATCAAAACTTCAAGGGTTTGATCAATCAATGTTTTGGATTGATCCAACTTCAAACAAGATTAAGGATAATACATTGGACCAAGAATGAGTGCAATTTGAGGCGATCACCCAGGGATTGAAAACAGTGCAATTTGAGATACCCGATTAGGGTTTTCGATCAGAAAAAGTCAACTGTAGTTTGACTTTTAATTCAAAGAGTATTTCAATGGTGGGATCAAGGTCCATTAAGCTCCTATGGCTTATTAAAGTCCATCCAAATAGTTTCAAGTCCTCGGGATGTCCGGATCATCAACGGGCGACTCGGTAGACACCGATCAATCGAACGGTTGACCGAAACGTCAACTCCTCAACAATAAGGAATTTGACTTCAAGGTGTGAATCAAAAATGTTCCTTATGTCATATTACACCTCCCCATAAAATTTCATGACCATTGGATCAAGAATTGATAAGTAATCAAAAAGTTGGGAAATTAAGGTTTTCAAAAGGGCAAAGTCATAACTCCTTAACCACACAAGGGTTTTTGACCTAGTTTCAAAGGGAATGAGTTCCTAACACAAGCATAAATATTGTAGTACCTAATTGAGGATTTTTAAAAAGTACAAGTGGGTTCCATAACTCTTCCTGGTTAGAGAGAACCAAGATCCACAAGTTGTCAAAAACTCACATTCGCAAAACTAGGTCAGCATGAGTTTTTTTATTCCAAAACCTCTCCAAATCGATGTTAATCAAAGACTAAACCTCATTTATGATGTTTGCATTGATAATGAACATTTTTAATATCAATTCCCACGAAAATGGCACAAATATCAAAGAAAATCATTATTTAATGCAAGTTGCAAAAGTGAATAGTGAAGAAAGAGAAAAAAAGGTGGCTACCCTTGTCAAATCATCAACTTTACTTCAACAAGTCACCTCCTAACCTATCAAGCATGATGAAAACAATATATAGGGCATGGAGAATATCTTAGTAGAGTGGCTTAAAGACAAGTATGAAGATTTCATTGGAAAACTCAAAGATTTTCATGATGGAAGGTTAAAATTGGCAATTTGCTTCACTTTTGCCCATACCTTGATCCAAGGCCTTTGGCTATAAATAAAACTCACTTCCTACATCACAAACACACTAGTTCCATGCTAGAAACCATCTAGAACTCTCTCCCTTACATAACCACCAAACTTGCAACTTACAATTCATTTCTATTTCAACTTATTTTGTAGTTGGCCTTTTAGTGTAGAATGTTTAATTGATATATTGGAGGATTGTGTGTTGATTTGTTTCACTCAAATGTGCACAGAACATGAATTGAATGTCATCATGCATCTCAAAACATCCCTTTGCAAGTTCAATCGAATTTTTGTTTGTGAACATGATTTTAAAAAAACAACTACACCATCATAATCCTTGTTCAATTCTACCCAAGAATGACCTAAAGTTTGCTAAAATTTGTTAAGAATTGAACAAGTTGACATCAAAACGTATTTTGAGTAATTGCTTTGTTTTTGCCTCAAGCCTGCCCAAGAATTCATCAAAACCACGCCATATATGTTTATGGGGGTGACTACATCAACAAATGTATAGCCACCCCAGTGGTAAGAACTTTGTCACCTAAGCGCCTTTCATCTGCATGTCCTGGGTTCGATTCGGGTGGAGGTCAAACCCTTTTTGTTTTTTTTTTTTCTAATTTCCTTGTTTGATTTATTTTTCTTTTCTCTCTTCCATTTCCCATTAGCGCGCGCGTGTGCTCCATTGGTTGTTGTGTGTGTTGGTAAACTAAAGGGCCCGGGTTCAACTCCCAGCTTGGCCCTTTCTCTTTTTATTTGCTTGATTATTTGTTTTATTGTCATAAATCACTTCAAACTTCCAAAATTCATAACTTGTTCATATTTTATTATTTTTGATCCATTCTTTTTGCAACATGCTTGTTTTAATGTATATTTTCATATGATGTAAAAATATTACAAGTTGTTCTCAATTATGATGTCTTTTGTCCATATGAACTTTAGTGCTTTGTTAAGATCACTATCCTTACTTGTTGTTGATTTCTATTTGAACATACTTGAATTTTCTCGTGAAATCTTTGCTTCCCATGTTAGTTAATATGCTAGGGTATCCCCCCTTTGGTTGTCACCATAATCTTGTCTTACATTCCTCCTAAATTATGAGGTTAAACTAATTTACTTGTGTTTGGTTGTCATCAAATACATATTGTTGTTACACTTGATATATCTTGAAATTATAACATGTTTACTTTCAAATTGTGATTTGCTTACACGGTTGTAACTTTCATCTTTTCCAATCTTTGTTAAGATATGTTGTCACCTTTGTTAAGATCCCTTTCCATCTTTGTTACGATGTTTCCCCATATTTGTTAAGATTTGTTCTTGGTTGTGACCATCTGTCTTAATTGAAATCATTAATATTGTAATACTTGCTTTGGTTGTGACCATTTATCGTGATTGAAATCTTTTCCTGATATTGTAATATCTTAAATGCTTACTTTGGTTGTAACCATTCATCCTGATTTAGATCTTTGCTTATTATAATATGCTTGATCATTCTTGGTTGTAACCATATCCCTTATATTCATCATGTGTGAATGTTTATGCTTTATTAAGTTTACTTTCCCCAAGTGATGGAACTCTTTAGTTCTCATCCAAGTTGCGTCATCTTTTCCCTTCCAAAGGAAAGTCTCTCTATTGACCCTTGGGTCATAGATAGCTCATTAAACTCATAGGTCTGGATAGAACCTTCCCCTCCTTTTGGTCTGGATAGAACCAATAGGATTTACACTCATAGGTCTGGATAGAACCTTCTCCCCCTTTTGGTCTGGATAGAACCAATAGGATTTAAACTCATAGGTCTGGATAGAACCTTCCCCTCCTTTTGGTCTGGATAGAACCAATAGGATTTACACTCATAGGTCTGGATAGAACCTTCTCCCCCTTTGGTCTGGATAGAACCAATAGGATTTAAACATCATAGGTCTAGATAGAACCTTTTCCCCCCTTCTTGGTCTGGATAGAACCAATAGGATTTAAACTCATAGGTCTGGATAAAACTTTCTCCCTCTTTTGGTCTGGAAAGAACCAATTGATCCTTATTCTGTAGTTCGTGCCCGAACTATGACCGCTCTGATTTCTCATTGGACAATGAGAATACGTAGGCACAAGATGCGATATCTTGATGAGAAACCTTCCCCCTTATTCCTCCTTTTGGTCTGGATAGAACCAATTGGTCTTACAATGTAGAACTTTAGGATAGAGTTTGGTTAACTCTATGTAAGAATCATGGAAATGATTACTTACTTCCTTTTCTTGAGAGTTCAACATAGATCTAGAGAGTTTGGATAAACTCTATACAAACATTGTTATGTTTGTTCCCCTTTGAACTTTGATCATAATCAAGTGTTCTTCATCCCTAGTGAGGTAAACTACGATTGCTCTGATTCTATCCTAGTTAGGATATGTAGGCAGAGGACGCGACGTCTTTGCGAGCAAACTTAGAAACTATCTTTAGGTCTTAACCTACACCTTTTACCCAATCCCAATCCATAGCAAACATTTAACAAACTTAGCATGCAATCAAACAAAAGGTTCCTGTAGAGTACTACAGATGTTTAGGATGTGAAATACCTACCATATGCATAACCAACCCTCGATCCCCGAATCTCTTAGCGTTGTTGTTACATCGCGAAAAAGGTTTTTCTTTCTTTAGACCTTTCCTTTGGATAAATCAAAGTTCGGTTGTAATCTAAGAATTAAAGATTCAAGTTAATCAATAGCTTAGTATCATGATTCTCACCGCAACAGAATGTAGCCATACTAATTTTAGAAACACCCTTACAACTTTACAATCTTCTCAATCAAGGTTGAAATCGGTGTGTTCTATAATTTTTTGACCAAGTCACCATATTGTAAGTATACTAATTTCCTTTTGATCCTCAACATGTATTGGATCACTTCATTTTCCCAGTTTCTTTCAATTTTTTTGGAAAACAACAATACAACTACAACATCATACCTAGTTAAGGGAATGAAGTTTCTTTTTCTTCAAAAGAGTATATGGTTTTCTAATAATGAATTAGAAGAATGTCCGGGCTCAATGAGCTTACACCGAATGGAGAGAGTGCCATATATTTTTTATTTAACAAAAATATAGAGGAAACAATCTTGTAGTTGAAGTTGTCGCTTTGTCCATCTAGTTTGAAGAGATGTATATCATTGAGAAGATCAAAAATGTTAGAAAAAGCTTTCAAGGGTAGAGATAACTTATGTTTTCTTAATTTGGATTAGATGATTCCATCAGTGAAGTAGAGATTTGAGAAGAACATCTTGACTAAGGATAGATACACTTTTCTTAGAGGACCGCAGATGAATGCTGTTAAATTTAATTTTTTGCAAATCTTGAAGAATTTAGATTCTTGAAAGATTCCAGCTCCAAACTGTGAATTCCCAAGATAATCATCTTTGCAAAGTCTAAAAAGAATAGTTTTTCTTAGAGGACTGCAGATGAATGCTGTTAAATTTAATTTTTTGCAAATCTTGAAGAATTTAGATTCTTGAAAGATTCCAGCTCCAAACTGTGAATTCCCAAGATAATCATCAGTGAAGTAGAGATTTGAGAAGAACATCTTGACTAAGGATAGATACTCTTTTCTTAGAGGACTGCAGATGAATGATGTTAAATTTAATTTTTTGCAAATCTTGAAGAATTTAGATTCTTGAAAGATTCCAGCTCCAAACTGTGAATTCCAAGATAATCATCTTTGCAAAGTCTAAAAAGAATATTTTTTTTCTTGTTTATGAGAATTCATTAGTGAGAGGAGAAGGAGAGACAAATCTTGTCCTCCTAGGTTCCATGATGATGATGGAATACTAAAGCAGTATTCTCACACACAAAAAAGAATAAGAGAGAAAAGAATGAGATGTAAAAAAACAAATAGAGTTGCATATTTATAGTGTTCCTTATAAGGGTTTAGGAATGAAAAAACCTCACAAAATCATTGAGTATTTTTTCGAACAAATATGAGAGCCAAATATTACTAAAATAGACCATCTAATCAATTATATTTGTTCCCTAATCAGTTATATCATGGTGATTTTGAAGATTTCACACATTTTCCATCACTACACTTATTAATTTACTTTGAGGCAAAAATTAAATATGATTTATTATGAAATTTGAGACACGTAGGTTATCTAATTGATTATTTACTTATTTTTTAGAATCTATTGTGCTTTTGGGTCTTGGGTTGGATTTTGACTTTAATACACTGCTTTTTGCACTCTTTTGTTCAAAAGTAATTAAAACTTAACCATTTTATTAGTAATAATAGTTTTACACTAGAGGAGAAAATAATTTTATTAGTAATTACTCGAAGGTATACACCTTGATTTGCAACTACATTTAGTACGTATTATGGCTTCATTGAAACTTCAGAGCATCCTTGCAAAGCACACTAGGTTTTCACCTTTGGTACCCAAATTTCCTTATGTCTTGATACATCAGTAGCTCTAAGAGGTTTACGGATTACTAACTTATACCTTCATAATTTATTGAAACAAAATGGCTCTGGGAGGCCAAGTCTATTACAGTAAGAGCATTTGTAAATAGAGTGATTATGTTTCTTCCTATTAAAGCATTTTACTATGTGATTTACAATATTCAAAACCTAATCCAGTTTTAATCAAGGAAGACCTTTGATTTGATATAATAAAATCAAGGTTTTCTTTCTCCTTAGTAAATTTACTTAGGGTTTCATGCAAGCCATTCACTTCCTTTTTCATTGAGACACAAGTCTCACAATTATTAGCTTAGTCTCTAAGTTTAGTCATTTCATACTTCAATGCTTAATTACTAATTTCTAAAGACTCAGCATAGTATTTAAGATCTAGGCTATGCTCTTAATTTTATAACTTTCATCGATTAGCTTAGCACTTAATTTAAACAATTCCTTGTATGATAACTTTGTTACTTCACATTTATCTTCTTCATGAGAGGCTTTCAAGAAAAAAATCATCTTCTTCATTCATTTAAGGTTCTACAAGAGGTTTAATCTTCAATATTTCTTCTTGATGATGAATCTCTGAATGTTCTGTACATTGAGACTTTCTTCTCCTTTCTTCTTTTGAAGATTCTACTCGATGAGACTTCTTCATATTCTACTATAGATGAGGTTCCTCCATTTGATTATGAATATTCTGAGGATTATTTAATCATCAAGAATTCTCTTTTAAAGGAGATTGCTAGAATTCGAAAACATCCCCATCTGTCAATTTATGAATTGGATCAAGTTTCTTATTCCAATTCTTAATTCTTAGATATTTGTTAATGATAAAAGTTCTAACATTATCTCCAATATTTATAAAATTTGAAAAGATTTTATGAAGGAAGTATTCATCTTTTTCACCTTGTGTGTTCAATCTCTCTTGTTCAATACTTGGAGAGACTATGTAGATCATTTCAAGAGTGTCCTATATTTTCTTGACGAAATTATAATTAAGGATATAGAAAAATTAATTTTCATCTAAATACATGACTAGATAGCTCTTAGTTTTAAAATAAATTACAAAATTTCTATTTTCTTCTTTGGTCTAAAGAAAATCGTGTTTATCTACCACTGCACCATTAACATGGTGAGTAGGGAAAAACAAACCATTGATTATAATTTTCAACAATTCAAGATGAAAAAATTGAATGAATATTCCATATCTAGCTTTCGAAAATTCATACTTATCACCATTAAATGGTGGAGGTGTGTTTTGGAAAGTCCTCTTGTTAAAACTAGTGTTGGAAGTCATCTTCCTCTAGAGTTTATTAGTCTTTAGACAGGAGTTAGACCCTGATCCCACTTCTTGACTATGTGACCCCATACATAAGATGGGGGGGGGGGGGGGGGGGGGCGAGGTGAATTGTAGAGGTTTAAAAATTGTTGATTTAAAATAAAATCATTATCAAAATCAGAGTTCGAAAACACTTTATAAAAAACCTTTAAATATGTGGTAGAAATTCGAGTAACAAAATTAAGTGGAAATTAATAGAGACAAGGAAAGAAAGAATGACATTAGAGAATTATAATGGTTTGATTTACTGAATTGACCAACCCATCTCCCCATAAATTGATCTTGAAAGTATCCACTATTTTCTTAAGAGCAGTTAAAAGCTTAAGCCCACGAGCTTTCTTAAACAAGAAAATGAAGTTTTAGGCTTACTTCCAACCATACAACAAATTGAGGCTTGAAGTGGTAAGTCTCCAAACCAAGAAACAAACATAGATTCGAATAGTTAGCCTCTAAGCCAAACATATATTTTACACAGGTTGATCTCAAACCAAGACAACGATTTGAGATGGCTATCCTTAGAACCGAATCTGGGTTTTATAGGGACTGACCATGAACCAAATCGATGTTTTTATTAGTTTGATATCGAAATTATTGAGCTTTTAACCGGGATGAACTCAGAAACTATGTGATATTCTCACTAGGATTATCCTGAACCAATAGAGCTTTTGGCCAGACAAAGCTCAAAAATCATTGTGAATATTTTTCACTGGCTATTCTTCACAAACCTTAAAGAGAGATTTTCTTCAATGGCAAATCTCATAAACCAAACAGAGCCTTATACTAATCCCCAGAGACAAACAAAGAGCTTTTACAATGGTTTATATCCCAACTAAAATAATCAGTTCCAAAGAAAGAATATTTTACTCAAGAAAAAAATATACTCTTGGTAAATTTATAACTAAGCCCTTTCAAGAACAAAAATTATCATTAAACTCAACAACGCTATCAAAGCACTATTGTTAAAACATATGAGAAAAATGTGAATAATTTAGCGAGATAGTGAGAGAAGTGAAAAGTGTGGTTTTTCATGTTTTCCGGATGATTTGAAATGATAGAGAATATCTCTATTTATAGGCCAATAAATGGTGTAATTTTGGAAACAATTTATGAACCAGTTAAATGGCCTAATCGATTAGGTAGTGCAAATAATCAATTATTTATACCCAAAATGAGAATATTTGATAGAGAGTTGTTATCAATTATTCAAAGACTTTCATAATCCATTATATTAGCAACTATGCATCATCTAATCTATTAGACTTTAAATTAAATCATTTAGATAAATTATGTTAGTTCGATGGTTTTAGGATTGGCAGCAATTTTGCTAAAACATGGTTCACAAAAAGATGTTGGAAGAAATGTCCTAACTTGGTGGTATGTAAACATTGAAGACAGATGTTCTGAAAGATGTTGTGACATGTTGTACCAGAACATTAGTACAAACTATAGTCTTATTCTTGATAGATTTGATTTGATTATGTGAGATTTCTTTTGGATATATCTCACTTATTTTTGTAGGTCAAGAAGATTTAATCTGGAAAATTTGATTTGATCTCCACCTGTTCATAAGTTTCTAAAATTGGATGTTGAGACAATTTAAGAAACTTGATGATTTGTTCCAAGGTTTAAGGAGAGTTTTCTGCATAATTGATGCAGCCATCAGCTTGCGGATCAAGCAATATCTTGGTGAATATTTCGAAGCCCATGGACTGCTGAAGAGTATTTAAAGAGCAACCTCAACCTAATGTTTTCACAACTTTCACTTTTGTAAAAATAAAGGGAGGTTTTAGAGTCTTAGGTTTTGAGAGTCTCTTTAGTGTGACTTTGTAAGTCACCCATCTATCTTCTGATACATTAAGGTAGACTGATTATAGGTTCTTTATTATTCACTCATGAGCTTTTAAGCAAGAGTGTATTGTCCTTAGTTTAAAGTTTTTAAGCAAAAGTAAGTATTGTTCTTAGAAGAGTGTTCTTCTATTTTGGGTTATTGTTGAATTGTCACTGGTTTGTGATTGTTAGAAAGTGAGAGGAGGATCTCATATCTAGAGGGTTTCTAGGTAGAAGTTGCACAAGGTAGTGATTAGGCAAGAAGTTATAAACGAGGAATTTAGCTTTGAACTAATGCTATCATAGTGAATTTCCTTCCTGCCTTGGATTACCCCAGATGTAGGCGATGTTGCATCAAATTAAGTTAATAATTAATTGTGTTATTTATCTTTCTACAATTTATTTTTAGTTTGAGTTATTTGTCCTGTCAGACAGAAGATGTTGTAACATTTGTCTTGACATTATGTTCTAATGTAAGGACATCAGTATTAACATATGTTAGACTACCATAATTTTAACTTTAAAAACATTTACTAATTAAGCAGACATCCCTTTAATCAACTAGCTAGTGTCATAACCTAAATTTTACCCCTAAGATGCCACCTTATTTTCATCTTTACAATGCATCAAGATCACAAATTTGGTAGTCTCTTAACCCTTCCACCTTTGGGTTTGCCTTTGTAGAGATCACCAAGCACCGCTTCTGTATTTTATTTACATCTTTTTGTACTTATATGTTTTATAATTCACTAACCACTAATCAAAATACAAAAAATATGCTTTGTCTCCTTTTATTTCTTTTGCAAGGTAGGGTTCGTAATCAAGAGCATCAAGTGATTGTATCCTCAGCTAGGGTTTGAGTTCCTCAAGTCAAAATATGGTCAACCATTTATTTTCAAAGGCTATTCATCAATGAATGACCTCTAATCTAAAATCATGGAGTCTCAAGCATCATTCAAATTCATCGGATCAAAGATTACTCAAAGCTTCATGTGTTTATTTCCATGGCTTCATCAACAAGTTTCCTTAAGCCATTGTAAGCTTCGTCAAAGAATAATCAAGAGTACATCATTTTGAGTTCATATGATCATCAATTTTCCTTGAAATGAAAGAAAAAGTCCAAGGTTTCAAGTTTGTACAAGGAGGTTTGGCCAAAAGAATGTAAACATTTCAAGCCTAAGTTCAAGACTTTATAACTTCTTCATACTTCAACATTTTTGAGTGCTTCTTTGAGTAAATGACTCTCCTTAACATCCCCTTCAACTTCTCTTTACAATTCAAGAGCTAATTATGCTTGGAAGGCCATCATAAGTGTGGAAACATTATAGGTCATTTTGGGGACTTAGTGAAATTTGACCTAAAGTTCAAGTATGCACGCCTATGTTTCAAAGATCATAAATTCTTCAATTTTCAACTTTTATGGGCTCTTCCTTTTGCAAAAATATCCTTATTAATGTCCTCTACAACTTTTCTTTAGAGGTCAAACATCAAATCATGCTCCAAGGACCTCAAATCGTGAAGGTCATTTGTGCACAAAACTAGGTCATGACCTTTTGCAAAATATCCTTCTTGATGACCTCTACAACTTTGCTTTAGAGGTCAAACATCAACTCAAGACCATTTTATCATGAGATATTCAATTGAAGTTATTCTTTTTGAATTATCTTCCTTACCATGAGAGGAACATTTGGCTTAAGCAAAATCACAAAATGCACGAAGGAGTTTTATTTGACCTCAGTTGGAACAAGGTGCCATGAACTCTACTCCCACCGTAACCTACAATTTTAGAAAGTGTGTGCAAACTCAACTTAGGGACCACAACACATGTGCAAACTCATTAAAAATGGAAAAATGCATTTGGTACAACTTGAAAAGACTTGAATAAGCTCAGGATCACACATTTTGTGCCAATTTTTGACATGTGTGAAACCTAAAATTTTGTTGATTCGTTGACACGATTGAGAGGGGATTTCACATAGGCAATGACCTTACTCACTTTTCTATAAATAGAGCATCAATTCCCCTTCATTTTAAAGCTTGAATAGCCATAGAAAATCTGCTTCCATAGAACCTAAAAGCTCTCTCAAATAAGTGTTAGAACACACATTGGTTCTTAATTATATCTCTATGTTTTGATGATAACTTTTATAAAATTTTGTATTAAAGAATTATATACTCTAAAATTTTCTCAAGTATGTTTGCTGCAGATATTAAAGTGAATATTACTCTGGAAGCAAATTAGATCTGAACATGAAAATATGCTAGGCTCTGAAGCATCTGAAGCATCTGTTAGAAGAATCTGAACACTGTCTACAGAAGATTCTGAGCGCTGTCTACAGAAGAATCTGAAGTAGAAGCTACAGAAGAATCTGAAGCAGAAGCTACAGAAGCATCTGAAGCATTGAAGACTTTTGTATGAAGAGTTTCAAGCACAGTTTTTCAGAAGACTCTGATAGTACTGTACGCTGCATGTACTGAGGATCTGATCCAAAACTCTGCTCTGAATTACTACACGCTGAAAGCACACTTGCTGCAATGCTCTGATTCAGCAAACTCTTATGAACATCAAAGGCTCTGATCATTAAAGGCTCTGATGTTATTTGCTGAGTATTAGAAACTTGTTGAAGAAGAATTCAAAGTTATGTCCGTTGGTTTGGCCAAACGACTCTTTCCTCATTTATGCTAGACACAAGAACACAAACAAAAAGGATTTCTCTGTGCATTCTAATTTTAGGAAAGGTCATGTGATGTGAAGACAAAAAGGCTACAACCCTTTTCAGTACACAACCTTCAACGTGAAAGCTACTTGGACTTCTGTGCCTATAAAAGCAAGACTCCATCTCTCTTCTTCAGTTGACGAATCATTGAAAGAAATTCATTACAGCTCTCATTCAAATTATTCTCTTTGTTGAATTTATTTCATAAGTTCTTAAAACTTAAGTGTAAAATCACAGTTGTGATATAACTTAATTAGAAGCATTTAAACACTTGTTTTATTCTTACATTTGATTGTAAAAGATCCTTAAGAAGATCCAGTTAGGATTAGTAGTTCTTGAGAAGACTAAGAACAATTGCTCTTAGTGCTTGCTATTGTAATCAGTTGATTAATAGTGGATTAAGTCCTTGTTGAGAAAGGCAAATCACTTTTGATAGGGTGGACTGGAGTAGTTGAATTCAACTAACTAGGATAAAAATCTTTGAGTTTTTATTACTATAAGTTTTTCTATATACTTATTCAACCCCCCTTCTAAGTATTTTTTCACCTTTAGTTGGCATCAGAGCTCCGGTTCTGTGTGTGCTACCACTTCACAGTGACAGAAAAGATCCAGTGAGAAAACTTTGATATATATTTGGTTGTTATTATGGCTGAAACTTCAACATCTAACAGTAACAACAGATATGAAGAAAGGGATAGAATCAGCACAAAACCCCATATGTTTGATGGGGAGAAATTTGACTATTGGAAGGACAGAATAGAAAGTTTCTTCCTTGGTTATGATGCTGATTTATGGGACTTGGTCATAGATGGGTATGTTCATCCCACTGATGGGAATGGCAAGAAAATAGATAGAAAATCTATGACTGAAGCCCAAAAGAAGGAGTTCAGAAATCACCACAAGGCTAGAACAATCTTGTTAAATGCAATATCTCATACTGAGTATGAGAAGATCACAAATAGAGAAACTGCATTTGACATGTTTGAGTCTTTAAAGATGACTCACGAAGGAAACCTTCAAGTTAAAGAGACCAAGGCGCTGGCGCTAATACAGAAGTATGAAGCGTTCAAAATGGAAGAATCTGAGTTTATAGAAACTATGTTCTCTAGATTCCAGATCCTCACAGCTGGTCTAAAAGTGATGGACAAAGGCTACTCAACTGCTGATCATGTGAAGAAGATCATCAGAAGCTTGCCCATCAAATGGAGACCAATGGTCACTGCTCTAAAGCTAGCTAAGGATCTGAACAAGATCACTTTGGAGGAACTAATCAGCTCACGGAGGAGCCATGAAATTGAACTTAAGGAAGATGAGCCTCAATAGAAAGGTATGTCAATTGCCTTAAAATCTAAGAAATATGTGAAAGCTTTACAGGTGTTAAAAGAAAGCTCTGAAGAAACTTCTTCTGAAGAAGAAGATGAATTGTCCTTGCTGTCCAGAAGAATCAACAGACTCTGGAAGCACAAGCAGAGGAAGTTCAAGAACTTCAAAAATCCTGATCAGCGTAAGGAGTCCTCTGGACCTAAAATATCTGGAAAGAAGGAAGTTGTGTGCTTTGAATGTAAAGAACCTGGCCATTACAAGAATGAATGTCCAAAACTTCTAAAAGAAAAGCCAAAGAGGAAGTTTTACAAAAAGAAGAAGGTTCTAATGGCAACATGGGATGATTCTGATGAATCTGGATCCTCATCAGAATTTGAAGATGAATGCGTCAACATGGCTCTGATGGCAGGCGTGGAAGATCAGAATGAAGGATCATCTAGATCTGAATTTGACTCAAAAGAGGTACTTTCTGATCTCACTAGGGAAGAGCTTATTAAAGTCTTATTAGAAGTCCTGAAAAATTATAATCAGATTAAGCTCAAATGCAAGAAGCTTAAATGCAATCTTGGATCTGAGAATAATCTGTTAAATTCAGAAGTTGCTGAGCTAAAAGAAAATAATTTGAAAATGAAAGCCAATTTTGAAAAAGCTCACCAAAACTCTGAATCTAAAGCTAAGTCTAAATGCAAAAATATTTTAGAAGAATATGACTTCAGCTTTCAGAAGTTTCTGGCTAAAAGCATAGATAGAAGCATGATGGCTTCAATGATCTATGGAGTTAGCAAAAACAATAGGAAAGGAATTGGATACGAATCTTCCTCTAGAAAGGATTTAAATCCAATGCCTGTTGATAAACTTATCATTAAGAAGACTCCCCTATACTCTCATTTCAAGTTTAGTTATCTAAATGATATTAAACACACACGTTTTGATCAAAACGTTCCTGTGTTTAAGCCAAAAGTCAATAAGAACAGAACTGTTATAAAAAGACAGAAGTTCAGACAGACTTTCAAGGCAACTAACCCAAAAGGACCCAAAAAGATCTGGGTACCTAAGGATAAGATAATCCCTGTTGCAGATGTATTTAGCAGAAAAGTCAAGACGCTAGTCATGGTACCTGGACTCTGGCTGCTCACGTCACATGACAGGAGAAAGGTTTATGTTCCATAGCCTGGAGCTTAAATCTGGAGGAGAAGTGAAGTTTGGAGGGAATCAGAAGGGCAAGATTATTGGCTCTGGTACTATTGGGAATGGTAACCTTCCCTCTATATCTAATGTTTTACTTGTAGAAGGATTAAAGCATAATCTATTGTCCATAAGTCAATTAAGTGACAATGGTTATGACATAATCTTTAATCAACAATGTTGCAAAGCTGTTAGTCAGAAGGATGGCTCAATCCTATTTAATGGAAAGTGGAAGAACAACATTTACAAAATCAATCTTTCAAAACTTAAGGTTCAAAATGTTAAATGCCTTTTGTCTGTTAATGATGAGCAATGGGTCTGGCACAGAAGATTAGGGCATATTAATATGAGACGTATATCTCAGATTAATAAACTCAATATGGTCAGAGGACTTCCTAATTTTAAGTTCAACTCAGATGCTCTTTGTGAAGCATGTCAAAAAGGAAAATTTTCAAAATCTTCTTTTAAATCAAAAAATGTTGTTTCAACTTCAAGACCATTAGAATTACTTCATATTGATCTGTTTAGATCAGTGAAAACTGCATCCATCAGAGGCAAGAAGTATGGATTAGTTATTGTTGATGACTATAGCAGATGGACATGGGTAAAGTTCTTAAAACACAAGGATGAGTTACATTTTGTGTTCTTTGACTTCTACAAACAAGTCTAGAATAAAAAGGATTTTAAAATTATTAAAGTCAGAAGTGATCATTGTGGTGAATTTGAAAACAAATATTTTGAAAAATATTTTAATGAAAATGGAATTACTTATGATTTCTCCTGCCCTAAAACTCCACAACAGAATGGAGTTGTAGAGAGGAAAAATAGAACTCTGCAAGAAATGGCCAAAACCATGATCAACGAGACTAATCTGGAAAAATAGAACCGTTGCCGTCGGAGGATTCCTCGATCGCAAAGACGAATGCCGGTCTATCAAGACTGGAAACGACAATACTCGGAGCTTCATTCCAAAAATTGACTTTATACATCGAAGCCAACGTGGCTAAGGCATCAGCCATCTGATTTTCTGCCCTGGGCACATGATGGAGTTCCACTCGATCAAAGAACGGAAGCAGCCTTTTGGCATAATTCATGTACGGCACCAAATTCGATTGACGAGTCTCCCACTCCCCTTTAATCTGGTTGATCACAAGCGCCGAGTCACCATATACGTCTAGGTTCTTGATTCTCAAATCAATTTCCTCTTCTAGACCCATGATGCATGCTTCGTACTCCGCTTCATTATTGGTGACCGGAAACGTCAGTCTCGCGGTGAACGGGATATGGGATCCATGGGGAGTCGTGATGATCGCCCCAATGCCACTTCCGTAAGAATTAACCGCCCCGTCAAATATCAATTTCCACTGGGATTTTCTATCTGGACCCTCGTCGGGCAACGGTTCATCACAATCTTTCGCTTTGAGAAACATGATATCCTCATCAGGGAATTCAAATTTCATCGGCTGATAATCTTCGATCGGCTGTTCGGCAAGGTAATCAGACAATACGCTTCCCTTAATGGCCTTCTGGGACACGTACTGAATATCATATTCCGTCAACACCATTTGCCATCTGGCAATCCTGCCCGAAAGCGCTTGCTTCTCGAAGACGTACTTGATCGGATCCATCTTCGAAATTAGCATGGTTGTGTGATTGAGCATGTACTGTCGTAAACGTTTGGCAGCCCAAGCTAGTGCACAACACGTCTTCTCCAGCATCGAGTAACGAGATTCACAGTCTGTGAACTTTTTACTCAAGTAGTAAATGGCATGCTCCTTTCTGCCCGTCTCGTCGTGCTGACCGAGAACACACCCCATACTATTCTCAAGAACTGTCAAGTACATGATTAAGGGTCTTCCGGCCACTGGAGGTATCAAGATCGGAGGTTCCTGTAGATACTGTTTTATCTTATCAAATGCCTTCTGGAAATCCTCGTTCCAGATAATCGCCTGATCTTTCTTTAACAGTTTGAACATCGGTTCACACGTGGCCGTGAGCTGAGAAATAAACCTTGCAATGTAGTTTATTCTGCCCAGGAAACCACGAACTTCTTTTTCTGTTTTTGGCGCTGACATCTCTTGTATTGCTTTTATTTTCGCAGGATCAACCTCGATGCCTCTTTCGCTCACGATAAACCCCAGTAACTTTTTGGACCGTACTCCGAAAGTACACTTGTTAGGATTCAACCTCAACCTGAATTTCCTAAGCCTCTCAAAAAGCTTCAGCAAATTAACCAGATGTCCCTCCTCCGTTTGGGACTTCGCAATCATGTCATCAACATAGACTTCAATCTCATGATGAATCATGTCATGAAACAAAGTTACCATGGCTCGTTGGCAAGTGGCCCCTGCGTTCTTCAGACAGAAAGGCATTACCTTGTAGCAAAACATTCCCCAAGGTGTAATAAATGTAGTTTTCTCCATGTCCTCCGGCGCCATCTTGATCTGATTATAACCGGAGAAGCCATCCATGAACGAAAACACGGAGAACTGGGTTGTATTGTCGACCAACACATCAATATGTGGCAGCGGGAAATCATCCTTAGGGCTCGCCCTATTCAAATCTCGATAATCGGCGCACATGCGTACCTTACCGTCCTTCTTCGGTACAGGCACTATGTTGGCGACCCACGGAGGGTAAGTAGTGACCGCTAAGAAGCCAGCATCAAGCTGCTTCTGTACTTCTTCTTTGATTTTAACGGCCATATCTGGTCTCGTCCTTCTAAGCTTCTGCTTAACGGGAGGACAATCTTCTCGCAACGGCAAGTGATGGACCACGATGTCAGTATCAAGTCCGGGCATATCTTCGTATGACCAAGCAAAAATGTCACTATACTCTCGAAGCATCTCGACCAATCTCTGCTTGACATCACTTTGCAATGCAGTCCCTACCCTGACATTCCTGACAAGTTCTTCAGAACCCAGATTCACAATCTCAATCTCCTCCTCATGAGGCAGAATAACTTTCTCCTCTTGTTTCAACAAGCGGGCCAACTCTTCAGGAAGGTCTTCGTCTTCATCAATCTCTTCTTCGGCTTGATAGATCGGGCAATCGAAGTCGAAGTGAGCCGTAGAAGGTCCAGAGTCGATGTCATCTGTTATGTGGATCCTGCAATAACAAGGGTTAAGCTTAAAACAAGAATATGCAGGTTAGCACAAACCCCGTTGCCATTTTATTGTTTTTCAAAACAAATATAAAACAGGAATAACAGAGATCACAATATTTGAATACGAAGAAAAACGCCTTTGATTTATTAACAAAATGCATGTACATAATCCAACAAGGCCCTGACAATAAAACCACTATGCCCCGGGTAGGACATAGTGTTGTACAATGATTGGAAAAAGTAAATCATTACTCTTCACTTGTCATCTGGATGATATCCTTTACGGACCAATTGTTGAGGCTCTCGCCTGGCTTGCTTGGCTGGATCCAAGAGTCGAGGTCACAGTCGCTATCTCCGCTGTCTTCAGACACCGCGTTGATGCTTTCGAAAATCATCTCGCCACTGGTAAACTAGATCGGCCCTTTACCTCGAGATGCACTGCTAGAAAAAGAAGAGGCTTCAGCTCCGGGAAAATATCCCAGCCCAAACTTATCTTGCTTGTTAGGTATCTCCAAAATTTGCCCCCAGCCTGGGGTAGATCCTGCTTGGACAACGGCCCGAGCTTCCTTGAATGAGGAGAGAGTCATCTCTGGCTTTTCGGTGACTACCGGCGCTACGTCCTTGACTTTGATAGCTTTGAACGTTTGGCATAGAGTCTCATGGATTTCGCCATCCATCTCCACATACTTGAAGGACGACAAATGGCTCACCATTATATCTTCCTCGCCACACACGGTTATGATGCTTCCTCCGGCAGCATACTTGAGCTTTTGGTGCAACGTGGAGGTCACGGCTCCAGCAGCATGGATCTACGGCCGGCCCAATAGACAGCTGTAATCAGGCATGATGTCCATGATATAAAAGACCGCGTCGAACGTTTCCGGACCAACTTGGATTGGCAGGGTCACCTCCCCGAAAACATGGCGTTTAGTCCTATCGAACGCCTTCACAACCAGATCACTGGGTGTGCAAATCACTCCACGAGTATCCAACTTCATTAATGCTTTCTTCGGAAGAACATTAAGTGACGAACCCGTGTCCACCAACACGTGCGACATAATCGTGCCCCTACACTCTATCGAGATGTGCAGGGCGCTATTGTGGTTCCTCCCTTTCGGCGTCAGCTCTAGGTCAGTGAACCCTAACCCATTTCCAGCATTCACATGGGCTACGACCTCTTCTAGCTGATTTACCGATATTTCCTGCAGTACATATGCGGCGTTCAACACCTTCAGCAGCGCGTTGCGGTGTGCTTCAGAACACAGCAACAAGTTCAGAATGGAAATCTTCGAGGGTGTCTGATGGAGATGGTCTACAATCTTGTAGTCACTCTTTTTAATCAACCACATAAACTCCTCGGCATCTTTAACAAGTAAGTCCTTTTCTACCCCACACGGGATCCCTTCAACGACTTTACTTTTACCCTTTATCAGCCGCATCAGCTCTGACCGCTTTGTCCGCCACGACCTCTGGTGGTGCAAACACTCTTCTGCTGCGAGTAATACCACTGATTCCTGCAAGGTTCTCCATAGTCGACCCATATGGTTCCAACTCCAACTTCTGTCCGTTGCAGTAGACTTCAGCCCCATAATGCCACGGGACATCATTAGTGCTCTCGAAGGGTATCGGCCCAGCTTTGATGATGGTAATTGTGGGCGGTCTAGGCGCAGAAATAGTGATAGTCCGGCGAGGGATGGTGATGGTTGCGACCTCATCAACTTGCTTCAGCACTACCTCTCCTGATCCACTTTCGGCCCTCCGGCTAAACTGTAAAATCCCCTCAGTCATCAGACTTTGAATTCCTTTTACCAACTGCTCACATCCATCAGAACGTGTGGCACAGTCCATACATAGCTCTCCGCAACCTGGAAAGAACCCTCTTTTCATCAACTTAGCTTTAACGAAGCTAAGCGGCGTCTTCAGATCTCTGACGTCAGTCAACAAATCCAAATCCTCTTCTTCGATAATGGCGTTCACTCCGCCTCCCATATGATTCGGCATAGGATTCTTCGTGACATTTGGCGCATTATCGGAGAAGTTGATGATCTTAGCATCCACCATGTCTTGCACCTTATGCTTAAAGGCTTTGCAATTCTCTATTGTGTGGCCTGGTGCCCCTGAGTGGAATATTCAAGTGGCATTCGTGTCGTAACCTGGCGGAGGTGCCCCTGTCAAGGGAGCCAGCGTTCTCTTCTGAATCAACTGTAGCTGAAGCAAAGTCTGCAGTAACTGCGCGTAAGACATGGGCGGTGTCTCGAGGTGACGGTTTGACAAAGGTGCCCGATTCTGATACCTTCTGTATCCCTGCTGATTCGATTGCTGCTGCTGCTGCTGTGGCTGTTGAACTGCCGGGATGGTTATACTGGCCACCTGCTGGTGAGGACCTTTACCTTTTCTTCGAGCGTTAGACACAACGCTCGTTTCTCCTTCCCGTCTTTTGCCACTATACGGTTTCTTTCCGCCTCCTCCAGCTGAGGACAACTCACCTTGAATTTTCCCGATCTTGTTCCCATTCTCGACGTGTTCACCCGTGATAATGAGATCTGAGAACGTCCCAGACATACCGCTGACTAACTTCTCATAGTAAACCCCTGGGAGGGTGGCTACGAACATCTGCACAAGCTCACGTTCAACCATCGGCGGCTGAACCCTAGCTGCCAACTCACGCCACCGCTGGGCGTACTCCTTAAACCCTTCGTTGTTCCTCTGCGACAGATTCTGCAGCTGGACTCGGTTCGGGGCCAAGTCGTTATTGTATTGGTAATGGTGCACAAATGCTTCAGCAAGGTCCTTCCAGGTGCGCACACTGGTAGGCTCCAGACTCATGTACCATTCGAGGGATGACCCAGAAAGACTGTCTTGAAAGAAGTGCATCAGCAACTTCTCGTCCTCAGAATGAGCGGACATTTTTCTGTAGTACGATCTCAGGTGGACGCGAGGGCAAGTGGTGCCCTTATATTTTTCAAAGTCAGGTACCTTGAACTTGGGAGGCACCTTGAAATCAGCAATTAATCCCAACTTGGACATATCAATGCCCAAAGTATTCTGATTCTCGATATCTCTCATCTTATCTTCAAGTGCCTTGAACCTAAGCCGTGCTTCAGCATTCAGCTCCCCTTCAGCACCTCTCTGAGAGAACACATCGTCCTGACGATCCTCTAGCCATGGCTGAGGCACAAACAAATTACCAACACCTGCATTGCCGTTGCCCAGCCCAACGTTGACGTTAGCTCCCAGACTCCCATTACCGACGCCCGTCGTATTGAGTCCCATGTTAGCTACCACATTGCCGTTGGCACTGCCATTCACCCCGGTCACGGGGATACCATTCTGCGGAGTTTCAACTGGCGGAGGAGTAGGCACAGTCCCACCATGGAGGACGCCATTGCTATCGACCCTCGAAATCAAAGGCTGAACCAAAGTTCTGAGCTGATCCTGGCCATTGGCGACCGCTTGCATGAGCTCCATGAAGCGATCCATTCTTTTGCGGAGTTCCTGGACTTCAGTCTGCACTTGCTCCATGATCCTGGTTTGATTAGCTCTAGTCGAATAGCGGTGAATGGGTCTCTGATCAATCCTGGAACCACCTGAAACAACCTGAAACAACCTGAAATAACCTGTGAAACACAAAAGGGTTAGGAAAAACAACAAAGTGCTCGTTATGCAAATGCTTCATGCAAATGCAAATGTGTGTCTGTGCGTTAGGGAGATCTCCCCCGATCCTAGTGCCTGAGTGCCAGTGCTGATAATAATAAGAAGTCTGAGTCCAATCATGGAAATAACAATCTCATATATAAAGAAAGCCCCTAAAGGAAGTACACAACATCAGCGAGTACAAGATGAATCAATGGCGTGACCTCAGCCAACAAGCCTGGTGATGGTCAGCATACAACAATGATCAAAACAAAAAGAATACAAATAGTCAAGTACGGCCACGGGCGTGATACTCTTCTAACAACTCCTTCGTTTCTGGATGATCAGGCAGAGTGAGTAACCCTTCGACGAGTAATTCCCTTTGCACAATGGTGTACTAAAGACCTTCGACCGAATCTTCCCATGCTCCTTCGCCGAAACAATCTTCTAGCTTCCGCTTCTTGGACTCAAATGTCAGTTTGCGCTCCTTCAGGTTAGCGAGAGCTCTATTGAGCTGGCCTTCAACGGCGTATCTGCGAGCGGTTTCTTCATCAAACCTCTTCTCACTAGCCTTCACCTAGGTTTTCAGCTTGGAGATCTGTAGCATCAGCTTATCCTCCTGCTCATTCCTGGTGGCTAGGGAAGCCTTCCAGTGCTGGTTGAACTTGGATATCCTTCGATATGCTTCGTCCAAGTGCTGCTTCTTCGTAGCCAGTACGTCGTTGATAGCTTTGAAGTCTTGACCCATGTGCTCACGCTCGGCTATCTGCTTAGTCAGGTCTGTACCTAGCTGGTTCACCAGCTCTGTCTGTCTTTTGAAGGAATGAACGGCCTCGTTCCTCTCGCTTCGGAGCTGAGCCAACTCTTTCTCCAATTCTTCGTTTGCCCGCTTCAGTTCATCTCGCTCGGCTAACACCTGATTATGCTGCTGGATGGGCACAGTAGTAGGCTCTTCAATCATTGGAGGACCTTCCAGCTTGGCCTGAGGAAACGGCATCCCTATAGCATTTGCTCTGGCTCTGATCCAAGTCACATACGGAGGGTAGGCTTGATTGTTACTTTTCCCCAGCAATGGTTTTCCCCTCTTACTGATACCATTCCATATGCGCTAAAGCTTGGATAGTAGATCCCCCTCTAGAAGACCAGTGAGGTACAGAGATTCCTGTACCTCTTCATCCTTCGGCGGAGCTCTCAAAGCGTACGCGAACTATCATACCAGCAATGATGGATTGTAGTTTATACAGCCCTTCCTGCCTATCAAAGGCACGTTTGGAAACCCGCTGCAGCTGAAGATAATCTCGGTACCCAACCTACCTCTGTCGAACTAGTCTATATCCTCTGTAGATAAGCTCATCAGACGCTCGGACCACTCAGCTGTGGCTGCAGACGAAACAAAAGGACCCCTCTTGGGCAGATGACTATCAAGCCATTTATAAAGCAAGGGCATGCAGCACGAGACATTCTTGCCCCCTCTGTTCTCATTTTTGTAGTGGATAGAATGGTAGACATCGCCTATCAAGGTAGGGACTGGATTCCCTGATGCAAAGATGTGAAATGCATCGAAGTCTACAAAATCGGGCATATTGGGGAACAGAATAATGCCATATATGCACAAAGCGAGAATGGCGTTGATTGCGACCCAACATCCATCTTTGGCGCACTGCTGAGCCTTTCCCACTAGAAACTGCAAGGAGAAGCCAGAGACCTTGTTCCAACTAGTCAGTACCAACTCGGAGGCGTCCAGATGAAGCGAAGGAGCTAAACCAGCCAGATCAGGCTCAGCATCCATATGAACAAAAGGCATCTGCCTCTTGATAGGCACGCCTAGCAAATCAGAATACTCTTCCAGCGTGGGTGCGAGAACAAAATCCTGGAAAGTGAAACATCTCAATGGAGGGTCGTAGAACTGCAACAGAGCGTGCAACCCATTCACCTCGAATGCAGAAGGTTTATGAACCCAACTGAGCAACCTGCCGTAAGATTTTCTGAACTCATCCCTCACAGAATCATCTGCTAAAGCTATCAAACCAGTTAACTTAACCACATCAGGGGCAGGGAACTTGTAAGCCACGGTCTTCCTCAGAGAACCCATAACAATACAATAGGAGGCAAGAAATCCTGGATCGGGGAAAACAGTATCTGCAACACAGACACACGTTAATGAAATGCAAATGTATGCAAAACAATGTAAAATGCAATCATGCAGCAGGAGATCAAGGCAACTGTGTTGTGGAGATTCTGTATCAACAAAACCATAATCCCGCTCTATCAAGAACAACCACTGCATCTGATAATAAGAAAACCCTGGTATCAGACCACAAGTCTGCTCTGTCAAGAACACACACATATAGTACCATAAATCCGCTCTGTCAAGAATAAACGGCTGGTAATAAGGACAAAGAAATCTGCTCTATCAAGAACACAAATCTGATAACCGAAACTCTGCTCTGTCAAGAACAACCATCTGATAATGAGATCTCCAGACCCTAGTCATAAATCTGCTCTGTCAAGAACAAATATCTGATAATGAGATCTTCAGACCCCAGTCATAAATCTGCTCTGTCAAGAACAAATATTTGATAATAAGACCCTCTGATCAAAACCTGCTCTATCAAGAACAAATACACATCTGATGATAAGATCCTTTGATCAAAACCTGCTCTATCAAGAACAAATACACATCTGATGATAAGATCCTCTGATCAAAACCTTCTCTATCAAGAACAAATACACATCTGATGATAAGATCCTCTGATCAAAACCTGCTCTATCAAGAACATATACACATCTGATGATAAGATCCTCTGATCAAAACCTGCTCTATCAAGAACAAATACACATCTGATGATAAGATCCTCTGATCAAAACCTGCTCTATCAAGAACAAACACACATCTGATGATAAGATCCTCTGATCCCAATCAAAACTGATCCACTATCAAGAAAACCAGGTAGTCTGAAGGTCAAAGTTTCCTGCAATAAACCCAACCCTGCTCACAGGTATGGACCTAAACTGACTCAAGTTCGGCATCCTATGCGTTCATCAGCGTCACAGACATTCAAGAGGGGTGATACGATACCCAGAAGGTGTGGCATCCCCAGCTCATGAAGCGGCCTCACTCGGCTGAATCACAAATGATCGGTCCCCAGAGTCGACAATCCTCCAAACCAGCAACCCCCTCAACCCAAAGGGTTGAAAAAGAAGCCAACCGGGAGAACCTCGTCTGAGCGTGGATTTCATGAGACACTAGTGCCTGCAAAGCAAGCACGCGCCCATTAATTTCCACAACTAATGTTATGTTCACTCAAGCCTGGGTCTGGCTTCTCACTCATCAGAATGCCTCTCCCACAACAGCACAGATAATCATATCATACTGAAAATAAAGTGCGGGAAATAAAAATGCGATAAATAAACACAACCCAACAAGTAATCATACAAGCGCTAGGATTGACTCGCATAGGGAACCGGAGAACCAGAGATTATGGGTTCGATCCCCAGCAGAGTCGCCAGTTGTCGCTTCCGCAAAAATAAGGTGCCGGCAAAACAGAAGAGTCGCCACCTTTCGTTATTTATCCCTCGGAGCGGGAAAGGAAACGATCGGAAAAACCTGACGAAAAGGTATAAGACAAGGTCATCGCAACCGTTGTCTGGGTTCGGGAGTCGGTTACGCAAGGGGAAGGTATTAACACCCCTCACGTCCATCGTACTCGATGGGATCCACGCTTGTTGTGTTTACTGGACGGGTTGGTTTATCTATCTACCTATCAAGGCTGGTCTAAAAAGAAAACAAAATGACTCGGCAAAGCGTCGCACTTTATGCCTACGTATTCTCATCAGAGAATGAGAAATCAGAGTCAACGTAGTTCGACCAACTACGGGTTACGGGGAAGGTAGCTCGCCAATACGTCAGTATTGTGCCTACGTACTCTCAACAGGTATGAGAGATCAGAGCTTACGTAGTTCAGGAAACTACGGTTTACGGGAATTCAGATTCATCTGTTTATCGAGTAGGGTTAAACAACAGTTCCAGCAGTTATGGATAAAGCCTGTTTGCGTTGGCGCTGAAGTTTAACGACACTCTTTTCTTCAGAAAAGCTTCCTTTGAATTACAGGCCCACGGGGAAAAAAGGTTTGAAGTCTGTTTTCTGTCTTTTACGAAAGAACTGTTTTTTATGGATGTTTGCAATTTCAATCGCACTAGAGACTATGACCTGAGAGTGAACGCGTCGCATGTCACCCAAAGGGTACCATACTAAACATCCAGACTGTTGGAAAGAAACTTGTAGAAGCATGCTTCAGTCTCAAGTTTTGATGATGTCAATACTACTCAAGATCATCTCTTGTTTGCAAAAAGACAAGCCGTTCAAAGTCATCAAGATAAAGTCATCAAGCTATCTTTCAAGTCAAGCTACATATGGAACTGATTCTTCCAGACTTGCCTGCATTACTGGTATATCAAATCCACCTTTTTAATTTTGATATACAAGTGTTCAAAAACATCAATCTTTTGTGCATAATACATACGCATGTTTTTGAAACTTTAAAAATGGTATAACATTAATTTTAAAAAACATTTTTCTGAAAATTAGCAGTGTTAACCGATTAACCATATGGGTTAACCGGTTAACCATTTTGAATTTTAAATTTTCTGGGCTAACGTACCAGTGTTAACCGATTAACCATATGGGTTAACCGATTAACACTGAACGTGCAATGAAAAATTGCTTTGTTTTTTAGTTCAAAATTATTTTAAAATCATACCTTTTCATGGTTTGAATCTTTTAAAATCATACCTTTTGTGAAAGGTTATTTTACTCATATAAATTCTGAGTTTTTCATTTTGAAAAACACACCAACAAAAAACCAATACTCAATTTTTAAAAATTGTCTTTGAATCAAATTCATTTTTCAAAAGTGTTCATACTTGCATTGAAAATTTCACATTCATTGAACACTTGTATTGAAAAATTACAAAGAGTGAATTTTGATTCATTGAAGAAGATCACTTTGACAATTATACTCAAACCAAATTCATTACAATTATTTTGTATTTGACTTGTGATCCAGGATTGTTGGACACAAGGGTGAGTGTTTACAAGAGGATTGTTCTTGTACACTTGTGAATTTTATTGTTTGATAGTAGGCCTCACCGGTTGATGGTGTGATAGGTTGTACTGTTTTAAACAATAGTGAAAATTCTCTTTCATGTTGAAAGGGGAGTGGAGTACTCTCGGATTGTGAGGGGAACCACTATAAATCATGTGTCTTTCTTTCTTTCTGTTGATTTACTGCTTTCCATAACCAAGATCACCATCCAGTATATTTCCAAGAACCATATAAAAACCGGAAAAATTTCAAAAGTCCTAATTCACCCCCCCCCCCTCTTAGGCATACTCTGTTCTTACAATTGGTATCAGAGCAGGTTAAGGTAACCTGTTCCTAACGATTCAGTATGGCTTCCGCAAGTACCAACCCGGTTTTCAAAGATGGTGGAAGTAGTAACAAACCACCACTCTTTTCTGGAGAATACTTCGATTTTTGGAAAATCCGTATGAAGGCACATCTTGAGGCTCAAGGAGATGGTATATGGGAAACCGTTGAAACTGGTCCACATGTTCCTACAAGTGTGGTAAATGGTGTTGGAACCCCAAAGATCAAATCCTCATATGATGAAGATGACAAGAAGAGAATCTTGAATGAGAAGAAAGCAATCAACATACTTCAAAGCGCTCTCAGTATGGATGAATTCTTTCGCATATCACAGTGTCAATCGGCAAAACAGATTTGGGATACCTTGGTAGAAACGCATGAAGGAACAGCAGAAGTAAAAAGATCAAGACTTAACACGTTAAGTCAAGAATATGAGATGTTCCGTATGCAGCCCGGTGAATCTATTGTTGCCTTGCAAAAGAGGTTCGTTCATCTAACAAATCACCTGATTGCTCTTGGGAAGACCTTCACCAATGATGATCTCAACTTAAAAGTCCTAAGATCCTTGACAAGAGAATGGCAACCAAAAGTGACTGCCATTTCGGAAAAGAAAAGTCTTTCAACGATGACATCCGCGTCATTATTCGGGAAACTTCAAGAGCATGAACTGGAACTTGGAAGGCTTGAGAAACATGAAAGTCAAGACAAGAAGTCCAAAGGAATTGCCTTGAAGGCTGACACAAAGGATGACAAAATTGACGAATCTTCCGAAGACGAAAATTTCATGCTTCTAGTAAAGAAGCTTGGTAAGTTTTTCAATAATAATAAAACTTCTTCTTTTTCTAAAAAGAATAAACATTTCAGGAAAAAGGAAGCATCCACATCAAACCAAGAAATTACATGTTATGAATGTGGAAAACAAGGTCACATAAAGCCAGACTGCCCAAAACTCGCAAATAAAGGAAAATTCAAGGGCAAGAAGGATTTCAAAACAAAGAAGGCTTATGTCGCATGGGACGACAACGAAGTGAGTTCATCATCGGAATCAGATAGCGATGAATGTGCAAATATTGCCTTAATGGCCTCTCACCACTCCGATGACGAAAATGAGGTTAGTAGTAATTTTTCTGTCTATGATAAGGATGCACAAGAAGTTATAGATGAAATTCTAAAAGAGTGCAAGACTTTGTATAAAGACATCTCATCACAAAAGAAAAAAATTTTACTATTAGAAAAACAAAATTCTGATTTCTTGAAAAATATTGAAGATGAAAAACAAAAAGTGATGGATGAAAAACAAAGTCTTGTATGTAAGAATTGTGAGTCTTTGTCTTTTCAAATTGTTCAACTTAAAAGAGTTTTAGAAAGATACGAAAAGGGTCAAATTGGCTTGGAAGAGATTCTTAAACATCAAAGGTATCCTAATGATAAAAGTGGATTGGGATATTCTAAATTTTCAAAACCAAGCACCAATAAGACCATTTTTGTAAGAGCAAGTGAACAAATTGTGAAGAAAGAGACAAGCACTTCTAAGACTCAGCATCAAAATCATAACAAGAAAAGAATTAATAAGAAAAAGAACTATATTCCTAGATACAGAAGTCATTTTCAACCTACATGTTTTTATTGTGGTATTAAAGGACACACACCTAATGCCTGCTATGTACGTAATATTGGTGTTGCAAAGGGGCATTATGTGTGGGTGGAAAAAGGTACTAACTATCAAGGACCCAAAGCAACTTGGGTACCTAACACTACCTAATTTTGTTTTGTAGGTATGCTTGAAGACAACCACAAATGAATGGTATCTTGATAGTGGTTGCTCGAAGCATATGACGGGAGATATAAACAAATTTTCAAGTCTATCATTAAAGGCCAAAGGATACGTCACTTACGGTGATGATAATAAAGGAAAAATTCTTGGAGTTGGAACCATTGGTGCACCTCCATGTACAGTCATCGAAGACGTTCTTTTTGTTGAAGGCCTTAAGCATAACCTGCTTAGCATCAGTCAATTGTGTGACAAAGGGTTCAAAATCAACTTCACAAAGGAGGAATGCTTGATCGAACATGAAGTCACTCATGAGATTCTGCTAAAAGGTAAAAGATATAATAATATTTTTATGATCTCTTTTGATGATTCTTCCTTGAAGATAAAGTGTCTTATGGCGAACAACAACGAGGCATGGCTTTGGCATAAAAGATTTGCTCACATTCACATGGAGCATTTAAATAAATTAATCAAGCATGATCTGGTTGTTGGGCTTCCAAAGATAAAATTCATCAAGGATAAATTATGCGATGCATGCCAAAAGGGAAAACAGACCAAGACAACTTTCAAATCCAAGCAAGTGGTTTCTACATCAAGACCACTTCAATTGTTGCACATGGATCTTTTTGGTCCATCAAGAACGAAGAGCTTTGGAGGTAGTATTTATGCTTTAGTTATTGTTGATGATTTTTCTCGATATACCTGGACAATGTTTTTAGTGCAGAAAAATGATGCATTTAAAGCATTCAAAAAGTATGCAAAACAAATTCAAAACGAGAAGTCACTCACTATAGCCTCCATAAGAAGCGACCACGGTGGAGAATTTCAAAATTCAGACTTTGAAGAATTTTGCGAAGAACATGGAATTTCTCATAATTTTTCGGCACCAAGAACTCCTCAGCAAAACGGCGTCGTAGAACGGAAGAATCGTTCACTAGTTGAACTTGCTAGAACAATGCTCAGCGACACAAATCTTCCAAAATATTTCTGGGCAGAAGCAGTAAGCACGGCATGCTTTGTAAGCAACCGCGTGAATATTCGACCGCTACTCAAAAAGACTCCGTATGAGTTGTTCAAGGGAAGGAAACCGAATATATCATTCTTCCACATATTTGGCTGCAAATGCTTTGTTCTCAACAACAATAAGGACAATCTCGGTAAGTTTGATGAGAAGTCCGACGAAGGTATCTTTCTTGGTTACTCTCTTTATAGTAAAGCTTTTAGAATTTTTAATAAAAGAACTCTTACCATTGAAGAGTCCATTCATGTTTCGTTTGATGAGACTAACCCCTCGAAAGAGGATAATATTGTTTTGGATGATGATGATGATTTTGTAGATGCTTCACCAAATGAAGAAATTGCTTCAAAAGATCAAACAATATTACAAGAAGATGTTACTCAAGAAAATCAAGATCTTCCGAAAGAATGGAGAACACACAGAGATCACCCAATTGATAAAGTTATTGGTGATATTAGTCAAGGCGTGGCAACTCGACTTAACTTAAAGGATGCGTGTCTCAACATGGCATTTGTATCTCAAATTGAACCATCAAAGATCGATGAAGCTTTAAGCGACGACCAATGGATTATAGCAATGCAAGAAGAACTTAATCAGTTCGAAAGAAATAAAGTTTGGACCCTTGTACCAAGACCGGACAATAAGCATATTATAGGAACCAGATGGGTGTTCAAGAACAAACTTGACGAGAACGGGATTATAGTTCGTAACAAGGCAAGATTGGTCGCACAAGGCTACAACCAGGAGGAAGGAATTGATTTTGATGAAACATTCGCTCCGGTAGCAAGGTTAGAAGCAATTAGATTACTTCTTGCTTACGCATGTTCTATGAATTTTCAGTTATTCCAGATGGATGTCAAAAGCGTTTTCCTAAATGGATACATTAATGAGGAAGTCCACGTCAAACAACCTCCGGGTTTTGAAGACTTCAAAAATCCCTCACATGTTTTCAAACTGAAGAAGGCTCTCTACGGTTTAAAACAAGCACCACGAGCATGGTATGATCGCCTTAGCAACTTCTTATGTGAGAAAGGATTTACAAAAGGAAAGGTTGACAAGACGCTGTTTATAAAGAAGATCAAGGGTAACACCTTGTTAGTACAAGTCTACGTCGACGACATCATATTTGGATCAACAAACAAAGAACTCTGCGAAGAATTCTCACTCATGATGCGAGAAGAATTCGAGATGTCCATGATGGGAAAGCTAAATTATTTTCTTGGACTACAAATCAAGCAAACCAAGGATGGAATCTTCCTCAACCAATCCAAGTACTGTAAGGAATTAATAAAGAAATTCGATATGGATAGTTGCAAGATAATGTCTACTCCTATGGGAACCGGAACGTATGTTGATCAAGATGAATCTGGTACTCCAGTTGATATTACTAAATATCGAGGTATGATTGGTTCATTACTATATTTGACGGCAAGCCATCCTGACATTATGTTTAGTGTTTGTTTGTGTGCGCGCTTCCAAGCAAATCCGAAGGAATCGCATCTCACTGCTGTGAAGAGAATTATCAAGTATCTCAAAGGAACGACCAACGTTGGATTATGGTATTCTAAAGGTAGTATTTGTTCTTTAGTTGGTTATTCTGACGCTGACTATGCAGGATGGAAAACCGATAGAAAAAGTACAAGTGGTACATGTCATATTCTCGGAAATGCTCTAGTATCATGGGCCTGCAAGAAGCAAGCTTGTGTAGCACTCAGCACCGCCGAAGCAGAATACATCGCCGCAGGAAGTTGCTGTGCACAGATTTTATGGCTGAAACAACAACTTCTGGATTATGGTGTTGACCTCGGATGCATTCCTCTACGGTGTGACAATACTAGTGCCATAAATATCACAAAGAATCCGGTTATGGATTCCAGAACAAAGCACATTGATATCCGGCATCATTTCCTTCGAGATCACGTATTAAACAGAGATGTTGATGTTACTTTCGTCGACACACACAACCAACTCGCCGACATCTTCACCAAGCCTTTGGCAAAAGAATCATTCTACAAAATTCGGAGAGAACTTGGGATTCTTGATGAAGGTGACATCTGATCCTTGTCTCTATTATATGTATGCATTAATTGTGATATGTTTTCATGTGTATGCATTCTGTTTTTTATGTATTTTTCAAAAATTCGAACATGTTAATCGATTAACCATATGGGTTAACCGATTAACACTGTTGAATTTTCAATTCTGATTAAATTTTTTAATGTGTTAACCGATTAACCTATATGGTTAACCGATTAACACTGTAAATTTTTCAAAAAATCAGAAACGAAAATTTAATAAATTTTTGAAAATTTTATATTTTTCTTTATATATTTTGTGTGGTCCATATTCTCTTAAATATCCACATCCATATCCAAAATCCACATTCCCTCTTAAATCCTAACTTCTCTCTCCCACTCTTAAAAGTTGGAAAAACTCCCCACAACTTCTCAAACCCTAACTTCCTCAGAACCCACAACCTCTCAAACCTCCATCCATGGCTTCAGCATCAAACCGCGGCAAGGGAAAACTTCCAGAACATCACTCTGCATCTGATGAAGATATTCCTATGGAAACAACCAAGAAGCGCAGAATGGATTTCAAAGTCCGAGTTCGGTCTATCCTTCCGGTAAAGTATGTGAATCTTAAGGCTTTTCCTGCATCATCTTTTGATTTTCCTGCTTTGCTCAAATATCAGAGGATCGATAAATTTGTGTCTGATTCTGGAAACTGCTACCCGGATCTTTTCAAATCCTTTTTGCATAAACTGTCTGTGTTTCTAAATGCAAATGATGAGCATATTATGAAAACAATTGTTAGAGACTGTGTTGTTGAAGAAAATCTGTCTGATGTTGCTGCAATGCTGAACATACCATCATCTGGGTATTTTCTGAGAAAGGGAGTTAACCACGTGGAAGGACCGTGGTCCAACTACGACAAGATGGAGTTCTATTATCAGATCTGCAGATTTCCAAAGGAGATGATTATCGCCAACCAACGTACTGCTCGTCTGTTGTGCTATGCAAAGAACCTTACCGTCTCTGATCGGATGCTTCACTACATAATCTGCTATGTGCTGATTCCCAAGGATTCGAATCATGCACAAATTAATGATCTGGAAATGCAACTTCTCTTCGCCATCAAGAACAAGATTCGTGTCAATTGGATTCTGACCATCATGTATCACCTTCAACAACAACTATCTCTGTCGACCCGTCTTCCTTATGCACAGCTGATATCAAGAATTTTGGAATTGACTAATTTGGATCTCAACCGTGAACCAACCATCAAGATGAAATCAACCACCAATGAGATCAACGAGATTACAATTGTCAAGAATACTGGAATTTTTAAGGATAATGACAGTACTTACAAGTACTCAGAAGAAGGAGCCAATGCTAACCAGGCCTTTCCCGTACCTGCAGGAGGCATCACCAACGAGTTCCTTTACCAAACTATCATGACTCAGCATAGAGAAACCTCTCGGGCCATTGCTTCCCTCCGGAACCTTGTCCTTTCTTCTCACCACACCAACCCTGACAGCCCTGTTGTATCTGATGAAGAAAATGAAGAGGAAGAAGAAGAGGAGGAGGATATGGCGGATGAGGATGTTTAGAGAATATGCTGCTGCTGTAGTTTTTATTGCTTTGCTTTCTAGTTATAAGTTTTTATGCTTTCATTTGAACTATGTTTTATTGTAACAAGTACAATTTCCATTTGCTGCATCTTATATGTACTACTGTTTGTGTTTTGTGTTTACTTGGCTTTACATGTGCTTATTACTATATTTGCTGCTATCTTGTGATTTCTTTGAAAGCTCTTCCTTTTTGCTGATGTCAAAGGGGGAGAAGAGCTTGGTTCTGTTAATATCTCTCTGTGTGCAGATTTTTTTTCCTCTGTTAAGATAGGGGGAGTTGCTAGACATAGGGGGAGAACCAGATCAAGAACCAAGAGATATCGCACAACATTTGTTTGATTGCCATCATCAAAAAGGGGGAGAATGTAGAAGCATGCTTCAGTCTCAAGTTTTGATGATGTCAATACTACTCAAGATCATCTCTTGTTTGCAAAAAGACAAGCCGTTCAAAGTCATCAAGATAAAGTCATCAAGCTATCTTTCAAGTCAAGCTACATATGGAACTGATTCTTCCAAACTTGCCTGCATTACTGGTATATCAAATCCACCTTTTTAATTTTGATATACAAGTGTTCAAAAACATCAATCTTTTGTGCATAATACATACGCATGTTTTTGAAACTTTAAAAATGGTATAACATTAATTTTAAAAAGCATTTTTCTGAAAATTAGCAGTGTTAACCGATTAACCATATGGGTTAACCGGTTAACCATTTTGAATTTTAAATTTTCTGGGCTAACGTACCAGTGTTAACCGATTAACCATATGGGTTAACCGATTAACACTGAACGTGCAATGAAAAATTGCTTTGTTTTTTAGTTCAAAATTATTTTAAAATCATACCTTTTCATGGTTTGAATCTTTTAAAATCATACCTTTTGTGAAAGGTTATTTTACTCATATAAATTCTGAGTTTTTCATTTTGAAAAACACACCAACAAAAAACCAATACTCAATTTTTAAAAATTGTCTTTGAATCAAATTCATTTTTCAAAAGTGTTCATACTTGCATTGAAAATTTCACATTCATTGAACACTTGTATTGAAAAATTACAAAGAGTGAATTTTGATTCATTGAAGAAGATCACTTTGACAATTATACTCAAACCAAATTCATTACAATTATTTTGTATTTGACTTGTGATCCAGGATTGTTGGACACAAGGGTGAGTGTTTACAAGAGGATTGTTCTTGTACACTTGTGAATTTTATTGTTTGATAGTAGGCCTCACCGGTTGATGGTGTGATAGGTTGTACTGTTTTAAACAATAGTGAAAATTCTCTTTCATGTTGAAAGGGGAGTGGAGTACTCTCGGATTGTGAGGGGAACCACTATAAATCCTGTGTCTTTCTTTCTTTCTGTTGATTTACTGCTTTCCATAACCAAGATCACCATCCAGTATATTTCCAAGAACCATATAAAAACCAGAAAAATTTCAAAAGTCCTAATTCACCCCCCCCCCCCCCCCTCTTAGGCATACTCTGTTCTTACAAAACTCTCCAATAATCCTTTCTCATGTAGCTTAAGGCTCGTAACGTACGAAAGAAATCATTCATGATTACTGTATCTTAAGCTGTTTTGAGATGAGAAGAGAACGGCTCAACTAAAGGGAGACTATCAAGTCCTACTGTTGTCATGCCAAGGATTCATCCTATGGTTGGGGTTTGAAACAGGGAACTCCTAGAAGTTATCATGCATAGGTTTCAACCTAAAGTTCTATCATCACTTCCTTATCAAAAGAAATGAGATTCCTAAGGGATCATGTCAATGATAAACAGAAACAGATAAAGCATCAGCTTAAACAGCAAATAGTAAACGACTGTAAAATGCATGCAATGCAAGTGAGAGAGGAAATGTGTGTGGGGCATCAGCCTCCACAAGCTCATCTCAACCTCAAGCCAGAATGAATAACAGTAATCATACTGAAATAAAACATGCTATCAAGCAATGTACAATAAACTGCAATCATACAGATAAAATGAAATCATGCTATCAAGCAGAATACAAACCACATGGGCAAGGGAGCTGGGCTCTACCGAATACCCGCAAGCAAAGCCATACAGTAACAATACAAGCAGAGGGAGCAACTCAACCTCTAGTGCAATCATGCTCCTAGATTAAAGCTAGTCTAGATATGAACTTATTCTAATGCATCAAGCAAATCAAACAAGGCACATCAATATAGAAAAGAAACAAAGAAGAAAGCAGATCAACTCCTCCCTCTCTCAATCCCCAAGCCTCAGCTCTTCCAACAGCAACTCACTCTTCAGACTTTCATCACTCTTAACAAATATCAATTTGCTTCTCCAGGTTTCAATCCACCAAACATAAGTATCAACTTATCTTCTTCTTCAAGCCTCAGCTCCTTAATCAGTTCCACCTTCAGGCTTCACTTTTAACCACAAGTATCAACTTGATCTTCAAGCTTCAAAGTAAGTATCAACTTATCCTTTGTTCTACAAGCCTCAGCTTCTCACTCAATCTCAATTGAATCCTCTTCCTAAGTATCAACTTAGTTTCCTCTTCCTACAAGCTTCAGCTTCTCAGAGTAGTCATCAATCACTTAGAAGTGTCAACTTCATCCTTCAATTCTTTAAGCCTCAGCTCTTCATTCAATCTTTACTGGGTCTTCAAGTATCAACTTATTCTTCTTGCTCTTCAAGCTTCAGCTGAAATGACAATGCTCAGGGAATCATCCTCATTCATACTCTTCAATGAAGTCCTCATCTTCAAACTCAAGCCCAACATCTCTCAAGATACTCAAACCAGGAGAAATCACTTAACTGGATAAGCTAGGATATTAAACTGCTTATTGACCACCAAAGGTGACCTATAAGGGTTCAACATCGAAGAATGGTTCCCTCAAAGGTTCTAATTCCTAGGCACAATCACTTATCCCTCCAAAGGAGAGAGGTGGATACCATGGAAGGACCTTGAATCATGGGGTAGAATGGAGGTGAAAGATACCATCCATGTTTAAGAAAGACATTAACTAAGTCTAAGCTCTACTTAATTCCTAACCCTAAAACAACAACAAAACAAACAAGGCTCTCAAGCTCTCAAGCTCCTTCTTCAACTCTCAAGTCTTCTTCTATGCTCCTCCATGCATCTCAAAGCAAAACCAAGCCTTCCAAGCCAAGCAAAAACCCACAAAGCAAGACAAACAAAATACAAGCCCACAAGGGCAACACAAACAATCATCAACTACAAAAATCATTTAAAAATAGTATACCATTATATTAAAATCTAATATAATTTCTAGGGGATCCTAAGGATTGACCTAAATCTACACAACCTAAAGTCATCTAATCAAAACTAATCAAAAATTAATCACAAAATTATGGAATAAATCCAGAGGGGAGCTAAAGTCCTAATCTAACTATCCTAAAAAGAATGGCCTAAAAATTCAAAGGGAACTAGCCAAACAAAATTCTACAAATCTATGCATCAACATAAAATGAATTAAAAGCCATTAAAAGAGAAAATACACAAAAGATATTAAAAATGCATGAAATGCAAATATTTTGATTTCATAATTTTCTAGACATTAACATCAAATGGGAGAAAAAATCCCCATGCAAAAATCATCATTTTTCTATTTATTATGATTTTTCAAAGATTAAAGAAAAATGGAGAAAAAGAAATCAAAATGAGAAATGCTGGGTGCAGATAGCAATTATGTTCAGTACATATTCCGGATGGGCTCAAAATGGGGGTGGGGATATCAATGCGCGCCAGGCCCAATTTTCATCAGAAAATCATTTCAGAAATTATAAAGAAAAAGAAAAATGAACGGTGCATAAAGCAAGGAAAATCAGTACAAATCACCAATGGGCCAAGACTGGGGGTGTGGTTATCAAACTCATCACTAAAGCCCAAACGAGATTAAATGATACGCTGCGTTTTGGTATCTTCAGATTTCCCTCTCCAAATGAAATTAAATCTCAGCCGTGGGATCTCCACTCAGTTAATGAGTCTTCGCCTCATCCAACAGCCATCTCATCATCTTCTTCCTCCAGCTAGGATTCAAAGGAGGAAGCCATGGAAATAGAGCTTCAAGCTCAAGCTTTTCCCAACTCGTATCACCTCAATTCTCCATGAAAAACTAAAGTTCAAAACCCTAATCCACTCTAAATTCCATGCTGATCACAACCATGGCCTCAAAATCAATTGAAGTGCCCTAAATCTCCAAACCCGATACAAGATCAAAAATAAGCTCAGTCATCAACTTCAACGATTCTTGAAATTAATTACCTCAGAATGATCACCACCTCACCCTGGTTAATTCTTGAAATCAAACTCATGCTATAGCTCACTATAACTCGTGTTCTTGGTCAAAACAGAAATGGTGTCATCAACTCAACCTCCACCAATTGATCTCAAACTTCCCAGAATCCATCTCCTATTGGTCTCTAACCGTTCTAACCTAACAATTCTACCTAATTATGCCTAAATCATGGTGTAGAAGAAAGTTTACTAACCTGTCAAATCTTGAACACCAGATAGGGTAATCCTCCACTTCAAGCTCTCAAACTCTTTAGAATCAATCCTTGAATGATGATAGAGCTTCTGTTTGCAAAAGATTGGACCAAGAAAGCTTGAATCTCCAAACCCGATGGTGACTTGCAACCTTCAAAATCCAAGTGTTATCTCTTCAATTCTCCATGAACTTGCCTTCAATTTGGTATGCACAACTTCAGTGTGATCAATGGAATGTGTTTGGATTGAAAGAAGAAAGGGAAATGAATCAGAATGTAGAATTTGATTTCAACTTGCAATGGAAGCAATTGAAATGGCTATCTCACTCTCCTCTCTAATCTCTCACCAACCTTGCATCTGAGCAAGTTCTATACTCTATATAGAATGCATTGGACCTCTCTAGAACCATCTGGAATCATCCAATGAGAATTTGGAATTCTCATGTCATGAGTTTTTGAATTCATCCATCTCATGTATCATCTCATGCCATAGCCCTTGCAGCAACTTGCCTTGACCTGAAATTCTCCTTAGATGAGATATGGGATGTGTTAAGACACTTTACTAGCTTGTACATTGAGTTTTTTGTGTTTTGCATTTGTGCCTTAATATGCAAGCAAGCATTTTCCAAAGCAAGTCCATGATCTAGGCCTCAATTCAAAAAAGTGGCTGAACCATTGTTTTTAAAATGCTTTTTAGAGTCAAAATGACCTATTACATGTCATGGTTTGGATGTGTAGCTTGGAAATTTCAATTTCCAACTTTGACTTATTTAACTTATGCCTTCATTTTAGGTCATTTTTACCATTTTTTGCTACAAGCCTTTTCAACATCTCATGACCTCCTTAATAGCCTTAAAAAAATCACTTTAAGAAAGTTTTATGTTGAATATTTTTCCATTTGAAGCTTGGAAATAGGAGTTATGGCCTTATGCTTGAAATGACCTATAATCTCCAAATGACCAAAATGCCCCTGACTTGTCAAAGCCATAACTTGAGTTCTACAAATCCTATCAAGGACTTATAGTACTCTCTAGAAAGCTAAGAAGATAAGGAACAACATTCATGATGACCAAAAGTTCATAGGAATCATCCTTCTTGGGAAAAAGTTTGATGCAAGTTGGGTAACTTTCAAAGTCCCAGATTCACATACCTCAGATGACTTGTAACTTGTCAAAGTCACAACTTGAGCTCTACAAATCCTATCAAGGACTTATAGTACTCAAATTAAAGCTAAGATCAAGCTCTACAACATTCATGTTGGGGGTAAGATGAGATGACAATCACATCTTGAGCTAAACTGCCTTGAAGATAGGGGTCAAACTAGGGGATTTTACACTGTCAAACCTTAGTAACCCTAGCTTGAAACTTCTCAAACTCTTCAATCATGATGAGTTGACCTTGGAATCATCCTTATAGCATCTCAATGCATCAATCCATGATCACATGGCTCTTGGATTAGGTCTCAACCTTCTCCAAATCATCAGTTGACCTAGGGTTGACCAAGTCAAACCCTAATTACACCACTCATGGCTAGGTCTTCTTATTCTTGCCTAATAACCTGTCCAGGCTTCATGATGGCTTTCAAGACATCTCATAAGCTCTATCAAAGCTTCAAGTTCACATTCATGGCTTCAGAATCATCTGAGGAGCTCCCACAACTCTCAAGTTAGGAGGCACACAACCTTGGTTTCAACCAATCTCTCTGAGAATCTCTTAACTTTTCTGACAAAGGTATCAACCCTTGAACACTTGAATAACCCTCTTGGCCATCTTCATAGTCTTGTATAGATATTAATTGGTATTCATACCTCTTGATCTCCTGCACATATGTCAATGAAATGCAAGTGATAATGCTAATGTGAATGAGATGCAACACAAGCTAGGTAAAGAAATGTTGGTCAAATTTTGGGGTGCAACACTTTTAAAGCCTTTACATCATCTCACTTTACATTCTTGACCTTTTTACATACTTAGCACATGTCCTAGGATTTAGTATGGTCGATCCTGCAAGTTAAGTCAATTGCGTCTTGAATTGATAGACCAGCGGTTCTTTACCAAAATTCACAGTAAACACTACGATATCTTGACGAGCACACCCCTGACACGGTAAGAGTCAATCCTTATAGGCCTTGATAGAGCCTCCTCTCTCCTTTTGGTATGGATAGAACCAATTGGTCTTACAACGTAGAATTAGGTAGAGTTGGTTAACTCTATGTAAGAATCATGGTGATGATTACTTACTCCCCATTCTTGAGTGTTAAATATAGATCTATATAGTTTGGTTAAACTCTACACAAACATTGTTATGTTTGTTCCCCTAGAGTCTTGATCATAGTCAAGTATATTTTAATCCTCGGTGAGGTGAACTACGATTGCTCTGATTCTATCCTAGTTAGGATACGTAGGCAGAAGATGCGATATCTTTGCGAGAAAAATTAGAAACATCAACCCTAGGTCTTTACCTCAAAACCCCAACCTTGATCCCAAACCATAGCAAGCAACTTAGCATACAAAGATAAAAAAAGGTTCCTGTAGAGTACTACAAATGTTTAGGATGTGAAATACCTACCCTAAGCATAAACAACCGTCGATCCCCAAATCTCTTACCCTTGTTGTTACATCACGCAAAAGGTATTTCTTTTTTTAACCTTTCCTTTAGATAAATCAAAGTCCGGTTGTGAATTTAATGAATTAAGATTCAAGTTAATCAATAGCTTGACGTCCGATTCTCACCACAACAGATGCTTATGGTTCGAGAGTTGGAACTGATTGACCAATTCAAAGACATGAATTAGTACATGAAGAGACTTCTAACAATGAAAAGTTGGGTATGTTGAAGCTAACGGGTGGTATTCTGGAAGAGATAATAGAAGGTCAGAAAATCGACTTGGGTTTGATTAACCGATTGTTGTTAACCGACCAAGGAAATGGAGGTGATTTTCAGGTTGATGAGATTGTAAGGTTGTATGACATTCCTTTGAGTATTGTGTCGGATAGAGATATGAGGCTTACATCAAGGTTTTTGGAGGGTTTGCAGAAGGCTTTAGGTACTAATTTGAAGTTGAGTTCAGCCTATCATCTGCAGACTAACGGTCAGACAAAGAAGACTATCGAGTCTTTAGAGGATTTGATGAAGGCTTGTGTGTTAGAACAAGGAGGTGTAGGAATCTATTGTATTGGTATGAGTCAAGCGAGAGTGCGGTGCTCAGGCCGGAGTTTGTGCAGCAGACGACTGAAAAGATCAAGATGATCTAAGAGAAGATGAAAGCATCTTAGAGTCGTCAAAAAATCTACAATGATAAGAGGAGAAAAGCACTTGAGTTCCAAGAGGGAGATCATGTGTTTTTGGAGTTACTCAGGTAACTGGTGTTAGTCGAGCTTTGAATTCTAGAAAGCTCACGGAGTGTTTTGTTAGTTCGTATCAAATTTTGTAGAGGAAAGGAGAGGTAGCCTATCAGACTTCTTTGTTGCCGCCAATTTCTAATCTTCATAATGTATTTCATATGTCTTAGTTAAGGAGATACATTCTAGATCAGTCTCATGTGATCCAGGTGGATGATGCACAAGTGAGAGATAACCTGACTATGGAAGCATCACCCATACGGATAGAGGACTGAGGAGTGAAATAGTTGTGGGGTAAAGAGATTTCCTTTGGGAAGGTAATGTAGGGAGGAACGGCTGGTAGGAGTTTGACTTGGGAGCGTGAGAAGCAGATGAGGGAATCGTATACGACTCTGTTTTCCTCAGGGAATTTTTGGGGACGAAAATTCTGTAAGTGGGTGAGAGTTGTAACACCCTGTTTCATGAATTAGATGTTTTACTATAGTTTAATTGTTGAATTCCATATATTGTGTGTTTTATTGATTTTAGGATATAAGTGAGAGTGAGAAATAATTGGAATTACTTTATTAAATAGACCTATATAGTCTAGTAATGAAATAAATGAGATAATTAGAATAACATGGCATATAGAGGAATAAAGGGGAAAATTGGAAATTGGGAGAATATTGAGGATATAAAGGAGAAGTGGAAAACCATAGAAAGTGGTTATTTTTAAAGGAGAAAATAGAGATAAGTGAGGCTAGTTTTGCAGTACGTGAAAGTTGAAAAGAGAAGAGTGTTAGGGCAGGAGAAAGCTTGGGAAGAATCATCCATCCAACGAGCTTGAGAATAAAAGTTTCTAGGAATTACAAGGTAAGGGTGGGTAATTATTTTCAATTGTGAATGATATGAGGGAAGGGTAGACATAGGGTTTTATCATTATTTGGGTGTTGATAATTCCATGATGATAAATTGTTGTATGTGAATCCTTGATGATTTATGTCTATGATGATGAATTGTTATGTTGAAATCCTTGATCTTATGAGATGATGAAATTATATGTTGATGATGATGAATTTGTGTGTTGATGAAGAGGAATTGATGATAATTGATGAATTGATGTTGATGATGAGGAATTGATGATAATAGATGAATTTGTGTGTTGATGATGAGGAATTGATTTAGTATACAAGATAAGAAGTGATTTCTAGAATGTTAAGATAGCAGAAATTTGTGTCTGAAATGATATAATGCGTAGCATAGGTCCTAACATGATATTAAAGAGAAAAAGTGATTTTAAAAAAATGATTTTAGGGCCAACATAACAGTGTGCGTCGACCTATATGTTTTATGTGCCGACACATAGCCTTTAAAAAGGTGTTTTTCTTAAAATATGGTTGTATTCGCCGACCTGAAACTCTTACATGCCGACCTGAAAATGGTTATGCACCGACTTATGCTCCAGCACATGTAACACCCCACTTCCCAAAATTAAAATAAAATTCTGCTTCTCATTATCGTAAATCCAACACATGTGTATTCACCGCCTTAAAATGTGCAATCCTGGCCCTGTTATCATTATCGTAAATCCTGCTTCTGCTTACCAGCTCAGGATAATTCCTGATCTTCTGACAAGCAATCCCCAACTTAACTTCCGGACGCAGCCCATTCTCAAACTTCAAACAATTAGAGGTCATCACATCATCAGTATTGTAATAAGGACAATACTGCACCAGCTCTTCAATTTTCGCAGCATACTCTGCTATGGTCAGATTACCCTGCTTCAGCTCTAGGAACTCTACCTCCTTAGTACTTTGTATGTCTTCTGGAAAGTACTTTTCCAGAAAACCCTTTCGAACTACATCCCAAGTGATCGCAGTTCCTACAGTCACCCATCTCTGGCGACTGTTGTCCCACCAAGCCTCAGCTTCACCTTCCAGCATGTGAGTACCAAACCTCACCTTTTGCTCATCACTACAACCCATTGTCCTTAAAATTGTCTCAATCGCCTTCAGCCACTTCTGCGCAGCTTCAGGATCCAAGATTCCTCCTTCAAACGTCGGTGGCTTGTTACTCCGTAACTGTGCCAAATCCCCAAATTGCACACCCGCAACTTGGTTCTGATTAGCAACCACATGCGCCATTGCTTGCATAGCAGCAGCCAAAGTAGCATCATTCCTTCCTGCCATACTGCTCAACAATAACAACACCAGGTTAAAAGATACACAATCTCTATCCTAAGGACATACTCAACAACTACACTGGCCAGACGGACGAACTTGCTCTAATCCAAATAAACATCAGAGTCTCCCTTCAACAAGTGGGATATCACATCACATAATCCATAATACTCTTCATTAGAAGGTTTTCAAAACAAAGCAGCGGAAATAATCCTTAATTCATCATTCTCGGCCATCCGCCGAATTACATAAAAAGATTCATTAAAATGTTCACCAACATGATACGTCACAGGAAATAAAACAAGTTCAAAATAAAAAAAAATAAACACCTAAGTCTCGTGCTACGTATCAGAGCATCCTAAGACTCGAATCGCACACCACTATCCAAGCTAGCTATGTACCTGGATTATCTGTACTTCCGAAGAAGCACAGACCACAACAACAACAACAACAAAGGGGTGAAAAAACATGATCAAAATTATCGGTAATACATTACATGAAATAAAGGTAGAAATCATATAAAATATCACCCAACATTCATCAAACACGACTTGCTGTCCAACAACAACACAACACACCATAATGCAATTATGCAACTCAACACCATGCATGCGGTACCGACTCATTGGTTCATTCAATCGAACCCTGGATAGATTACATACACCCATCCTTGGCCATGATCTATCCCCACCATTCTCCACAATGGAGTACGGATGAATCACATACACTCCTCCTGAGCAATGATTCGTCCCACCAAATACCATGATATGCATAACACCAAATGCACAACAAATGAACTCAAGCACACAAGGTGCACACGATCCCCTGATCACATCACCATACATCATACATACATATTGTTCCTCAATTAATTATTTTAATTAAAGTCACACGATCCCCCTGATCCCATCACCATACCCCATACAAATCTCACACCCCAATCTACTTATTTCAATTAACTTCAATCACTACATAATTTCATCTTTTAATGCCAAGTATACACTTTTCACCACTAATCACCATATCTCTATTGGTCACAACTCAAGGGATACTACAAAACGAATCACAAGCAAAACAACACCAAAATCACATTTCTGTTACGCTCGCTAGACCACTCGCCTAGCGAGGTCCTAGCGAATCACTCGCTACTGATCGCCTAGCAAACAAGCTCGCGAAGGCTGTCTAGAACCTACTGGAAACGTTCACTACCCACTCGTTGGGGCTTCGCCTAGCAAACCCCTTCGCTACCTCCTTCGCTTAGCGAACCTGATTTATGGCTACTGGAACTACTCGCTACTCATTCTCTTAGCAAACACACAAGCGAGTCCCTCGCCACCTTGCTCGCCTAGCGAACGTGCTAGCGAGCTCCTGCGTACTCAATTTCCCAACTGTGCAAAATGTCACTTCTGATCAATTTCAAGCTTATTCTACTTCTTCCTTTTTCTATCCTATTTTTACTACAACCATTACACAATATTCTACTCAAAATGTTCCGAAAATTCCCTCTCCAGAACCAATACCCATGTTCATCAACAGAACTACAAGAGTTACTCAGAACCTCACCAAAATCATTACAACAATGTATGCACCAAATTCATCAATATCATACACCAAATTCACCAATATAAACAATAACAACAGACCTACCAACATGCAAATCATATTCATAAAATCCCTACGGGGTTAAGGAATCCCCTTTATCCAATTTCATGTAAAAACCAATCCCAATCAGTTTCTTCCCCCTTACCTCGATTAATGCTCCGATTGACGAAGAACCTGAAGAATCGTTAGCCATAGCCTTCTCCTCTTCCTCCTTGTTCTTCCTCTTTACTCTTCTCTCTAAAACTGTCGTATCGTGTTCTAAGTCTCTTTTCCCGAAAATCCCCTTTTATATCTCTTATTCCTTATTTCACTTATTCCAATAATAATAATAATAATAATAATAATAATATTACTAATTATTAGATTATCATCATTATTAATTATATTATATTATTATTAAACTCTATATTTTATTAAATAATTTCCTATTAATTAAGGACACCCACCAACGCTTTCAGACACATCCCCTAAAAAGGACACACCCCAAAATAAAATAACACCAAAATACTAAATAATTAAAATGGGTGTTACAACTCTCCCCCACTTTAATTATTTTCGTCTTCGAAAATTACCTGATGGAAACAATTCCGGATACGCTTCCCGCATCCTGCTTTCCAATTCCCAGGTCACACTGCCTTCTGCAGCACCTCCCCAAGCTACTTTCACCAAGGATATCTCCTTCCCTCGGAGTTGTTTCATTTTACGATCTTTGTTCTCAACGACATCGTCTCAACAGTAAGATTCTCCTGGACTTGAACTTCATCTCTCGGAATCACATGAGATGGGTCCGAGACTTACTTTCAAAGTTGCGACACATGAAACACGTCATGTAGATTCGAAAGCTCAGGCGGTAATGCCACTCTATAAGCTATAACACCAATTCTCTACAAAATCTGATACGGTTCAATAAACTTAGGATCCAGCTTCTTGGATTTCATTGCACGACCCACACCGGTCACTGGGTTAACTCTTAGAAACACATGATCACCTTCACTAAATTCCAGTTCCTTCCTTCGGTTATCATGGTAACTTTTCTGCCTACTCTGAGACGCTTTCATTTTCTCACGAATCATCAGAATGGTCTCAGTAGTCTGCTCCATAATTTCTGGTCCCAATACCACATTCTCACCGGTTTCATACCAACACAGAGGAGTTCTGCATCTTCCACAGTATAAAGCCTCAAAAGGTGTCATTCCGATGCTAGAATGGTAACTGCTGTTGTACATGAACTCTATCAACGGTAAATGAGTATCCCACGCACCACCCTTTTCCAACACACAAGCTCTCAGCAAATCTTCCAGTGACTGAATACTCCTCTCTGACTGAGCATCAGTTTGCGGATGGTAAGCTGAACTCAACTTCAACTTAGTACCTAAAGCTTCCTATAAACTCCTCCAAAATTCTGAAGTAAACCTCAGATCTCTATCCGACACGATACTCGACGGAACGCCATGTAGCTTCACAATTACTCGAATATAAATCTCTGCCAGCTTCACCAACGGGAAACTGATATTAATCGGCACAAAATGTGCAAACTTTGTCAGTCGATCCACAATTACCCAAATAGCATCAAATCCTCTCCCGTGTTCGGCAAGCCCGTAACAAAATCCATAGTTATACAATCCCATTTCCAAACCGGAACTTCCAATGGTTGCATAAATCCAGAAGGTCTCTGATGCTCTACCTTCGACTTCTGACATGTCAAACAGGCGTAAACAAATCGAGCTATATCTCTTTTCATACCGGACCACCAAAATAACTTCCTTAAATCATGGTACATCTTCGTAGCTCCCGGATGGATACTCAGACTACTACGATGTCCTTCGCTCAGAATTGACTTCTTCAGTTCACCATTATCCAGCACACAAATCCTGCCTCTAAATCTCAATACACCTACACTATCCAGCTTAAAATCACTATTGGGGTCGCTCTCTACTCCAAGCATCAAATCTACCAACTTCACATCTAGCTTTTGGATTTCCTTAATCAAATCTAAGAAATCATTATTCACCTGCAACTTGCCCAACATCACACCATCGACCGTAGTCTCACAAGCCATGCTCAGATCTCTGAACTGCTCAATTAGTTCCATCTCTTTCACCATTAATGCCGACATATGAATTGCTTTCCTGCTCAAGGCATCTGCTACTACATTCGCCTTTCTTGGATGATAACCTAAGTTGAAATCATAATCTTTCAAGAATTCCAACCATCTTCTCTGTCTCATATTTAGCTCTTTCTGATCGAACAGATATTTCAGGCTCTTATGATCACTGAACACCTCAAACCTCGAACGTTGCAAATAGTGCCTCCAGATCTTCAACACGAAAACTACCGCAGCTAACTCAAGGTCATAAGTAGGGTAATTCCTTTCATGCATCCTCAGTTGCCGCGAAGCATACGCTACCACCTTACCATCTTGCATAAGAACTCCGCCTAATCCCATCTTAGACGCATCACAGTACACCAAAAACGGTTCATTCGGAGTCGGCAACACCAACACCATTGCCGTAGTCAATTTCTTTTTCAGTTCCTCAAAGCTTTCTTCACAAGCAGCATCCCACACAAAAACTTGATTCTTTCTCGTCAACTGTGTCAATGGCAACGCCAAATTAGAAAACCCCTCAATAAACCTTCGGTAATATCCTGCAAAACCCAAAAAGCTTCTAACTTCCGTTGCTGTCTTCGGCGGTTCCCACTGCAACACTACACTCACTTTCGACGGGTCCACCGATATACCATCACCGGATATTACATGCCCCAAGAAACTCATTGTCTTCAACCAGAACTCACACTTCGATAGTTTAGCAAATAGCTTATTATCTTTCAGCACCTGCAAGGTAATTCTCAAATGTCCTGCATGTTCTTCCTCAGACTTAGAATAAATCAGTATGTCGTCAATAAACACAATAATGAACTGATCCAAATAAGAATGGAAAATTCGGTTCATATACTCAATAAACACTCCCTGCGCATTAGACACTCTAAAAGGCATTACAACATATTCGTAATGTCCATATCGAGTTCTAAATGTCGTCTTCTGAATATCACCTTCTTTCACTCTGATCTGATGGTAACCCGACCTCAAGTCAATTTTACTGAACACTCTAGCTCCCACCAACTAATCCATCAAATCGTCAATCCTTGGAAGAGGATATTTATTCTTAATGGTCACTTTATTCAACTGACGGTAGTCGATGCACAGACGCATACTGCCATCCTTCTTCTTTACCAACAGCACTGGAGCTCCCCACGGCGACACACTCGGTTTGATAAACTTTCTATCCAACAATTCTCCAATCTAAGATTTCAATTCAGCCAATTCCACTGCCGACATCCTGTACGGCGCCATAAATATAGGTCTTGTACTCGAAACAAGATCAATACTCAATTCAACTTCCCTCGTCGGAGGTAATTCTGTAATTTCATCCGGAAACACTTCAGGAAATTCATTCACCACTGCCAATTCTTTCACTGATGTCTTACTGTCAACCGACAATGACGCAAATAAAGAAAACATCTTAGCTTCGTCTTCCAACAGGGTCCTTAATTCCTTATTAGACAAGGAATCCGCCAACGCTTCCTCTTCTGGAGTAAGGAACAACAACACCTTCTGAAAACAATCGATGTAGACTCGATTGAACTCCAACCAGTTCATACCCAGAATAACATCCAAATTACCAAGTGATAGACAAATCAAGTCTACTCCAAAGTCTCTACCAAAAATAGTTAGTGGACACTTCAAACACACTAAAGAAGTAGTCACTGAACCAATAGAGGGAGTCTCAATAGTCATCCGTCGATCAAGAGTAGATAGTACCAATCCTAACCTTTTCACACAATCAACAGAAATGAACGAATGGGTTGCACCCGTATCAATATTAGCAGTCAAAGGAATATTATTGATGAAACTAGTACCTTTGATAGAATGCTCTTCACTGGCAGCTTGAGTTCCCACTACAGCAAACACTTTACCACTGGCCTGAGACGCCTGAGACTTCATCGGCTTCTCACAATGCTTACTGATATGACCTTTCTCACCATAGTTATAATAGGTAGGCATAGTGGCTCTACAATCAGCTATCACATGACCTGGTTTACCACATCGGAAGCACTTCTTCACCTCATTAGGACACTCATTAGCACGATGATCCACGCCACCGCACCGGAAACATTTCAAATTAACAGATGCTTTCCCCTTTCTAGGCTTCTTATCAGTAGCAGCCTTATGTTTTCCCTTATCAGCAGGAACACTGTAAAAAGTACCACCAAACCTCTGCTTACCTTTACGGTCATTGACCGCCTTATAATGTGCAATCCTGGCCCTGTTATCATTATCGTAAATTCTGCTTTTGCTTACCAGCTCAGGATAATTCCTGATCTTCTGACAAGCAATCCCCAACTTAACTTCCGGACGCAGCCCATTCTCAAACATAAAACACTTAGAGGTCATCTCATCCTCAGTATTGTAATAAGGACAATACTGCACCAGCTCTTCAAATTTCGCAGCATAATTTTCTACGGTCAGATTACCCTGCTTCAGCTCTAAGAACTCTACCTCCTTAGCACTTCGTATGTCTTCTGGAAAGTACTTCTCCAGAAAACCCTTTCGAACTACATCCCAAGTGATCGTAGTTCCTGTAGTCACCCATCTCTGGCGACTGTTGTCCCACCAAGCCTCAGCTTCACCTTCCAGCATGTGAGTAACAAAGCTCACCTTTTGCTCATCACTACAACCCGTTCTCCTGGAAATTTTCTCAATCGCCTTCAGCCACTTCTGCGCAGCTTCAAGATCCAAAAATCCTCCTTCAAACGTCAACGGCTTGTTACTCCGAAACTGTGCCAAATCCCCATATTTCGCACCCGTAGCTTGGTTCTGATTAGCAACCACCTACGCCATCGCTTGCATAGCGGCATCCAAAGCAGCATCATTCCTTCCTGCCATACTGCTCAACAATAACAACACTAGGTTAAAAGATACACAATCTCTATCCTAAGGACAGACTCAACAACTACACTGGTCGGACGGACCGACCTGCTCTGATACCAATTGTAACACCCACTTCCCAAAATTAAAATAAAATATGATTAATCCAAATAAACATCAGAGTCTCCCCTCAACAAGTGGGATATCACATCACATAATCCATAATACTCTTCATTAGAAGGTTTTCAAAAAAAAGCAGCGGAAATAATCCTTAATTCATCATTCTCGGCCATCCGTCGAATTACATAAAAAGATTCATTAAAATGTTCACCAACATGATACGTCATAGGAAATAAAACAAGTTCAACATAAAAACAAATAAACACCCAAGTCCCGTGCTATGTATCAGAGCATCCTAAGACTCGACTCGCACACCACTATCCAAGCTAGCTAAGTACCTAGATTATCTGTACTTCCAAAGAAGCACATACCACAACAACAACAAAGGGGTGAGAAAACATGATCAAAATTATCGGTAATACAGTACATGAAATAAAGGTAGCAATCATATAAAATATCACCCAACATTCATCGAACACGACCTGCTGTCTAACAACAACACAACACACCATAATGCAATTATGTAACTCAACACCATGCATGCAGTACCGACTCATTGGTTCATTCAATCGAACCCCGGATAGATCACATACACCCGTCCTTGGCCATTATCTATCCTCACCATTCTCCACAATGGAGTACGGATGAATCACATACACTCCTCCTGAGCAATGATTCGTCCCACCAAACACCATGATATGCATAACACCAAATGCACAACAAATGAACTCAAGCATACAAGGTGCACACGATCCCCTGATCACATCACCATACATCATACATACAAATTGTTCATCAATTAATTATTTTAATTAAAGTCCCCCTGATCCCATCACCATACCCCATACATATCTCACGCTCCAATCTACTTATTTCAATTAACTTCAATCACTACATAATTTCACCTTTTAATGCCAAGTATACACTCTTCACCACTAATCACCATATCTCTATTGGTTACAACTCAAGGGATACTACAAAACAAATCACAAGCAAACCAGCACCAAAATCACATTTCTGTCATGCTCGCTGGACCACTCGCCTAGCGAGGTCCTAGCGAATCACTCGTTACTGCTCGCCTAGCAAGCAAGCTCGCGAAGGCTGTCTGGAACCTACTGGAAACGTTCGCTACCCACTCGTTGGGGATTCGCCTAGCGAACCCCTTCGCTACCTTATTCGCTTAGCAAACACACAAGCGAGTCCCTCTCCACCTTGCTCGCCTAGCAAACATGCTAGCGAGCTCCTGCGTACTAAATTTCCCAACTGTGCAAAATGTCACTTCTGATCAATTTCAAGCCTATTCTACTTCTTCCTTTTTCTATCCTATTGTTACTACAACCATTACACAATATTCTACTCAAAATGTTCCTAAAATTCCCTCTCCAGAACTAATACCCATGTTCATCAACAGAACTACAGGAGTTACTCAGAACCTCATCAAAATCATAACAATAATGTATGCACCAAATTCATCAATATCATACACCAAATTCACCAATATAAACAACAACAACAACAACAACAACAGACCTACCAACATGCAAATCATATTCAATAAATCCCTACGGGGTTAAGGAATCCCCTCTATCCAATTTCATGTAAAAACCAATCCCAATCAGTTTCTCCCCTTTACCTCGATTAATGCTCCGATTGACGAAGAACCTGAAGAATTGTTAGCCCTAACCTTCTCCTCTTCCTCCTTGTTCTTCCTCTTTACTCTTTCTCTAAAACTGTCGTATCGTGTTCTAACTCTCTTTTCCCAAAAAACCCCTTTTACATCTCTTATTCCTTATTTCACTTATTCCAATAATAATAATAATAATAATAATAATAATAATAATAATAATAATAATAATAATAATAATAATAATAATAATAATATTACTACTAATTATTAGATTATCATCATTATTAATTATATTATATTATTATCAAACTCTATATTTTATTAAATAATTTCCTATAAATTAAGGACACCCACCAACGCTCTCAGACACACCCCGCCATAAAGGGCACACCCCAAAATAAAATAACACTAAAAGACTAAATATTTAAAATGGTTGTTACAACATGGACATAAGCAAAATAGAATTAAACACTGCAACACATGTGCCGACCTGAAACACTTATGCGCAGACACATGCATTCAGATTTTGCCAAAATGTTAATACGATTTTGATCATAAATTTTGAATGGTATATATAAATGATGATTCGTTTGAAGCGATGGAAAGCTAATAAATGGAACATTAACATGGTATAAATAGATGAATTTTTTTCTAGTATTTCTATGTCTAATATGTTTAGGAATGTTATTACTACTTATTGTGTACGCTATGATGTCTTGTTGTAAGTGACAAACCTTGAGTGTTGTTACGATGATGTTGTTGTGATGTTGTTGTGATGTTGATGATGTTGATATGATGTGATTTTAATGATGTTGTTGTGATAATGTTGTTAATGATGTGCATGTGCGAATATATGCATGATGTGTTTATGATGATTATGTGGATGGTGGCATACACGGTAAGAAGAAGGGCCAATGTGTATGTGTTGTTGTTGCATGTTGTGAATCATGCATCCATGTTTTCAGAACATCGGTTCTATTTATGTTGTCTCCTCGATCCTATGGTGGAGATTGGGTGCAAGTAGCTAATTCCTATTATTGGGGATTAGTGAAGTGTTACCTATGGTGATGGAAACGAGTTTTAGTGAGCCTCAATCACACTGTGATGGATCGGGTGCGACTAGCTAATTCCTATTATGGGGGATTAGTGAAGCGTTACCTATGGTGATGGTAACGAGTTTTGGTGAGCCTCGATCCCACTGTGATGAATCTGGTGCGACTAGCTAATTCCTATTATGTGGGATTAGTGAAGTGTTACCTATCGTGAATCTAAAGAGTTTTGGTGAGCCTCGATCCCACTGTGATGGATTGGGTGCGACTAGCTAATTCCTATTATGTGGGATTAGTGAAGTGTTACCTATGGTAATGGTAATGAGTTTTGTGAACCTCGATCCCACTGTGATGGATCGAGTGCGACTAGCTAATTCCTATTATAGGGGGATTAGTGAAGCATTATCTATGGTGATGGTAATGAGTTTTGGTGAGCCTTGATACCATTGTGATGGATCGGGTGCGAGTCGTTAATTTCAATTATGAGGAATTAGTAAAGCGTTACCTATGGTGATGGTAACGATTTTAATTTGCACTGGTTCTAAGAGGGAATCGATCCTATGGTCGAGATCATGGAGTGAGATGAACCTAAGTGTTCATTATTTGGTACCACATGCTTTGAGTCAATGATGTTTTATTAACATTCTATGTGGCATTGCATAATTTTGTTGGTGCTATATGATGTGGTGATACTTGTGAATGTTATGTGATTATATGTGAGCCTTGTGATGAGAGTTGTATATGAGTTACTTATGATGTTTTGGGTGTGAGTTTATGATATGTTGATGTTGTTGACTTTTTGCATATAATTCTTGCAATATATTATTTCTTACGTCTATTATAATTTATTATGATTACTCACACCTTCTGTGTGAGTATTGACTCCACCTGGGTAACGCGCAGATACTCAGCAGTAAACTCCAAGGAAGTAAGTGGAAGCTAGCTATTGTAGTTCGTTTCAGTTTTTCGTTTTAAGTAGGAGGGATTCTGCTCTGATTCATATAACACTGGGTTGGGGTTGATGCTTGTCTTCCTAATTTCATATGTTGTTTATTTTGATGTATTTGCTAATAATATCATGGTGATATTCTAAGATATTGAATTAAGTGTTGACGAAACTTATCCTTTGTTGATGTTAAAGATGTTGGAGTTTAAGACTGAATTTTAGTTGAAGAATCATAATTGAATTTCTTTATGTTGAATCCGCTGCGTTGTTTTTAAGAGAACTTGACGTCGTAAAAGCCTCATAAATGAGTATGTTTGAATTAATAAATGTTTGTGTGTAACCCGTGTTATGGAGCATGATAATTGTGATGTTTTATAAAGTATGGCACCCTTGTGGTTATGTTTATATGACTAAATTAATCATTATTTTTGTGGGGTTTTTAGAAGGGTGTTACAGTTTTCACACTTTTTCTTTTTTCACATTTAAAGCTTCATGTTGTTGTATTATCTTTGACTTTAGCATCATACAAGAATCTTGAGTCTTCTTGATGAGGCTTGAGATATTTCCATATTATTTGAAATCATCTGAGATCACCGGTGATCTTAAATCTTAAGTCTTCATGGACCCATCTACAAGAATCTTGAGTATTCTTGATGAGGCTTGATCTAAGTAAAACTATTCACAAACAAAAGTTGAACTGTTATTTTGATATTCTTCATGGACCCATCTACATTAATCTCGTTAAAGAGTTCTAGTTATATGCCTGTGTTGGGCCATCTGGTCATAATGTTGAGTCAATCCAGTCCTATGTCAATGTCTCTCCTATCACAATTACTCGGTCACTTATGACTCAGACAATAAATTGTGAAGAGGAAGATTGTTGTTTTGAACATTATAGATTCAACAACGCCTACTTAGATCACCTTCCCTAATTTATGCCAACAACGATAATCTCAGCAGTCCTATTACTCTACAACCAATCAAAAAAGTTTTGTATCAACTTCTAGTGTCAAATCTCTGTCCAAGAGAGAAACAACTGAAACTTTTACTTGGGATGGCAATCATCTCTTATTATTCCTTACCATGAACATCAAAGTTAATCTTCCTCTTACCATTTTTAACTTCTTAAAGGAAATGATAATCATCTCTAGGGAGGAAGTAACTTTTCTCATACCATATGGATGAATTCTTTCTGAACTTTTCTCTCAGTTAAAGATAGTTAATACCGATTCTATTGAAGTTGAGTGGACTAAAAAATTTAAATATGTGGAATAGTTATTTGTTGTCCTGTTTTTAATTAATGAAATATTTGCTTTCATATTATTGCCTATTTGTTTTTATTGATAACAAATTTTTTTTAGAATTACTAATTAACAAGAAAAAAATGAAAAAAAAATGAAAAAAGAAAAAATGGGAAGATTGGAAGGTGCCAAATGAAAAATCATTGAAAAAACCTTAAATGCATTTATAAGGATTCGAAGCGTGTTCTCTTATAGATTTATTCCCTTGATTTTCAAAAACACCAAGGCAATAGGTTTATTATTTTTTATGTAGAAAATCTGACGCTCAATACCTTGGTTTGGGAAAAGGTTGTTTTTTCTTAAATAATCAAACATGTCGCTCCCAGGACCTATACACTCGATTTTTGGCATGTTCGAGGTGAAAGCTTCATCATAAAAAAAGTGTTATTTGTCGTAGTGATTTTCCATCATACACCATAATCACAACACAAACAAGTAATATATGATGGAGCATAAAAGCAATAAAGAACACAATGAAATGTTTACCTAGTTCGGTGAAACTGCACCTACGTCTGGGTGGCTGAGTCCACATCTCAAGAAAGGAAATCCACTATTAGTAGCTTAATACAATTAGATTTGCAAGCAACAATAAACTCTATGTTGTTCAATGCCTCTTCCTAAACCTATCAATGACTTTCTATTTAGAGTCTCTCTAAATATGAGAACCTACTTACTTTCTTCTCTGCCATAATCTCAGTGACATGGTCAAACAACCACTAAACCCTAGTGATCAACTTCAATCTTCACAAGATGAAAGACTGTTGAATATTACAACTCAATTAGACAAACATTCTATGCCATGTTATTGAAACATAGAGGTGTATATAACGATGTTGATTACAACTCGACTAGACAAACCATATATGCCAAGTTACTGAAACATATAAATGTACATAACAATGTTGATTACAACTCAACTAGACAAACCATTTTTGCCAAGCTATTGAAACATAAAGGTGTACATATAGATCCTAGACTAATCCTATTAGACTATTAACATGGATACAAGACACAAAACCTAACACTCTAAGATCTTCAATGGGAGTGCTTATTTTCTAATGTAGGTTTGAGCTCCTTATACAGAAAAGTAACTATGGGCTTTTCTCCTTTGATAGTATCTTTGAATTCGTCCAGAATTAATTCAGAATCTATGGAATATTTAATTTTCTCCTTGAATATCTCCAACAAGATATGATTTGGTTTAATTAAAATTCAAATTTAAATCTTCATTTAAACTCGAATTAAACTTCATCCAGCTGTCAAACAAATCAGCTAATAATATTGTTAGATCAATAACAATAAAATACTTGACAAATCTTCTGCAGAACACACTCCAAAATGCATCATTTTGGCACCTTTGCATAAGGCCCATATGTCGTACCAACATGCTGGAGCATCGCACCCATCGCATATCCTTTCTGCAACTTCATACAACTTTAGCAAGCTAGACCAATCTAGAATACTTGGACACTTCTTAAAGTTGTTGTTTTGCTAAAATGTAGCCAACTCAATAGGAACAACAAAGGAGTTTAACGATCTTGACATTGAAGTTTAAAAATTCAAAAATGTAATTGGACCTCATATCTTAATCTAACACTTTTAAGCATAATTTATATTATTCATCTCATCACTTATTTTTTTAATGACAAAGCAGAAATCATATATTAATTAGGAAAAAATAGTAATACATATCACAAAAGTAGATAAGACCAATAAAAATGCAAAAGGACTACATCCATGACAACCTTCCAAGCGAGAAACAATCAGAAAATTAAAGAAGAAACCACACTTAAAGGAATTGACCTTAAATATTGAGCAAGTTGCTGAAAATTGAAATGTGTTTGATAAGTATATGTAGTGGAGGCCAATGGTTATTCCTGATGTTTATATTGACCATGGTTCACCTGCTGAACAACTGGCTGTAGCTGGTCTCACATCATCTCACATAGCAGCAACTGTATTCAACATTCTTGGACAAACAAGACAGGCACTAGAGATGGATACTGTGACATGATACAATCTAAGAAAGATGCTTAGAACCAGAACACAAATAAGAACCTCTCAGCTGACACTTCACATGTATTATCAAGTCACCAATACATGTACTGATTTAAAGCTATTCTCTATATGAGATTATGTTCATACATGAGTTTACAGAAAACCTTTGTAGGGACATGCTATCACAACAAGATGTAACTATCGTATGGAAAAAAACTAGGAAATTTATGGAGTTACACAAACCACCTAATTAGTTTATTATATTTCAAAGAGTTTGGATTTATTTTGAAAATATTTGTTCTAACATTTCAAAGTGTTTATTACACTTCATCTTATTAATACTTCATATTTATAGGTTTTGATTAATTTATACATGTGTTTCTTCTCATTTAATTAATAATATTGACTTATATTATATTAAAACAAAAGGTGTATGGCTTAAATGTATCACCATATAAATGAATAGGAAATTTTTTAGTAATTATATCTTTAAGTTTAAAGTTAATATTTACTTAATATTTTTCAATTTATAGGCAACGCTTTTTAAGGGTTACTTATTAAAAATCGTGGACTTTTCCTAAGTTTTAGGCGCGGTTCTTTAAATGAAATTATAAACTAGCTACGGTTTTCATTTGTCGCTTGTTTATAATTGTTGTATATTCATGTTTTGGGGACGATTATTTTGTGTTGTTACTAGAAAATCGCGGTCTAAAACTACAACTAAAACCGTGGAATTTGATGATTTAGGCGACGGTGTTTTGAATCCGTGGTTAAAAATTAAAAAAACCGCACTCTAAAGGAATAGGCAACGACCGTTTATTCCACGTCTCATAAACCGCCCCCTAAAGCCTTAGGCTACGGTTATTGCACTTTAGGTTGCGGTTTTGAGTTGTTGCCAAAAGTCATTTTTGTTGTAGTGTGTAATAAACACTTTGAAATGTTAGAACAAATATTTTCAAAATAAATCCAAACTCTTTGAAATATAATAAACTAATTAGGTGGTTTGTGTAACTCCATAAATTTCCTAGTTTTTTTCCATATGATAGTTACATCTTGTTGTGATAGCATGTCCCTGCAAAGGTTTTCTGTAAACTCATGTATGAACATAATCTCATATAGAGAATAGCTTTAAATCAGTACATGTATTGGTGACTTGATAATACATGTGAAGTGTCAGATGAGAGGTTCTTATTTGTGTTCTGGTTCTAAGCATCTTTCTTAGATTGTATCATGTCACAATATCCATCTCTAGTGCCTGTCTTGTTTGTCCAAGAATGTTGAATACAGTTGCTGCTATATGAGATGATGTGAGACCAGCTACAGCCAGTTGTTCAGCAGGTGAACCATGGTCAATATAAATATCAGGAATAACCATTAGCCTCCACTACATATACTTATCAAACACATTTCAATTTTCAGCAACTTGCTCAATATTTAAGGTCAAGTTAGGTAAACACAAAGGACTCACACCTTCAATTTTCCATCAAGACCATCAAGGGCCATGAAATGAGCAACATGAGATCCAAATCCTCCTACTGATCCTTCTTCCACTGTGATCAAAACATCGTGTGATTTGGCTAGGCTGCGAATGAGGGAATGGTCCAATGGCTTGCAGAAACATGCATCGGCTACCGTTACATGCAAGCCATGCTGTTCCAATATGGAAGCTGCAACTACACAGCTCTGTACTGTTGTTCCAAAACCCAAAAGGGCCACTCTTTCCCCTTCAATCAATATCCTACCTTTTCCAATCTGTTAAAATTCTGAATTATAAATGTTAAGCTCATTTGCAGAAACTGTGTTTTATAATAATGTCAGCATTACACTATCTAATGCAATTACTTTTGATAATAGATAATTTATCCATGTTGAAAATGATGTGTTAGAGAACATGTTGCTAACAATCTTTCGAGTCATCTTCATAAATATGGCCAAAATTCTAACTCACCTCAAGAAGTGTGCCTCTATTCCCTGGTGGTAGTTCAACACCAATTCCATTTGCCCTTGGAAATCGAAAACAACTAGGTCGATTGTTTATGGCAACAGCAGTAGCCACCATGTGGATCATCTCTGCTTCATCGGAAGGAGCCATCACCACCATGTTAGGGAGACATGCCTTATAGGTGACATCAAAAGAACCACAGTGTGTTGGACCATCTTCTCCAACGAATCCAACTTTGTCAATCACAAATCTTACCGGAAGCTTTTGCAAGTCCACATCATGCACCACCTTTGAACAGACACGCAATATATACTCAAAGCATCATTTGCAAAAGTTAATGTTATTCAATATGCTAAGTGAGAGCCGGTGCATATTAATGTTATTATAATCATATTTAAAATGCAATGCGCTTTAATAAATGTGTTACTTTCTTGTGTGGAATATTAAATTACACTACCTGGTCATAAGCTCTCTGCAAGAATGATGAGTAAATAGTGCAAAAAGGCTTAAAACCTTCCCAAGCTAGACCTGCAGCAAATGTAACAGCATGTTATTCTGTTATCCCTACATCGAAGCATCTTGTAAGGAAACGAAAAAGGAAGTGATTCATCCCAGTTCCCCCTGCCATTGCAGCGTGAATTCCAACAATGACTTTGTCAACTTCTGCTTCTGCAATCAAAGCATCAGCAAAGCATGATGTGGGTATCGGGGTAAGAGCCTTTCCCTTGAACTGTTTTCCATTAGCAAGATCAAACTTGGAAACTCCTGCAAAATTACACCATGTAACTAAGATACATATCATAAATATTAAGTACACTTTCTGGAGAGGAACCGTGTTCCCATTACGATTGTACTTATCTGATGAAAGATGTTAATGAAGCCCAAACTCAACATTTAGTTTGCAATCATATACTTTTCTACTGTCTAGCAATTCAGTAGCAACACAATTATTTACTTGAATTTTGTATTAGCCCCTCACATGAGACTAAATCTAATATGATTAAAGGTTGAATCCCAATTATTTTGATGATATTCACTTATAAACTAATTAAAATACAAGGAGAAACGCATGTATTTTACATAATCCCACTTGCCGAAAAGGAATATCATGATTACGGAAAAAGGTAAATACAATAAATTGTTGAGCAACACCATTGACACTTCATTGAGAGAACTAAATTTTGTTGATAGGAAAAATATCATGATTATTTATGTAAGCTGTCACAAGGGAAATGCATGCAAGATAGGAAAAATACCTCAAGAAATTTCAATTTGTAATCTAGGCTTCCAACACTTGATGTGTGGACCAACATTGTCAAATGCCCCTGAATCAAGAATCCATATAGAGAATAACTTTAAATCAATACATGTATTGGTGACTTGATAATACATGTGAAGTGTCAGCTGAGAGGTTCTTATTTGTGTTCTGTTTCTAAGCATCTTTCTTAGATTGTATCATGTCACAGTATCCATCTCTAGTGCCTGTCTTGTTTGTCCAAGAATGTTGAATACAGTTGCTGCTATGTGAGATGATGTGAGACCAGCTACAGCTAGTTGTTCATCTTGTAGGGAAACGGTGAAGGAAGTGATTCATTCCAGTTCCCCCTGCCATTGCAGTGTGAATTCCAACAATGTCTTTGTCAACTTCTGCTTCTACAATCAAAGTATCAGCAAAGCATGATGTGAGTACCGGGGTAAGAGCCTTTCCCTTGAACTGTTTTCCACTAGCAAGATCAAACTTGGCAACTCCTGCAAAATTATACCATGTAACTAAGATACATATCATAAATATTAAGTACACTTTCTGGAGAGGAACTGTGTTTCCATTACCATGGTACTTATCTGCTGCTCTTTCTGCATAAGGATATCCAAAACCTTTTTTAGTGACAACATGAATTAGTACAGGACCCGTTTTCTCCGTACTCTTAACTTTGTCGAGAATAGCAACAAGATCATCAATGTTATGACCATCAAGAAGACTAATATAGCAAAGTCCAAGCTCTTCAAATAGTGTTGATCCAGAACCACTAATCATGCCACTATGCAAAACTCCATTAATTTGTTATACATTCGCCATCTGCTATAGATTCCTATCATAAGCATCCCTCCATTTCCCTCCAATGAGGCCTTGTGTTCTCAACAACCCAGAACTGTTAAGCTGGGAAACATATAAATTCTTAGTAATTTATTGAACACATGATTCGTAAAAAACAGAAACGAAAAAGAAACTTGGTTGAGGCAATTTACCGAACACTTAGTGTGCAAGTTGCAAAACGGTGGAAACGACAACAATTTGATACCGATTCGTAAAGAAAACTACATAATAAAATTGGTTAAGATACATGACATACCCTTAAACAGTGAGATCTTCGAACTTAAATTTGTAAAGAAAACTACATAATAAAACAAAATGTTTAAAACCAGAACAATTCAATTTACAGTTCGTCTCTAATTCAAAAATCATGGAAAAACTCTGCATAAGGTGAATACCCTAGAACAAAAGTATGAACATGAGAGATTGAAAATTTCACATTATTATTATTATTATTTACAAAATTAGAATGAGAAACTTACGTTTGAGAGGTGTAAGCAATGGATGAGAGAAGGGAGGACGGTTGCCGACATGAATGAGGGTGAAAATGTTATAGTTCCAGTTTGCTTGCAGAGAGATGAAAAAGTTAGGGTTTAAACAACCCCCAATTTTTAGAAACTATATGGCGCTACTGGTATGTTCCGGATGAAAAATTTCAAGTTTTAGAACAGATTAACTAATTAATAACTTTCGAATCAAAATTATAACCATATGGCGTCATTGTTCTGGTGGTGGTGAGGTCTTTCTACAAAGTAAGGGACTTGGGTTCAAGTCCTAGTTCTGCCAGTTTTAGCATATAATAAATAAGGGACGGTTATACTATAACCACATTTTGAAAAAAAAGCGTAGCATATAATAAATAAGGGACGGTTTTGAAAAAAAAGCGTCCACGTAAAAACGTGTACTATAACCACATTTTCAAAAACGCGTAGCCTATGTTACTTATAGGGACTGTTTTACAGCGTTGTCTATTCCTCTGTTGCCTAAAGTCATTTTTGTTGTAGTGAAATACACAAAAACAGCAACAACAAACTACGTTATCTACTAAAGACTCTGACAAAACAGGCCTCCAGAAAGAGCAAGCGGGGGGAAGGCATTATCAAACACCTGCAAAAACCAAAGGAGGGAAGCTGGTCATTTTGCACATTGCAAAATGTCCACCCACTTAAGTAGGTCTTGCTCCCACTCAACTAGGGAAATAAAAATACCTAAAATATAAGTTTGAACCTACTTCTACCCCAAACTAATGATCACAAATATCTAATGATTAACCGTGAACTTTTCAAACAAAAATTAACTTTATTCTTCATTTTCCAAATTATGCAGACAATACCATGCCAAATTGAGACCAAGTCTAAAGACATTTGTTTCTCAAAAACCATAAAAACAAAACTCCAACATAATTTTACACCTCTAAAGGTTTCGCACAATCTATCGTAAAATAACTCCCCAGAAAACAACAAAACTTTAGAAGACTCCTAATTCTTTCAAATCTTAGAGAGCTCCTTCAAAACCCTCTCTAACCTACTTTTTCTGACCTCGACCAAACCACCAAAATATTATAACCACAACTGGCCGTAAAAACCCATGAGAGTCTATTCCTAAATTACAAACTTGAAAGGTAAACAAATTTAACACGTGCACTAGACTATCAATCAAATTGGAGTAATTAACTATACTATAGTATGTCTTTCGTCTTTTGATATAAAAAAAAAATGAATGAACAGAATATGTCTTTCGTCTTTTGTTATAAAAAATAAATGAATGAACAGAATGAGTCATAGAATATTCACATTTAAATATGCAAACACAAAAGTTCAGAGTTCAGTGTGCTTGTACATGGTGCAGACGGTGGTTCAACCGCATGTCCGCAACAAGGCAAAAACTGACGAAACAACAGAGATTCACATGACATGGGATTTGACTCATGTTGTCCTAACTTCTTTTGATTCCTTTTGTCTTTTGAACGTGACGCTTTATCAAGCTAGGTACAACTGTATAACATGTAATCATCACTTTTAGTTCAATATTTAAACTGATCAATAGGGTATATTCTAGCTTAAACCGTAGACTTCAAAAATGGGTTCCTCAAAGACTCTCCAGATTTGTGGCTAGTCCAAATTATCTACCCTTAAACATTATTAGAGTAAATCATACTCCTTTTAAATCAAATATGTTTCTCTCCTTTTTTTCATCAAATAAAAATAATGTTACAAATATATGAGAAGATGTGGAATACTTTAATTGAATAAAATTATAAAATAACATAAAATTAATAAAGACAAATTGTAGACACATAAACATATTATTTTAAAATAGCATAAGAGAACAAAAATTCCAACAAAGGGAACAAAAACAAAGTAGAAAAACAAGATATTTTACTCTCTTTTAAAATATAGCAATTGTAAAATGTCTCTTGCTTGACACATAGGTTAGATTATAGTCAAGAAAATAACAATTACATTTAAGCATTTTCCTTACTAAAAGTGGGGATTTTATTCCGGTTGAAATAGGACTTTCCCTCTGTTATGTGGATGAGGTAATATATGGTGTACAAAAGTGGAGATTTTATCCCGGTTGAAATAGGATTTTTCTCTGTTATGTGGATGAGGTAATATATGGTGTAATGTAAAATGTGCTACTTATTTTTTCAAATTATTAATCGAGATAAAAATGAAAAGCGCGATACTTTACCCTCTATTAGATATGTTAACTAAGAGAAAAAACTCACTTTTACTTTCAATTCATTTTAATATCTAAGGTGATAATTAAATATCCTATTTAAGAAAAGGATTCTTACACGCAGTTTGGAGTTCCAACCGAGAGAATATCCCTTATTTTTTGAAATATAATATAATTTTACTTTTAACCTATATTTTTTTGAAACAGAATCTAAATTACACATTTAGAATCAAATGTCTAATTTGTGAATCAAAACTATATATACATTATGTACTCACATACATTATTTATACCAAAGCTAAAATGAAACACATTCTTTATTTAAAACAAAATTAAAATATACAAATAGTTAACCAACAAGGCTATAACCAAGAGAAATTTGTGTGCTTGTGAATTGAAAAAATCTAGGAAGCAAGTACCCTAAGGTGAACAGATGTCATTTATGTCTTCTTCTACAAATGGTGATTAGTCGATAAATACTTATAATTTGAAACAAATTTAAATTAGGTTATCATAACAACAACAATAACATTAAATCTTCAATCTCCACAACATTAACAGTATTAAACCTTTTATAGTTAACAACAACATTATGAACTTTGCTTACAATAACAAAACAACAAACTTAAATCTTTTACTTAAAAACTAACATAAAAAGTTACATAGATCTAGATAAAGTGATTACCTTCTTCCATGAATCAACAATGTCGAGAGAGACAATATTCAACATGTGTTTGTAGCAGAGAAAAATTGGAGATTAAGCTATTGGTTAACTTAACTCACAAAGCAAGAGTCGCCACCACACTTTATTTTTTTCCAAAGGAATGGGGAAAGAGCGAATAAAACCCACATAAGTTTTAAAACAATACTAATAAAATAGAGAGACAAAGGGTAAAATGGTTGGTTATGCAATAGGAAGGTGTTAGCACCCAAAACATCTATAGTACTCTATAGGAACCGGTTGTTTGCGAAAATATTGAAGAGATGAGAAGAGAAATATTTTTTAAGATTTTGGTGTTTGACAAGACTTCCTGAGTCTCATGCCTATGTATCCACAAAGTGCAATGGAGAATCAAAACCTCGTAGTTCGTAGTAAAAATGAAAAAAGAGTTTATTTTGGTTTATTTTAAATAAAAAATACACTTTGTCATTTTAAGGAGAAAACTCAACTAATGACTCACAAGTATGCGAAAATGGATCTTTGCATCACTATTAAGAAGAACTCTAACTTGGATAGAAATCAACAAGTATGCCACTAACTCTCTCAAGTGTAAAAGAATCAACATCATTTCAAGAATTATTATGCGGATCGGAGAATCACATCTCAACTATGAAAATGACTCATGTCTAATCCTTGAGAAAAGATTTTGAAAGAAAAGTGCACAAAGGGAAAAAAATAGTTTGAATGAGTGCACAAAGGGCACAATATAAAGAGCAAGAAATTAAATGACATAAACATAAAGGTGCAAGAAAAGTAAATGACATAAAGTAAATGTCAGCACAATAATATTGTTAGTCTTATTGTTAATGTTAATGATCAGATTCAGAACAAATTTAGCGCTATATTAAGCAATCATAGCACAATCTATTAGGAATATCATTCTATGGGAGGCTGTTCAATAACACTTTATGTACCATACATGTTAGAGATATGATAGAAATCATACTCCTAAAACATGTAGCACAAGTGAAAACCAAGGAGGGATCAAGCACTATGGCAAGGAGATTGGTCCATTACATCAGTCATCCTTCACGACAACTTAGGAAAAACTTATGCATCAATTCAAAGTACCTCCAATAATCATTGGTAAATTGAGTGATAGATTTGAAATGATAAAATTTTATCAAGCATAAATTTAAACATCATTAACAAGATGGGCACCAAGTCATCCAATTGATCAAGAGAAAAGAAAAAGAAAAAGAAGGAGAAGGAAAGATGAAGACAGAAACCAAATTGAATCAAGACTTAATATTCACTTATAATCAATTTTAATCACCTTTCTTGGTGGATTAAGACACTAAACCTATCAACAATCCAAAGCACCAAGAATGAATCAAATAGTCATTTAATGGTAGATTTGAATTGATGAAGATTCATCCAATCTCATCCACACCCAAAGTCCATTAAAATAGATGAAATTTTTTATCAAGAAACCATGATCCAAGGCAACGACCAGCAACCACGCAAAAATATAAAATTAAACAAATAAACATTCATTAAAAAGTTTTTAAAACTGATTTTTAAATGGAAATAAAAGAGAAAAATAAGATGAAGCCTCTAAACGACAATTAAATACTCAAGAAAAATAAGGTAAGTCATAAACAAGTCAATGATCACATAATATTTTTTGAAGAATTTAAAAATGCATAAAAGTATTTTTTTTAACAAATAAAATGCATGAAAAAATATGAAAAATAATGAAAAATAGAAAATCATGAAATAAAAATGTGAAAAAATGCATATAAGATAGAAAATATATTTATAAAATTATGAAAAAAATTGGAGTAAAAAAGGTTAAGGGAACTATTTTTATGATTTTTCAAAATAAAAGAGAAATTTAAAACAAATAAAGTGGAACAAAAATGCATTGCCATCAGATCTGATCAAAGCCTAAGGATCAAACATGTGCGTAACCATCAGATATCCTTTAAAATTGATCCAAAGGTCAATATCAAAAGAAACACGGTGGACCTAAAGTAAAAACATGTGTTTGATCATCTTAAATTAAAACAACTTCAGGCCATCATGAGAGCACCTCCGGTTATCTTCTCCGAGTTGCTCATCAGAGCTTGTCATTTTGCAAGCTTTGGTCACAAAACCACCACCATTGTGACCGTGTCATCAACGCGAACTCAACCTCATGCTTCATTTCCATTAATTGAAAGCGAGCAGTGAGAATTTGAAGGAAACTCAGTGAAAAGTGAAAGTACGAAAAAATAAATTAAATTCTTAATATGAACAATAAACACAAGGCAAGTTAGGGGAAACGATTAGAGAGAGTGGGGCTACATCGTGGTAACTTTTTTGAGTCTAAAAGATGCACAGAACTACCTTGTCCAAATGATTATTAGAGGTGTTGAAAGTTGGATCTGGTTAGAGCATTTCAGTGAGTCTTAGAACTTGGTATTTGTTGCAAAAGCTTCAGAGGAGACCGAAGGAGTTAATGGAATCAAGAAACAAGGTTGAAAGAGCTTAGAATTTGAAAATGAAAACTCAAAAATTCAGTGCAAAGTGGGAGCTCGAGCTGAGATTCTAGTGGCTTTCTAAGCTTGCAATTTAATGCAAATGATTGCTCTATTTTTAGCTGAGATGAATGAAGCTCATACGTCAGAAGAATCATTGTAAAATGGGTGAATCATGAGCAAGCAAAGTGTGATAATTCTTGGATATGAAGTCAGCCAAAACACAATGCATTCCCTCAATTTTTTGGTCATTTTGCAACACAAATCATCACTTAACATTGTCAGGTACTAACCACGTGCAAAAATTGGCTTCAAATTGAGAATTGAATGAATTTGCAAAATTGATCGTGACCAAAATTCAGTGCCATGGGGTCAACTTCAAAGCATTGGTAAATTGTGTACACTTGACCTTTGATCCTTATTCCTTTTGACAAATGATAACATCATATCATAGAGTACAATATAAAAATAAAGGTTCCATTTGAATGCTTCAATAGAAAATTATGAGCTTGCAAATTTGGCACGATGACCTGTAATTAGAGGTCAACAAAATTTTAAGTCCAAAATAACCTATAATGTCTTCAAATTTTTCATGGCTTTCCAAGCATAATTGGCCTTTGATCCTTGAGACAAACTTGTATTAGGAATCAAATAGGATAATTGTAAAAAAGAACCATCCACAAAAGTTGAAAATTGAGAGAGTTATGATCTTTGAGAGTTAGGTAAATATCACTTGAAATTAGGCCAAATTTCAATAAGTCCACAAAATGACCTATAATGTTTCCAAACTTTTGATGGCCTTACATGCATAATTGACTCCTAACTTGTAAAAAGAAGTTGGAAAGGATGCCAAGAAGAGTCATTTTCCCAAAGAAGCACTAAAAGATATTGAAGTATGAAGAAGTTATAATATTCTGAACTTGGACTTGAATTGTTGACTTTTTTGTCAAACCTCCTTGGACAAACTTGCAATCTTGGACATTTTCTTGCATTTCAAGGTACATTGATGATCATATGAATTCAAAATGATGTACTCTTGATTGTCATTTGATGAAACTTGCAATGGCTTGAGGAAACTTGTTGATGAAGGCACGAAAATAAACATGTGGACCTTTGAAGTTTCTTGAGAAACAAGCCATCAAACTTTGCAATATTTTTGATCAAATAAAGTTGAATAATGCTTGAGACTCCATGATTTTAGATTTGAGGTCATGCTTTGAGTAATATCCTTTGAAGATCAATGATTGACCACACTTTGACTTGAGGAACTCAAACCCTAGTTGAGGATACAATCACTTGATGCTCTTGATTCCAAACCCTACCTTGCAAAAGAAACAAACGGGACAAGGCATATCTTTTTGTACTTTGATTAGTGGTTAGTGAATTATAAAGCATATAAGTACCAACAAAATTTTAAAAGATACACAAAGAAGGTGCTTGATGATTTCTGCAAAGGCAAACCCCAAGATGAGAGGGTTAGAAGACAACCAAGTTTGTGATCTTGATGCATTGCAATGATGTAAATGAGGTGGGATCTTAGGGGTAAAAAATAGGGTATGACAGATGCCCCTATTTAATTTTCATCTATTTGGAGATATGAAGATTGACATCTTCGTCTCGATGAGAATGAAGAGACTTAAATACAGAATACCTAATTTTTGGCCCTAAGATACCACAATAATGATTATGATATGAATGCATGCACATGGCTCTGTGGGAAAAGATGCCACAAGACACAAACTACTGCTGGATAGACTTAGCAAAGGAAACAGAAACTCCGCAGGGGAAAAAGAAAAAGAGACCCAGCTGGGGAATATAAAATTCCACAAGAGATGGGAAATGTGCATAGATGAAACTACGACTTGAAATTGCTGGAGATAAAGAAGAAAAGAGGAGATCCACCAGGAAAATAAATCATTGGGGAAAGACACGACTTAGGGATAACTGTACATGGAAATAAACCAAAACACAATTAAAATAGATAGCAAAGTAAGATTCTACTGGGGGAAAAACTTAACAATGCAAGCAACAAAAGATATACCTACTCCATAGGGGAATAAACCCTAAGAGGAAAATGGTCACTGACTCTATCGGTGAATGAAATCCTGAATAGGTAGTGAGAAAAAGGAAGAGGATATGGACTCCACTAGGGATCCTCAAAATGGAAAGTCATTCGTTCTACTGGAGAAGAAACTCTTAGGTAGACAAATATTAACATGATGATAAGATTCCACTATTATAATAGGGCTTAACTTCTTCTTTAATCAAGTGTCAAGCTTGAAAAGGGTAACAGACAAGCTTCACAAGGATAGCCATTTGCTGAAGATAAACAATAACTCTGTCAGAGATACTCAAAAGAGATGTGAGCTGGTCAGACCATACAACACACTTCTCAAATAAAGCGACAATCATCTGTTGGGGATAAGAGATTCATTGGATCACAACAAGATTCTCAAATAAGGAGATAAACACCTGTTCAACTAACGAACCAATTTTAATTGATAACAAGCTTCAACTATTAAAATAGGGCTCAACTTATTCTTTAATCAAGCCTCAAACTTGAAAAAGGACTAAATACAAGTTGTCTCCGCTAAAAGGACTGCCACCTGCTAGGAATTAGGAATCAAAAACTCTACCAGGGATTTTCAAAGGAGATACGGGCATGTTAGATTATACAAAAAAACTTCTCAAATAAAGAGAGAACCATCTATTAGTGATGATAAAGGTTTCACAGTAAACTTCTCTAACTAGAAGACCAGAGAGATTCTATTTGATGGAAAAGTTGATGGAGTCGCAACAGGATTCTAAAATAAGGAGATGCCACCTGTTC
>OZ012738.1:481710323-481835323 GCA_963859935.3 Lathyrus sativus
GTCAACCTGCAGAGGATTTTAAGACTCAACACAAGGTGAGAGAAAACCCAACAGTTGACTGCTATCTCAACACTTCTTAGTAGAAAACATTATGGCACGCAAGAGCGATAAAATCATAACAGGGAAGGCAAAAACCTGCAGGGGATTCTACAAAGAGATAAAATCTAACAATAAAAGCTTCACAACCTCATATATCTGCTTAATCATAAACTGGCTGGGGAAGAGAACCACACTATGTAGGAGAAATCTAAATCAAGACTTAGCTAGAGAGTCCAGGCTTAGGATTTAATTGAGAATCATTAAATTCGACATCTGATTAAGGAACACCCATATTACTGCTCAAATGGGGGAAATGGATTACAAAACCCAACAGTCATATCAACTCGATGGAAACCCACTACCTGAATACATCCACAAGAACAAACTCTGTTTGGGAGAACATCAAGTTCTGTACTTCAAGATTTTACTATTCTTGGAAAAATTGTTGACATTCCTTTTTGTATTAACAAATCAAAGGAAAAGGTTTTTATAATTTTCAAAAGTATGATTGTTATTTATCTTTTTGTTTCAAAAACTATTATAAAAAATAAATGAAATTTTGCAAAACATAAACAAATATAAGATTTGCAAATAAATGGACAATGGCTCAAATTTTATTAATAGAATGGTAGTCCGCAAATGGCGTGACTCCACAGATCATTACAAAGTTGGAAAATGGTAAATAAAGGAAAAGGCTACATTGATATACAATTTCCATTATTCTCCTTAACAACTTTGAATTCCATTGTGCTTAAAACTTCTGTCGAGAATGATGAGAACGAGAATACTTGATGGACATTGTTGCTTCATATGATAAAGCCTGGCCTGATGCAGTTACTTGTCATAATCCCTAACGTTTGCCTAGATTGCCCTTTCAGGTTTTCAATCTACCGGGATAATTATTTTCTGTTTATGTCTCTAAATTTTGCTTGGACCGCCCTTTCGGGTTTTTCAGCCCACCGAGACGCTCATTTTTGCCTAAGCCGTCCTTTAGGTTTTCAACATAGCGAGCTGTTATTTTATTTTCTTGGAAAAGTATTTCTTGACTGCATCGACATTCACAGGGTGAGCTATTCTTTTACCGTGACTCATAGTCTCTAAACTTTTTACTCAAATAGTATATGGCATATTCTTTTCTACTTGTTTCATCTTGTTGACCAAGAACACAACCCATGGATTCTTCCAACACAGTTAAGTACATAATCAATTGTCTTCCTTCCATCGGAGGAAACACGATAAGAGATTCAAGAAGGTAGTCTTTGATACTATAAAAAACACTCTAACAATCATTTATCTGAACACAGCCTTGGTCTTCATGAAGAAGCTCGAAGATCGGCCCGCACGTGGGTGTCATCTTAGATATAAATCTGGAGATGTAGTTCAAATGTCCCAAGAATCAAGCAGGATTAAATCAGACGTTTGATTTTCTCAAAAGTCATTAAAAAAGAAGTCCAAACCTAGTTCATTTTCATCAACATCCAACATAGTCATTGAAGAATCAGCTGAGAGTCATAAGACTTCTGTATTAACATAAATCTCCTAGACCTCCACGAGACAAGATATCCAAAACATTCTAAAACGAGCTATTTTTGAATCATCTACCACTGGGCCTTTTCCCTTTGTAAGACTCACTTCTGAAGAAGCAACATCAGCAATTCCAACACAACCTACAGGAGTAGGTTCATCAGAAGCTGTGATGAAGCCTAGAAGGAAAATAATAAAGATATCAGAGAAGAGAATGATGTCTAACAAGTCATTCTACCGTTCAATCCCATAGGCAAAAAATGAAGACATTGACGAAGATGAGCTAGAAATAGGCTATGACATCTCTTTTCGTCATAAGGCTCAAGATGACTTAGATAGGGACCTATAGTAAGCATTAACAGTTCCTTATGAGTCAATGTTTTGTAATCATGTTCTTTTATTAATAAAATTCATAGTTGTTAAAGAATCTTTAATAGGTTAGACTATTACGTAACATTTCCAATATAAAAACAACAGATACTTGGAATGATGTATGTAACAAGTCTATATAAGAACTCTTAGAAAGCTTACTTTCATAATCACTTAATCTTCAAAACATCAGGATGTACTAACAGAAGCAAATATGGGTTTCAAAGAGAGATTTCAGAAAGATAGCCATGCTAAATGCAGCAACTCAGGCAAGTGAAAGCAAATCAGTAGCTGAAGGATTTACTAACAAGCAAATGACTTCAGAAGCTCTCACCTCTTCAACATCCTTTGTGAAGACACGTAGAAGAAGAAGATCTTCTAGATCCAGACACAGAAATTAGCTGAGAAAGGAGGCTTTGGAGTTTGCCAAGGAATAATGACAAGATTACTTAAATAATCTGAACATGTCAAATAATTGGTAATCCCTTCCTTCTTATTAAAGATAAAAGTTGCAAGCATTAAGTTCTTACTCCTATTACTTTTGATTCTTTTGAACAACTATAGATAAATATAATCAATAGTTAACTGAACAACAACATGAACAAAATTTGAATTAATAATAAGATAACCTAATACAGAGGTTCTAACAACAACAAGGCATAACTATGCAGAAATATAACATCAGAATCTTTCGTAGATAACTTCAAACTTTTCTCTCTAGAATTTAGAAAATCCATCCTTTGAACTTATGATAACTCCCTGCTGAACAAGTAATTCTGAAAGAACTCGTCCAAAAGGAATGAAGAAATTTTTTCCCTTGTGAAAGGAAGAAATAGTCTTCTACAAATAGTCAAACTTAACTTGAGGAAGATCAATCTGCATGTCTGAATTAAGAAGTAGAAGAAGATATTTTTCAATAGGGTCCATAAGGTCTAAATCTTTACCCTTAGGAAGTAATTTTGAATTTAGAATCTGATTCCATACAACAACAACAGGACGAAGATTTGAGACCACTATGTATTAGATGGATCTACAAAGATACGCCAAGTAGGAAGATAGTGTTCCCAAACAAGAGTTCATGGGATTTCTCCAATTTCCCCATAATTGATCACATTAGCCATTGCTTTAGAGGTTACTGTTATAGAAACACTAGTTACTTTACAAAGAATATCACACTCAAAATTCAGCTCAACAACGGAGGCATTAATCCAAAATTCATTGACAAGATCTGGATAAGTGAAACCACAGAGCATCTCAAAGTATCCATTCCATCCTTATTCACACAAAGTCTTACAGAAGTTAATCCTTAACTTAAGTAACTCATTAAAATCCATAAACCTTTCATTGATGACTACCAGTTGATTCAAAGAAGAATTGACTAGGAAACTCATCTCAGGTTTGGCTAGATTAACACACAACCATGGAGAAAATAAAATGAAAGAGAACTGAACAAGATTCCTAAAAGAATAAGAATCTTATCAAAAGAAGAACAAAATGATGTTTCACAAGACAAGGGATAGTAACAATGAGTGTCCAAAAGAAAACATCATTACCCAAAGGTTCTTATCCAGCAGATTTCTTGAATCCACTAGATGAATTTCACCTTTATGAAAATTTATTATAAAAGTCTTTGAAAAACCTTTTACTTAAACTGCTTTATCAGAAGGAAAGAATCTTTTTCTAAATATCAAAATCTGACAACTTTCAGAAGCTATCATCCATTAGAGTCTAGTAGAACTAGATTGAGAAAGAGAGATATCTTTTGTCAGTCATAAGTTTCTAAGATTCTATTTAGAGCAAAAATTTCCTCTTGAAACAATAGTCATGATTGATATATGAATATTGAATTATTTCCTTTAACAACTAACAAACAATAGAAACATCACAAAAAGTGAGGAAACTATTTCCATAAATATGGTCATCATCTAGCTTAATGAAATATTCAGTATAGGTAAATACAACAAAGTTTCTTCATGAATATTTATGAAGATCCTTTCAAATGAGCTTCACTAGAAATCTAAAAGAAACTTTGTATAAACACCTACACACATTTCTCATTGAATCAAAAGATAAGCAAGAAAAGAACAAGAATACCATTTTTTGTTATTTTCTCGGTCATACACATATCAGTATTCAGACTTGACCATAAAGCCTGAACACCACTTTAAGTGGATTATGATTCAATGGTAGTTAAACTAATGACTTAACTACTCTCACCAAACTCAGTACCTCTAGCACATGAGTGTGGGTTGGGGGCTCTTCTTCCATAAAATTTTGTAAACAACCTTTGATAAATACCATGGAAGATGCCTATACTCCTTTCTTTGATATTTGTAGCAAATACATTTAAAACATGACACTCATATTACTATGAGACCATATATAAATGTTCAGAGTATCAGTCTAGAATAAAACATAATATGAACATGATCTTGTTCTCAGCAGAATCATTAATTTCATTGTCTTGACTCAAGATAATGAGACATTTGATAAGCAAAGAACCATATGATGTTAGCTATCAAAGAATGTCATAAAACAAATTAAAGCGCCATCGTCTAATTGCATGCAAAACACAAATAAAAATTGGAGGTTTCTCATAGACTTGTAATTTTAAAAAAATTCCATGATGCCCATCAATCAAGGAGAAATGAAGTCTCTTAAGATATCAACTTAAAGAGCAGGCTCCTTATTATCAAATATTGAAGAAAGATAGACTTGGAGTAATCTCTTTCTCTTAAATACTTGATTTTTATTTCAAGAATTAAATGCTTCTTCAGAATTAGTAATGATTGGCAGATCCAGATTACTCTTTTATTTGAGTCATGCACTTATGTCATCTTCAGTGAAGATTAACTGACATTAGGTTCTGGTAGTGTTTCTCCTTGCTTCTGGATCTGGGAAACCATTTTAAATACAAGTATTTCAGAAGCTTCTGAAGTTACACTTCTATCAATAGATACTGCAACCTATCTAGCTAGTTGGAAAGTACTCCTGCCAGGAAATATAAGTTCCTTATCATTAGATACTCCAAAGAACCAAGCTTTAGGATATTTGATATGTTAGATAGCTTTTCATCATCTATTTTCTTTTCTTTTCTTTGAAGAATGTTTTATAGACCTTCGAAACCCCTTTTATCAAGATCAATGAGTTACAAATATATTTGACTTTTCCATCATTTAAATTCAGTGGAATCACCTGTTGGATATGATAAAAAAAAGTATATTATTTTTCATGTGGCACTTGATTCCTTCTTGAAGGAAATTCTTTGACAGACATACTTTTCTTAATGGATCATTATCTACGTCACTATTAAGTGTTATGCACATACCAGCTCTGATACCAATTGAAGGTGAGAAAAGTACACAAGAAGGGGGTTGAATTGTGTTTTTCCGTTTTCTTAGTTTGCATTTGATCAGAGTTCATAATCTAAACTGGAGTTCATATTTTGGTTAATTCTTAGCAGCAAAACATTAACAGAAGCAAATAAATAATAGAAGAAGACACATAGGTTTATACTAGTTCCTCCCATAATTGATAATAGTCTATTCCCCTTGTTTCACAAGAGATTTTTCACTATAATCAAAATATGATTACAATCGCTTATGCATTCTGCATAAGTCTTTACAATTGCTCAGACCTAAGGTCCAAGACTTCTGCTCAAGCTCCTCCCTCGAGACTTCTTGCTCAAGTTCCACGAACCCAAGACATCCTTTCTTAGGCCCTCAGACACAAGACTTCTCCAAGCCCCATGAAATGAGCCTATCTGCTTGCACCCCTTAGGTTAAGGCTTACTACTATGCTTGCATGTACTGAGCATTCCTGCTCAAGCCCCTCAGGCCCAAGACATCCACTCCAAGGTTCCATGAAAAAATCCTCCTCTTGCACCACCCCTGACCACGACTTACTGCTCCTAATTCTGTGAACCGAGTTATCCTGCTTAAGTCACACTAGCTCAAGACTTTCCTACTCAGTCAATTTATTTGATTTATACTTTCGCTGCTCAAGCACGTAGCAAGAGACTTACTTGCCTCAAGCATCTTGGTTCGAGACTATCTTTCTTGTATCCTAATGATACAAGAATTCTTCTTAATCAATCCACTTGATTAAGACTTTCACTTCTCAAGCACATAGCAACCGACTTACGTGGCTCAATCATGTTGGCTCGAGACTTCCTTGCTTGTATCCCAATGACACAAGACTTTTATCTAAATTGCTGAACAAGCTAGGAGGAATAGAGAACAAAGTGTACTTAATACAAGTATCAGAGGTACGTGAAATCACCATAACAAATACCTAAAGCTCTTAAGATTTCTAGCATATACAATGTGTAAGAAATCTCAAGGCTTTTACAATTACAACCCACATAAGAAAAATCTGCATATACACCGAGTTAATAATAATCGATCCTGTTAATTTTTCTTCTGGTTGGTCCTTGTTAAATATTTAGTTGAACCTTCAGCCATATTTATAGCCTTTTCATAAACTAGTCATTGAGGAGGTAAGTTGATCAAGAGTCTTTGCTGATACTCCATAGTATAAGAGTCGTTGAAGAAAGATACACCAGAAGATCTTAATCCAATGTGTAACATGTTTAACCTTTGTGTCTTTAAGAGATTCTATACTATTAGAGCTGTTGAGAGTAGATATCTATAAAGCGTCTCAATTTTTCTTATGCCTTGCAATCTGTAGACTCTAGCTGACAAACTGATTTGACAATACAATTTGCTTTTTGTAGTACGGACATCTTCAGCTTTATCACCAACTCTGAATGGTACCAGAAGCCAATTTGCATTCACTAAGTGTAGAGGCAATAACGTTGCTACTTCTGATGTTGAGGCCTTCAGCTTTAGAGTCTTTGCCATACATCACTTAGCAAGTGTTCTTCAGATTCTGCCACCAAAATTGTGCTTAATGTAGAACAGATTTTGATAGTAATATTTAAAAGTATAAAAACCTGCACACATTCAACACACATCAAATAAACCATTATTCATTCAAAATTGATCTTGAAAGTGTCCCTTAATTATAGGCACAAAAACGATCAGATTTATTCCACCATGGGAGCTCTTTAGAACAGCTGGTGGGTCTTTAGTTTGCATAAGGTTCGTTTGCATCAGGGCAGGGTACAATTAAGCATAAGGCATTGGAATTGGATTAAACTGAGATGTCTTCTGAGTGCAGTTCTATTGATTATGTTGATGATATGATCTCTATTAAAATTATGGTTGATAATTTGAAGTAGCTTGAGCAGCTGAAGCAGTGTTGATGACAGGTATGACTAAAGCGACCTGTTGTTGATGATGATTGTTTTTTCCTAAGTGTATACTATGATTATTTTTGGAAATGGTATTGGACTCTCCCTCTTTCTTTTGAGAAAGCCCACTCCCATATTTTTTAGTATTTCCAGAAGAATTACCTTCTTTAGTTCACGGACCCCTTCTTCCTGGCGCATACCCTTGTTTACCATCTCGGTAAAGTCACTGGGTGCATTAGCCACCATTAGTTCATAGTAAAAAGAACTAAAAATCTTCAAGAAAATATTTGTCATCTCTTTTTCTTCCAAAGGAGGACTAATCTGTGCAGCAATTTCATGCCACCTCTGGGCATACTCTTTGAAAGTTTCATTCTACTTTTGTGACATAACGCGGAGTTGATCATAGTCCAGTGCCATATCCATATTGTACTTGTATTGACGAATAAAAAACTCCTCTAAATCATTAAAAGTGTGGATCTGAGTATTGTCTAATCCCATGTACCATTTCAGAGTAGCGTCAATGAGGCTATCTTGAAAATAATAGATTAACAGTTGACGATTGTTTCTATGAATCAAAGCTTTGAGGACACATGTTTCCCTTATACTTCTTGAAATCAGGAACTTTAAGTTTGGAAGGAATCTTCACGTTGGGAACAGGGCACAACTCATGAGCGTTCTTTCCAAACAATTCCCCCCCTTAAAGCTTTGATTTCCTTCTGCGTCTCTTGAAATTAACCTTGAAATTCTCCCATTCTTTCATAAACGCCCAGGCTTTCACTTGGCTCAGAATGAAAAATAGGTTCTTCAATCTGTGGGACAACATGCACCACAAGTGAAGGAATAGTCATGACAGGTTGAATTGTCAGAACTTCAACAAGTTTGTAACCTTCAGAAACAAAGTTTAGAGGTATGCCACAGTGAAATCCAGCAGGCATTTGGTGTGACGGAGCACTGATCGGGGGCACAGAGATGGACACATACACAATTTCAAAAATCACAGTAGTTTGAGGCTAAGTTGCCAGAGGAGTAGGAAGAGCATGAGGAGACTGATTCTGAAGAGCAACCAGATTCTACCAAATTATTGAGTTTCTCCATCCCATCCTTGAGGATTGTCACCTCTTCACAGAGTTCACGATTTTCTTCCCTAAATGATCCTTCTTCCTTTGAGAGTTAGCTTGAGTATTGTATGAGTGAGACAACTTGACTTATGAGAATACAAAGACAAAAGCAATGAGACATCTGTAAAACTCTCAAAAGCAAGACCAGATGCAGGATAATGCATGATATGCAATGAAAATGTTTTAATTCAGCTATCAAGGAACTTTAAGATATTAAGCAATTGCAAACATCAAAAGTAAATAACATTTAAAATACTAAAAATCTCATCTTATTGATATTTGGAAAGAGTTACAATTGGAAGTACAAGTTAAAAAGGATCAAAAGAAAATATGAAAAAGCTAGATCCTAAGGAATCACATCTGAGGATTATCTGACTCCAAGCTGATACTTCTTTCTGAGCCTCTTGATTATCCTTCATGGTGGCCTTCTCCAACACAAGCTGATCTACAATACCCTTCCAAGAACCTGAGGTAGGAGGATGAGATTATGAAGTACTAGAGGAAAATAAATCCTCTCTCTATCTCTTCACAACATGTTGCTTAAGAAAATCACATCTGAGGATTATCTGACTCCAAGCTGATACTTCTATTTCCCATGCTCTCATTTTCCTTTCCAATGAGTGTTGTGCCAAGATTGAGTCATTCTTTATTTCAGACCTTGAATGTCTTTCCCTTCTTGGAAAAACAAACCCTTTAACATAATGTTATCAGGTTTATCCTTCAAAGTATATCCAAGCTGACATCTTGCTAAACTAGGGTTGTAGTTGATTCCACCTTATGTACCAAGAAGAGGTACATTAAAGAACTCTCCATAACTATCAATGATATTGAAATTATCATACACAGAAGAATACCAAGTAATATCATCGTTGTTAAGAGACATGATGCTCTGAGACCATTTCAAACAACCATTGTTCTCCTTGAAGATAGATGACTGTGGCAAGTGCGAAATAAGCCACTTGTATAGTAAAGTTGCACAACTAACAATAGTACCATTTTCCTTAAAATTGTTATGGTGGATAGAGAAATAAGTATCATCAAGAAAAGTCGAAACATGATTCCAAATCAAGAAGATCCGGACAGCGTTAACATCAATGAAGTTGTCAATGTTAGGGAACAAGACCATTCCATAGATCAGTAAAGCCAAAATACCCTCAAAATCCATCATACTACCAGCACCAGCAAAAGTAGAAGCTCTCTCAACCATGAACATAAAAGGAAACCCTTAAATGCCTTCTTTAACAGTAAGATTGGCGTCTATATCAGATTTCCTTAACTTGTGACTTGGGAACCTTCTCCAAACCACTAAAAGGAACTCTGCCAAAAACTGGAATAACCATTAGGTAAGCATACTCCTCCAAGATAGGCAAAATCTAATAATCCAGAAAGGTAAATCACTGGTAGATAGAATCATAGAACTGTACAAGAGTATTAAGAATTATGTCTTCAACATTGGTAGAGAGAATAGACAAAAGTCTTCCATAACGAGATTTGAAATGCATAGATCAGTCACAAAGGATGCTAACTTTCTCAAATAATTAAGATCAGGAGCCCTAAAACTGTACTTCTGAGTGTTTTTCCTTCCAATTTCCATAATCATAGTATCTGCGAAGTTTGGAAAGAGAATCTCTAAGTTCCTTGAGGATTGAATGAAATAAGATGTTCATTAATGCATGGGTGCATGATTATGCAACAATCACAAACAAGGTTTAAGGGTTCTTCGTCACGAGCATGGAGCCAAGGGTAAGAACCACCCACAACGTATGTACTAGGGGTTAAAATCACATGTACAACAAGGTTTTATGAAGGTTCCCAGAGTCGTGATTCCATCTTTTAGATATTACCAACTTAAACGACTACTCTTCAGCTAATAATATTCCCAAGAGAAACTCGTATGAGTGTAGTATCACGTAATAACTAATCCAAGTATACACCTAAATAGTCACCGCACTACATCATAATAAGGCCAAGATGGGTTAAAGGGTTCTGAGGTCCTCAGCTTCTCAGGTTCTTAGGTTGAAAGCAAAATTCCTTCATAACTACTTGTTCAACATATTTACCCTCAAGGAGGCCTCCACTGAGTTGAGGATCTCAAGTAAGCTTATTAAGAATTAACTCCACGTAAGCCAAACATGAATATACCCCATCCTATCTCAAGTGCACTCAAGTCCGGATATTGGACTTATCTCACCATTCTGAGATCACTAAGCACCAGAAAAACAAAACACCAAACAATAGATAATAATATAACATATATAAACAAGATAGGCTCAACCCACTAGGGACTAAACCCCAACAGACTCGCCACTTTTTCTGTAGTGGAAAAGTTTGATATTAAGATATTGATTAACTTAACTTATAAAGTAAGAGTCGCCACCGCACTTTTATTTTTCCAAAGGAATGGGGAAAAGAACGAACAAAACCTACATAAGTTTTAAAATAAAACAAAGAGGCAAAGGGTAAGGGGGTTGGTTATGCAATAGGAAGGTGTTAGCACCCAAAACATCTATAGTACTCTATAGCAACCTCTTGAAAATCTATGTTTGGATTAAAAGTTGTTGTTTGCAAAAGATTGGGGAGATGAGAAGAGAAATATGTTTTAATTTTTTTGTGTTTGACAAGACTTCCTGAGCCTCATACCTACATACCCATAAAGTGCAATGGAGGATCAAAACCTCGTAGTTCGTAGTTAGAATAACAAAAAAGATTTGTTGTGATTGATTTTAAATGAAAGACAAGTTGTCATTTTACGGAGAAAACTCAACTAGTCACCCAAAAGTTTATGAAAATGGACCTTTGCATCACTATTGAGAAGAGCTCCAACTTGGATAGAAATCAATAAGTATGCCACTAGCTCACTCAAGTGGAAAATGAATCAACATCAAACACCACTATGGGGATAGGAGAATTACATATCAACTATGAAAATGACTCATGTCTAATCTTAAAGAAAAAGTTCAAAAGGAAAAGTGCACAAAGGGCACAAAATGATTTGAATGAGTTGTGTATTTTTTATGTTTTATGAAAATGGTCTTGATATGCTTAAGATGAATTAGCATTTATTCAAGAAAAAGATTTTGAAATCCACTTGACAAAGTCAAGTTTTATTAAGAAAGTGGTTCAAGTTTGAAAACGAGAAGGTTTTTGAAAAAGGGAGAAGATTTTGAAAATTTAAGAAAGGGAGGAGATGAAGAGACTACCCTAATGCCCAAAGCAAAGCCAGGGAAGGAAAGATCTAATTGAGAGAAAGCTTTTAACATAAGTCAAGCCAAAACTCCCATCCTTTGAATTAAGCAATAAGCAACCAAATAAGCAGAGAAATAACCAAGCATCAGATAAATAAAAACTTAAGTCAAGGCCAAAGATGAGGTAATAGAGCCAAGTCTTCCAAAAGTCAACCCAAGGTCAAGGTACCAGATGAATTCCAAGGTCTCAAGTCACAACTACGAAGCATAAGGTCAAGAACCTAATTCTAAGTCCATATGTCTACCATCCAAGCATGGGATAGTAACCAATAGTCCAATGGAAACATTAAGTATTTTAGTGGTTTAGCCTTTATTAATGTCTTAAGAAAAAGTATTAAAAAAAGTCCAAGTGGGCAAAAAGAAATGCATAAACATAAAGAATGGCAATATGAAATGTAAATGCAGAGAATAAAGCAATATAAAGAGCAAAAGATGTAAATGACGTGAAAATAAAGGTGCATAAAAGTAAATGACATAAACATAAATGTTAGCACAATTATATGGTTAGTATTGATGTTAGAGTTAATAATCCAATTCAGGAAAAATTTAGCGTTATGTTAAGCAATCATAACACAATCTATAGGAAGATCATACCACGGGAGGTCGGTCAATAAAGATTTATGTACCATACATGTTAGAGATATGATAGAGATCATACTCCTAAAACATGTAGCAAAAGTAAAAATCAAAGAGGAATCAAGCACTAAGACAAGAAGATTGGTCCATTACATCAATCAATCCTTCATGAAAACTTAGGATAAACTTTTGCATCAATCCAAATTACCTCCAATGATTAATGATCAATCAAATGATAGATTTGAAATGATAAAAGTTCATCAAGTATCAATCCAAACATCATGAAAAAGATGGACAACACATCATCCAATTGATCAAGAGAAAAACAAAATGAAAAAGAAAGAGAAGGAAAGACGAACAGAGGACCAAATTGAATCAAGACTCAAGATCACTTCATAATCAATTCCAATCACCTTTGTTGGTGGATTAAGACGTTAAACCTATCATTGACATAAAGCATAAAAAATGAATTAAATGATTCATCTAATGATGGATTTCATTAGATGAAGGTTCATCCAACCTCATCAACACCCAAAGTCCATTGAAATTGAAGAGAAACTTAATCAACAAGTTATTATCCAAGGCAACAACCACCAAGCCAATTAAAATGCAGTAAAAAGCAACTAAAATTACCACAAGTCAGAAACAACTCAAGGATTATATAAAAAAGATTGGACACTTTTAAAATGCATAAAAGTGATTTTAAACTAATTAAAATGTATGAAAAATAAAGAAAATAAGAAAAAATAGCAGATAATGAAATAAAAATATGAAAAATAGATCAGAAAATAGAAAATATTCTTATGAAAATATGAAAAAAAAATTATAATGAAAAATGTTAATGGAGCTATTTTTTATGAATTTTCAAAATAAAATGGAATTTTAAAATAATTTTTATTGAAATTTATAAAAAGTAAAATATCTGAACCATAGGATCTTATCAAAGGTCAGCTGGCAAACACACGCGTGGCCATTAGATTAAAATTACACACATCTAAGCGTCCAGATCTAAAGTCAAACACAAGCTCTCAGTCAGATCACTACACATGATTACAACGACTAAGATAGATTTTAAAGAATTGTGTGTCACCATGTTATTGGTTGGAAATTCAAATTTTACTCCAGAAGGCGCGAACCAAACTTTGTTTTCAACCTCTCTTTGATTTCTGAAACTTCATCAATGTCCATCATCGTTAGTGTTTCCATGCTTCATAGCAATTGATTTTCTCTGAGCATGAAGAATTTCAGAGAAAACACGAAGAATCCTAGAACTTGGAAGTAAAATAAAATTCCAAATACGAAATATAAATTCCAGATAAAAGAGGGTTACTGATCAGTGAAGTAAGACGAAGCTACTAGTAACTAGTTTGAGGTATAATTTTACAATTATCTTAGATTCAAGTTGTACCAAGTCATGACAATGCTTCAGTTAGATTCAGATAAGACTGATGATGGATTATAGGCAAAGAAACAAAGAGAAACGAGCTTGATTTTGAAAATTGAAAAGATCTTGTTTGAGAGAGGTTTCGGGTTCTATGGAAGAAACGTTTCTTTGGCTATTCAAGCTTGAAAATGAAGGGGAAATGATCCTCTATTTATAAAAAATGAAATGATGAGCTCAAGTGTGTGAGATCAGATACAAAATATGTGAATCCATTCTAGAATTTTCTCATTTTTGCAACCGTGTGAAGCAATGTGAAATGGGTGATTCAAGACTTGAAATGAGTCATTTTGCACTTAGTGAGATGCATTTTAGTGATTGAAATAAGTTGCACATGTGCTGGTGGTCCTAGATTGAGGTTAGCATCAAATATTTGACCAGAGTAGATGGGGTCATATTCACAGTTGGGACAAATGGAATCCACTCGTGCGTTTCTTGATTTTCCTTGAGCCAAATAATCCTTTCATGGAGTAGAACAGAATGCAAAAAGAATTAATATAAAAGGATGCTTGAGGTGAAAATCACATGAGTTAGAAGTTGAGGTCGTGGCACTAAAATTTAGGCCAGGCATTAGGTCAAACAGGTCTTGACCTAGTTTTATGCACAAGTGGCCTTAAAGATTTAAGATCCTTAGAGCCTGAATTGATGTTTGTCCCCTGAAGCAAAGTTTTAGAGGGCATCAATATGGATATTTGATAAAAGGAAGCACCCACAAAAGTATAATATTGAAGTAGTTATGGTCTTTGGAACATAGGCATGCCAAACTTGAACTTAGGCCAAAAATTTCTAAGTCCACAAAATGACCTATAATGTCTTCAAACTTTTGATGGTCTTCCAAGCACAATTGGCTCTTGACTTGTAAATAGAACTTGGAAAGGATGTCATGAGTCATTTGCCAAAATAAGCATTCAAAAATTTTGAAGTATGAATAATTTGTGAAGTCTTGAACTTAGGCTTGAAATGTTGACTTTTTGGTCAAACTTCCTTGAACAAACTTGCCATCTTGGATATTTTCTTGTAATTAAAATCACATTGGTTATCATATAAGCTTAAAATAGTGTACTCTTGAATGTTCTTTGATGAAACTTGTAGTGGCTTGAGGAAACTTGATGATGAAGGCATGGAAATAAACACATGAACCTTTGAGAATTCCTTGAGAAAAAAGTCGCCCGTTCTTAAGATATCTTTGATTTAATGAAGTTGAATGATTCTTGAGACTACACAATTTGATATTAAATATCATCCTTTGATGAATAGCCTTTAAAGATCAAGAGTTGACCATACTTTAACTTGAGGAACTCAAGCCCTAGCTGAGGATGTATTGACTTGATGCTCTTGATTCCAAACCCTGCCCTGTAAAAGAAATAAAAGGAAACAAAGCATATTTTTGTATTTTGATTAGAGGTTAGTAAAATATGAAGCATATCAGTGCAAAAAAGAAAAGATACACAAAGAGGTGCTTGGTAATCTCTACAAAGGCAAACCCAAAGGTGAGAGGGTTAGGGTATAACCAAGTTTGTAATCTTGATGCATTGAAAAGATGAAAAATGAGGTGGGATCTTATGCGCAAAAATTAGGGTATGAAAAACATCTTGTTGGACGACCTTCTTCTCCTTGACCTCTTCATTATCATTCTTCTTGGCTTCATCACAGCTTCTGATGAACCTACCCCTGTAGGTTGTGTTGGAGTTGCTGACGTCGCCTCTTCATAAGTAAGCTTTACAGATGGCACAAGCCCAGTTGTGGATGACTAAAAAAAACATGATTTTGTACGTTCTGGATCATTTTTCTTGTAGAGCTCTCTGAGATTTCTATCACGAAAGAAGTCTTATGACTCTTAGCTGATGACTCCATGACTTTGGTGGATGTTGATGAAAATGAACTAGGTTTGGATTGCTTTTATAATGACTTATGAGTAACTCGAACGACTGATTTAATCCTTGCTTAATTGTTTGAACAGTAACGACCACTATAAATTTAAAGCATGCACAATAAAATCCCTAATGACCCTATGTTTCTTATCATTTTTCATTTCTTGGAAATTGATCCTGTAATGATGGCATGTGATGTATTTATGACTATAATTATTTTCTTCTTTTTTTTGTTTCTTTTTTATGTGACAAATAGGGGAGAAATAATGTTAAATATTTAATTAGAAACTAAACCCATTGAATAACTATTCAGTTGTACATATTGGTCAATTTTAATTTTGTTATTTATATTTTTGTTATTATGGTTATCTTTCCTGGGCGACACATTTTAACTTTCTTGTACATAGAACTAAGAAGGAGCTTACAAACCTCAATCTTAGCCTATCTGACTTAGAAAGAGCTTACAAACCTCAGTCTTAGCCTATCTGACTTAGAAAGAGCTTACAAACCTTGTATTCTAATGTTGCCGAACGAAGTTAAAATATTATTTTTGGATTTCTAAAATATGGAACTAAGGGGGAGATTACAAACCTCAACCTTGGAATTGTATGACTCAGGGGGAGCTTATAAACCTTGGACTCTGATGTTACTAAGAAAACTAAATTACTTTTCTTGAAAGTAGTTGTAGCGCCCCAAAATTTTTCCTTTCGTTTTAACCGTAATTGGCTTATACTTCATTCATTTTGCATTTTGCATATCATGGAATTGGCTCTCGAGGCAGGGGATCAAGGTGTTTCTTTGGCTCGAGATTTCCTTTTACTGCAAGTTTCTAAGCGACAAGCATAAGAGGCTTCTGTGTTTATTTTCCTCAGCAATCAAGTGCCGATCATATTTTTTATTAGGAAATTTCAAGAACAGGAGGCAGTTCATAGGATGTTTCAGGCATTTTACAGGTGCAATATCAAAAGACAAATTTCAGAGGCTTAACCGGGCTCAGAACAGATGGGAACGGGCGATTATGCAAGTTTCCCTCCACATGGCGCCAAAATTTTCAAATTTTGAATGTGGTAATCGGTTACCACAATTGAGGTAATCGATTACCTTAAGCAAAATTTGCAAAAAATACTTTAAATTTTAACACTGCACAATTTCCAATCATTTTCATCCCTTGATTTCACATGTGCATCTTTGGAAGGATCTAGAATTGATTAATTTTCACCATTTCCCTCCAAAATTCAAACACTCGATTCCTAATTCCACTCCTAATTTCCATTCCTCACACTAATCCACATTCCAAACCACATTTGAATTCCTAACCTAGGGGTTATTTAATCAAATTCACTCCAAACCTTACTCATTCATACTCATTTACTCTAACTTTTCATCTCAATTTCAGAATTTTCTCTCAATTCTCTCTCACTTTTTAATTCCCAATCTTCATCTTCAACCTTTCGCCAAAGCTCCATATCTATAGATTCACGAATTGTGCATTGCAATTTGTGAATTCTTATGCTGAACCTCTGTCACTTCATTATTCTTTATTCAATTTTGCATATGAAGCTTATTTAGATCAAAATTCAAAATTTTGGAAGCCATTTTTGAAGGAGCCTTGAAGCAACTTCATCACATTACTTGAATCTTGAGGTTTCTTGCTAGGATCTTGGATTTCTTGTGTTAGATCTGTTCATTTTTGTTTGCAACACTTACCAAAGAAAATCTCAACTTTTTAGGTTGGTAAATTGTAGATCTATACTTGATTTGGCTTTAATTTCAGCTTATGCAATGTAGATCCTTGGTTTTGGTTGCATTTTGATCCATTTGCTTGATTTTGATTGTTGATGATCATGATTGTTGATGCAATTGGTGTTTACTTGCTGTAATATGATGTAATTTTCGTGCATAATTGTTTGGTTATCATTTGGATGGTTAGATAAGTCATGTAGCTAGAAGTGTTTTAGAAAGCTATTTTTCTGCCACTATTTTAGTGGTAGTTAGTTACCACTATTTGGATAACCGATTACCCTGTTCAAATTTTACGCAATTTGGTTGTGTTTCAAAGGAGTAATCACCATATACTAGTAACCGATTACCACTAAGACAAAATGTTTTTTATTTTGTTTTTCTTACATGTTTGGGTTCCTTTTCATTTCTAACTTTCATAGATTGATGTTATGCATATTTGTGGTTTGTTTTGGACCTGTTCCACTTCACATGATAGTGTTCTCGAGTTTCTTCGACGTGCAACTTTTGGTTTCCGATTCGCATGAACATAATTTGTTCGTTTTGCATTTTTATGTGATGTTTGTGTTGTATAATCCATTTGTGGTATTGTGAGTGCTTGTTCTTGATGTTTGCATTGCTGGAAATATGATGCATGTTTGTTTTGTTTCCGATTCCATTGTTGCATTTTCTTTTTAAGCGATTAATTGTTGAATTATCCGGGTTGATTTTAATGCTTAAACATGCGATGTGTTTGAAACATGTTCATGCCTATTTGCTTAGTGTTTAATTGTCTACACATGTGAATCATTTGCTCTTGCTTGATGTTTTCTCATGTTTGCAATTCATGCATATTTGCTTAAGTGTGAATGCATGTTTTTTTATTTTCTCTTTTGGGACGCATGAGTGTGTTTGATTCTTGAACATGTTTATTGTTGTTTGATCAATCTTTGATGCATACTTGATTATGTGGTGTGATGTTACATGTTTGTACATGTTTGATGCATATCCATGAGCATTTGTATTGATGCATTACATGTTGCCCTGGTGAATACATGTCTGTTGTGGAGAATAATAGCTGTTATATGCTGTCTTGCTTGATGTGCTGCCTTTTAAACTTGTTTCTGCCTTAAAACATGTGTTTTTAAAAGTTGTTTTGCTCATGTGCTGTTAAAAGTTGTTTTTCTTGTGTGCTGTTAAAAGTTGTTCATTGTTATTGTTGTTTTGTGCATGAAGCATTGTTGTAGCTGCTGCTTTTGCCTTGTTTTCTTGTTTTTGCATGCTCCCTTAAGGCCTCTTAGTCCAACTTAATTTTTGATTAAGCATGGAGTAGGATAGACATTAGGAGTTTAATCCATGCATGATAACATTAGGTTAGTGGCTTTTAACCTCAACCTTAGGTCCATCTTTTGCATGCTAACATTAAGATAGAATTTCCTTCTGCATCCCGGCCTTAGTGTCACTTTGCATGACAACATTAGGACCATGTTTCCCTTTAGACATTTTAGGCATCTTTCTCTTCTTCTCATCTCAAAACAACTTCAAAACACTTAATAAATGTGATGAATATTGTGTACCACGAGCCTTATGTATATATGAAATGATGAGCGATGGGTCTCTCCTTGTTTGTCTAAAGTGTTTAGCGTACGTCCCGTTTGGAGGCGATCATGCGACGCATTCTCTCCTATATCATAGACTTTAGTGCAATGTGAATCTTGAATCCAATCAATTCACTTCTCTAAAACTCACAAACAAATTAAAATCATTTTCATCCTTCGGGATTGTTTATCAAACGTTTTCAAAAAGAGTGCGTTATTTTTTTCATTCTACCACAAATAGCCATCGACTCTAACTGCTGGAATGGGAACTTAACGTCGCTCATAAAATACACTAAGCAACTCGTGGTGAGATGAACTACGACCGCTCTGATTTCTCATGCCAGATGAGGATACGTAGACACAAGACAACAATGTCTTGGTGAGCAACCTTCACCCTTCACCCGTAGTTTTCCGAACTACGTTGACTCTGACTTTCCTATTGCATGAAGGAATACGTTGGCATAGGGCGGTAATGTCCTATCGAGTCTCCTTTTCTTTTTCCATTTTTGTTTTTGTTTAGCAATAGGCTTTAGATAACACACCCTTTAACTAGACAACGAGCATGGTTCCCGTTGAGTACAACGAGCGCGAGGGGGTGCTAATACCTTCCTCTCACATAACCGACTTCTGAAACCAAGATTTGGTTGCGATGACCTTGTCTTCTCCATTTCTTCAAGTTTTCTTCGATCCTTTTCCTGCGTTAGGATAAATAATGTTCAGTGACGACTCTTATGTTTTTTCCGCCAAGTGCTTTTTCGCAGTTGCAAAAGCTGGTGACTTTGTTGGGGATTCTGGGTCCCTATGCGAGTCAATCCTAGTGCTTGTCTCTTTATGTTTCATTGGGTGCTTATTTTGGTGCATATTTATGTTGTATTTGTTGTACATTATCGGCTGTATATTACTGCATTTATATTTTATTTTTGCATTTGATTATCGTTATCATATTGCTTTGTTGTTGTTGTGTTGTTGGATGGGTTTGTTCCATGAGAGATAAGCCTATTACCCAGGCTTGAGTATACACTTAGGATTAGAGTGGAGAGTAGTGGGACTTGGGTGGCGTATGGCTACGTATAGTTGGCATGAAATTCACGACCAGACGAGGTTTTCTTAGGAGATACTTTATCTTGTACATCTGGGGCATATGATAGGGTGTTGACTTAGAGAGCTTATGACTTTGGAGACCGTTCATTGGAAATTGGTTGAGGCCTCCTTGATTGGTGATGATGCCAAACTAGAAATGGTGAACGTATCATTGTTTCTCGACCTGAGAGTCTGTGATATTGATGACCTACTATGATTGCCGTATGTCCAACACTAGAACCCACATGTTAAAGGGGATGGGTTTTTACAGGAAACCTTGACTTTTAACCTACCCGGTTTTCTGGTTTTCTTGTTAGTGTGGACCTTTGATCTTCGCTATTCTGGTATTCTAGATTTCTTGTTAGAGCAGAGTTCTGGTCTTGTATTTGCATAATCATTCTGCATCCTAACATACATGTTTGTGTAGTTTCAGGTTCTCATCTTATACTTTATTCTGATTATCTGAGGTTTATAAGAGATGGATATTGGTAGAAAGAAGATTATAGTGTACAAGTTCATGTCTCCTGAATTGCGTCCTCTTCATTATTTGATTGCTCTGGCTGATCCTGGTGTTCTCGGAGATTTCAAGAAGGATTATGGGAGAATTATGAATTTTGTCCGCAACATTATTGATTATGAGTATAAGGTCATCCACACTCTTCTACAGTTTTATGATCCTCTGCTGCATTGTTTCACTTTCTCGGATTATCTGTTGGTTCCGACGTTAGAAGAGTACAAGTTCATCTTGAGAGTTCTTGTCCAAGAAAGGGCGCTTTTCTATTATTCTAAGGAGATTCCCGATCTCGACAATCTTATCGTCGTTGTTTATTTGAGCAAGTATGTATTGGTGGATAACGATGCTAGTAAGGGAGGAGTTTTTGGATTTACTTTGGAGTTCTTGGTGAGTAAAGCTCGGAAATAAGCTAATGAAGGTTGTTGGGTGGTCTTCAACTCTATCTTAGCTCTGTTCGTCTATGGTATCATTTTGTTCCCCAATGTGACATATTTTTTGGACGTGAGTGATGTTCGCCTATTTACAGTGAAAAATCTCATGCCTACTCTCTTGGGAGGCTTATATCATTTTGTGCATTATAAGAATGAGAAAAGGAAAGGAAGATGATTTCTTGTTGTGCACCACTTCTCCATATGTGGTTTGTGGATCACCTTCCTTGTTCAGGAGCTTTTGTCAATTCTAGGATTTCTTCTAAGTGGTTTAAGAGACTGATGGGTCTAACTGCGAAAGATATTGTCTGGTTCAACCGTGAGTTGCTTGGAAAGGAGATTATTTCTAGTTGTGGAAATTTCCCGAATGTGCCTTTGATGAGGAGAAAATGAGGAATTAATTGTAACCCTTCTCTCGTTGTTAGACAATTTGGATACGCCTTGACTAGGATGTTCAAGAGTCTTTATTCTTCAATAGGGCAGCTAACCCAAATGTACTAAAGAGAGTTGTGGACTCATGGGGTAAGATCCATCGGAAGGGAAGTACTGTTTGGGTCAGCTTCCACTTGGGAAAAGGTGATTGTAGAGCCTATGATGCTTATGTGGAGTGGATTTAAAAGAGAGTCAAGGAAGTATTATTTCCATTCTCTATGGAAAAACCTTTGTATCTGATGATGATCGAACAACCCACGATCATGGATATTCAGAAGTATAAAAAACTCTGGGCAGAAAAGGAGGAATTGCGCACGGAGAATGAGGAATTAAAAAAGCAGATCAGCCTGCTGGGGCATGATCGAAATGAATTTGCTTACATGGCCAAAGTGAAAACAAAGATATTGACCAAAAAAGTGAAAGAACTGTCAGATGAGGTCAAGAAAAGAGGGAGAGTAGGTCAAGATTTAAAGAGCGCCAACAACATTCTGCAACATTGAAAGAAAGATTTGTCTAGAGCTCGCCTTGAGATGTCCAAATTAAATAACCAATGGAATACCACAGTGATGGCCCACAAGTGGAGAGAAGATAAGCTTCATGATCAGGTTGAGAAGTTGAAGTTGCAACATGAGGTCAAGGAAAGAAAGGTTAGAGTAGAGTCATCTCACAGATGCAGAAGTGAGAAGCAGCTCAAAGAAACCTTGTCAGCCCTCGAGGAGCTTAAGATTTGAGCAAAAGTAAAGAAGCCTAAACTCGAGGATCCCAAACTTGAGGATATCTTTGGTGAAGATGCCTGGGAAGAATATTGTCGAGATCTAGGAGGTGCCATACACAGGAGAGATGTCCTCATCCAGGAAATCATTCAGAGACTGAAGCATCCTGATATGAAGAAGTTATTCAAGGAGATTCAGACTTGGTGCAAGGAGCATAATGGTTGGGGAGGGCTATTTTTTGTAGAGATTGTTGATATGCCTTTGTAGTTTTTCTCTTTTGTAACTGATCATCACCAGGCTTGTTGGTTGGGATCACTGACTCTTGTATTTGGTTATCTTTTTCATCGGGGATTGTATGTATTGACTCATTGTTATTCTCTTATCTATGATCAGATCTTATTGGTTTTCCATCTATATCTAATGTTCATTTATATAAAACTAGAATCAAGGGGTAGATCTCCCTGGAAATATATAAACATGTTTGCATTTGCATATCCATTTATATAGCAGGTGTTCTTGGTGGTTTTGTTCTCATCTCTGTCTGGTTTCTCTTCAGCAGGATTGTGGATTTTAGCTTTCACAGGTACTCTACCAGAGAGAATCAGCAAAGGGTGATGGAGCAAGTGCAGGCTGAACTTCAAGAGGTCCGGACTCGCATGAATCAGTTCATGGAGTTAATGCAAAATTTGGCTCGGGGGCAGGATTAATCAAGAAACTTGGTCCAACCTTTGATTGCTCATGTGTATGAGGAAGGTATTGTTCATGGTTGTGCTAGTATGGTTCCTCCGCCTATTAGGGGTGTTGTTCCCCAGGGTGGTAATATTCCTACTAATGTTATTCCTCCGGGCGGAATCGCTGCTGGTGGGATTCTTGGAGTAGTTGTTGGTGGGGGAAGTGTGTGTGCTTTACATGGCGTTGCTGGCCATCAGTGGGAAGAAGATCGTCAAGAGGATGATTTCTCCATGCGTGATTTGGACGTCGATCTTCCGTCTAAAGCTGACAAGAGGTTCAAAATGATTGAGGAGAAGATGCGCGCCTATGAAAATCAGGACACTATAGGTCTTGATATGATTAACCTTGGCTTAGTACCTGGGTGAGAATCATGCTTAAGTTCAAAGTGCCAGATTTCGATAAGTATAAGGGGACTACTTGTCCTAAGACTTACATTCGGGCATACTACAGAAAGATGTCAGCCTACTCAGATGATGAGAAATGTTTGATGCATTTCTTCCAAGACAGCCTGGCTGGGGCCTCATTAGAATGGTATATGGGGTTGGAAAGGACCCATATCAAGAGCTGGATGGACCTTAAAGAAGCTTTTTTCTAACATTATCAATATAATAACGACATAGCAACGAACAAAATGCAGTTGCAAAATCTCTCAGAGAGGTAATGAGAGCTTTAAGGAATATGCCCAAAGGTGGCGTGAACTAGCTGCAAGATTTTAACCTCCGACGATGGAGTGAGAGCTTATTGATATGTTCATGGCTACACTTCTGGGGACGTATTATGAAAATCTGGTAGGATGTATGTCTGCAGGATTTTTAGATCTGGGAATGGCAGGAGAGAGGGTCGAAAGTGGAATCAATATTGGTAATATTCTGAGTGGAAATGAATCCTCGGCTAGAGGAAATAAGAAGCCATATGCAGGAAATCTAAAAAAGTGGGAAGGTGATACTAATTCCATCTCCTCCTATCGTGGTAAGGGCAGAGCTCAACAAAATTACACTCAACAAGTTGCTACTATAGCCATCCCGAATGCACCTCAGCAACAGGCTAATGTTCCTCACCAATATCCCGATAGGCCAAGAATGGCGAACAGGGAGTTTGAAACCCCGTCTATGCCATATTCCCAATTGCTACAACATTTACTTCAGTTGCAGTTGGTACATAGGAGGACTCTGACACCTCTTACTAGTAATTTGCCACTAGGGTACGATGCTAATACGCAGTGTGAATTTCATTTTGGGGCTCCAAGATATAATATAGACAATTGCAAGGTGTTCAAGCACAAAGTACAAGACTTGCTTGACTCCAAAGCTATCAATTTCACCAATGAAGAAACTAACATTATTTAGAATCCGATGTCGAATCATGGGGTGGCGAGAGCTAATGCCATTGAAGATGGGGAGCGATTAAATCTTGTGACTGATGTGAACAAGTTGAAGACTCCTTTGAGGGTTGTCAAAGAGCGATTATTGAAAAGGGATATTTTCCCATGTTGTGCTTTTGATTGTCAGGGATATGAATTACGGCAAGAGGGTTGTGACCTTTTGAGAGGTGGTATACAAAAGTTGATGAATGACGAGCATCTACAGTTAGACAGAGTTGATGCTAAGGATAAGGTTAGTATTGATAGTAAAGGTATCGCAATGATTTTGATTCCATATGAGACTATCAATATTTTAACATCGGTGCAGCAAACACCTCTAGTCATCATTATGCTTGGACCAATTTTGTACGAGTGTACTAAGGCAATCCCATGGAACTATGGGGCTGAAGTATTTTGTAACGAAAAAAATAAGAGCTGGTTGGTTTTTCAGATGTTAGGTCCGTCGTGGACAATATTGTTGGTGTTGAGGGAATCACACATAGTGGTAGAATCTTCTCTTAGCCAAATCTTAATGTTGATAAGTCAGACAAGGGTAAAGGAAAGTTGGTTGTGGGGGATTCTGTGCAATAACAATCTAGTGATAACTCTTTTTCCAAGGAAGCTAAGAATTTTTGAGACTGATCCACAAAAGTGACTACAAAAGACCATCTGAATCAAACACCATCGAAGATATGTATTTGATCTTTGCTACTGTATTCTGAAGCGCATTGTAATGGTTTGCTGAAGATATTGAGTACAACTTATGTGCCTCAAGAGATTCCGGTTAATCAACTAGAAGGAATGGTGACACATGTTAATGCTGGGAATGGTTTGGGCTTTACTGATTTGGACTTAACTCCTACTGGAAGGAAGCATAACAATGCATTGCATATTTCTGTGGAGTGTAGAGGTTATTTGTTGTCACATGTCTTGGTTGATACAGGGTCTTCACTAAATGTGCTACCAAAGAAAGCCTTGATGAAGCTTAATACGCAGGGGCTGATCTGCAAGCCGAGTGATCTGGTCGTGTGGGCTTTTGATGGATACGAGAGACCAGTGTTAAGAGATGTAGTGATTCCAATGTAGGTGGGACATGATATGTTTGATACGATGTTCTATATCATGGATATTCAGTCGGTCTATAGATGTTTTCTATGTCTTCTTTGGATACATATTGTTGCGGCAGTAACGTCTACTTTGCATCAGAAACTGAAGTATATGATGGAGGGTAAAGTGGTCACAGCTTGTGGAGAAGAGAGCATAATGGTCAGCTATTTGTCGACATTCAAATATGTGGAAGTAGATGGAGAGATCTATGAAACTCTATGTCAGGCCTTTGAGGTTATTCAAATTCAGAAAGAGCTTCCGGTGGAGGTTAAAAGTCCTGAAGTTTCAATGTCTTCATTCAAATAGGCGCGTGCAATGGTTGAGTTCGGCGGTTCTCAGAGGTGCAGCCAGGTTCTCAAGGTTCCGCTAAAGCAAGACAAGTTTGGTTTGGGATACAAGCCATCGAATTCATCATAAGACCCCCCAATTACAGAGGTTCTGTTAGGTTTACCAACACTGGAGTTATCTTTGACAAGATTCATGCAATTGGGGATGATGAAGTGGATTGTGATTGTGATATGGATGCCTGGATCCGTCCCTGTGTTCTTAGGCAGGCAATGTGCAACTGGACTGCTGAAGAAATCATCCCAGTTACCCATGAAGAGTTATTTTTATTTTTTTTTGCATGTGTTAAGTCCTATGTTATGCCCAAGACGTAGTGACCCATTTGTAGGGCATCTCCTTTTTATTTTCAATACCATCATGAATAAAGACGTTTTTGCATCAAATGTTTTGCTCCTTGTTTTTCCTTTTTTGCTTTTACATTTATTAAAAAAAATGGCAATGTGTTTATGTTTATTTTTTGCATTCATAATAAACATAAAACATCACTCATGCGGGTCTCTTGTCTCATGTTCCACCAATTATGATTCAGCTATGGTCCGGTATGACTTTGATAATCCAATTTATCAAGCTGAAGAAGAGACTGACGAAGATTGTGAACTGCATGAGGAATTAGCCAGACTCTTGAAACGGGAGGAAATGATCATTTTGCCTCAATAGAAGGATATTGAAGTTGTTATTCTGGGCACCTAGGATGTTAAGAAGGAAGTCAGAATTAGAGCTGCCTTGGAAGACAGTGTCAAGAGAAGATTGGTTGAAATGCTCAAAGAGTATATGGATATCTTCGCTTGGTCTTACCAAGATATGCCTGGGCTTGATACAGACATCTTGGTACACCGTTTTCCTCTCGTAGAAGAGTGTCCTCTAGTTAAGCAGAAGTTGAGAAGAACTAGCTTGGACATCGCTATCAATGTCAAAGAAGAGTTTCAGAAACACTTAGACGTCAGGTTTCTTACTGTGAAAAATTATCCTCTTTAGGTTGCTAATATTGTTCATGTACCTAAGAAAGATGGAAAGTTTAGGATGTATCTTGATTATAGACACTTGAATAGAGCAAGCTCGAAAGAGGATTTCCCGCTCCCTCACATCAACGTGTTGGTTGATAATATTGCTCAATTTTCTGTGTTTTCCTTCATGGATGGCTTCTATGGGTACAACCAAATCAAAATGGCCCTAGAGGACATGGAGAAAACTACTTTTATAACACTATGGGGGACTTTCTGTTATAAGGTGATGCCTTTTGGATTGGAAAATGTTGGGGCAACCTACCAGCGGGAAATGGTGACTCTCTTTCATGATATGATTCACAAAGAGATCGAGGTATATGTTGATGACATGATCGCGAAGTCACAAACGAAAGAGGAACACCTGGTTTATTTGTTGAAGTTTTTTGAGAGATTAAGGAAATTCAAGCTGAGGTTGAATCCGAATAAGTGCACCTTCAGGGTGAGGTTTGGTAAACTGCTGGGTTTCATTGTTAGTGAAAGAGGTATCGAGGTAGATCCTGCCAAAATAAGAGCTATACAAGAGATTCCTGAGCCGAAAACAGAAAAAGAGGTCCGTGGTTTCTTAGGGAGATTGAACTACATTGCTAGGTTCATCTCTTATCTCACAGCCACGTGTGAACCAATATTTAGATTATTGAGAAAAGATCAAGCGGTCATATGGAATGAAAATTTTCAAAATGCGTTTCAAAAGATAAAAGAATATTTGCAGGAACATCCAATACTCATGCCTCTGATAGCAGGAAGACCTTTGATTATGTATCTTACGATTCTTGAGAATTTGATGGGGTGTGTGCTCGGTCAACACGACGAGACAGGTAGAAAAGAGCATGTCATCTACTACCTGAGTAAAAAGTTTACTGATTGTGAGTCGAGGTATTCATTACTGGAGAAAACATATTGTGCACTCGCTTGGGAAGCGAAGCATTTGAGACAATATATGTTAAACCAGACAACCCTGTTGATATCGAAGATTGACCCAATTAAGTATATGTTTAAGAAGAAAGCACTCACTGGAAGGATTTCCCGTTGGCAGATGGTTTTGACAGAATGCTATATTCAGTATGTTTCCTAGAAAGCCATTAACGGAAGTGTTCTACCAAAATATCTTGTTGAACTACCGATTGAGGATTATCAACGTATGAAGTTTGAGTTTCCGAATGAAGATATCATGTTTCTAAATGAAAGATTGTGATGAGCCTTTGCCTAACGAGGGTCTTAAGATTGGATCTCAATCGAGTTTGGTTTTTTGATGGTGCTGTCAACTCATATGGTAACGGGATCAGGGCAATCATTACTACTCCTCACGGTTCCCACATATTGTTCACTTCCCGATTAACGTTCACTTGCACCAATAACGAAGCAGAATATGAAGCGTGCATTATGGGTTAATAAGAGGCCTTTGATCTGAGGTTCAAGAATCTTAATGTATATGGCGATTCAGCACGGGTGCTTAATCAGATTAAGGGTGAATGGGAGACTCGTCAGGCAAACCTGGTTCCGTACAAGAGTTATTCCATAAGATTGTTACCTTTCTTTGACAGGGTTGAGTTCCATCATATGCCTAGGGATGAAAATCAGATGGCAGACACGTTGTCTACGTTAGCGTCAATGTAGAAGGTGAATTACTAGAATGAGACTCCGACAATCAGCATTATATGTCTTGATAGAAATGCTTTTGTGTTTACAGTTGAAGAGGTATCAGATGGCAAGCCATGGTTTCATGATATCAGATGTTTTATCAAGAATCAAGAGTACCCATCAGGGGCATCCAGCAAAGATATGAAGACTCTGAGGAGGCTTGCTGGTAATTTCTATCTGAACAAGGACGATGTGTTATACATAAGAACTTTGATATGGTCCTGCTGCATTGTGTTGATGAACACAAAGCAGGCCTATTGATGGAAGAGGTTCATGAGGGTTCATTATGTACTCACACCGGTGGGCATGCTATGGCTAGAAAATTGTTGAAAGTTGGGTATTACTAGATTACTATGGAATTTGATTGTTTAAGTACGCCAGAAAATGCCATAAATTCCAAATTTATGTTGATAAGGTGCATGTGCCACTGACCCCTCTGAATGTACTGACATCTCCTTGGTCCTTTCCTATGCGGGGCATTGATATGATCAGAAAGATTGAGCCTACTGCTTCCAATGGGCATCATTTTATTCTGGTTTCCATTCATTATTTCACGAAGTGGGTAGAAGCAGCCTCGTTTGCCAATGTCACCAGGCAGGTAGTCGCCCGGTTTATAAAGAAGGATAGCATCTGTCGTTATGGAATCCCTGAGAGGTTCATCATTAATAATAGTTTAAATTTGAATAATAAGATGATAAAGGAGCTATGCCAAAGTTTTAAAATTGAACATCACAATTCTTCTCCATATCGTCTGAAGATGAATGGCATTGTTGAGGCAGCGAACAAGAATATCAAGATTATGCAGAAGATGGTGGTAACGTACAAACATTGGCATGAGATGTTGCCCTTTACTTGACACGGTTATCGCACTTTGGTGCGTAGTGTCAAATCCTTTCTCACTGGTGTATGGTATGAAGGTTGTCCTACCATTAGAAGTTTGAGATTCCTTCTTTGAGAGTGCTGGTAGATGTGAAGCTTGATGAAGCCGAATGGGTGCGATCCCGATTGGATCAGTTGAAGCTTATTGAAGTGAAGAGATTGCAGCCATTGCACATAGCCAATTGTACCAAAGCAAGATGAAGAAAGCCTTTGATCAGAAAGTGCATCCTCAGTGCTTCTAAACGAGCGATTTGGTTTTGAGAAGGATCCTTCCTCCTCAGACAGATCATAGGGACAAATGGACTCCAAACTATAAAGGCTCATATGTGGTAAGAAAGTTTTTCCCTGGTAGAGCCATGTTACTATCAACTATGGATGGTGAAGATTTTACCTCCCTTGTGAAGCAGGTGTAGTCAAAAAATACTTCGCATAAATGAGACCCGCTAGACAACAAAAAGAAAAGTCCAAGCACAAAAGGGGCATCCTGGCGAACCACAAAAGGAAAAGGTTCAGGAAAAATTAGGGATAAAAGAAAAAGAAAAGAATAAACCCGCAAAGTTGAAAATTTGAAAAGGCAACTTTGGAAAAAATGGGTACCTCGATGGATTGAAAACCCGAAAGGGCGATTCAGGCAAAAGTTAGGGATTTGGAAGCGAAAGACTTCGATCTGCGTTCGATCTATAAACTCATCTTAATATATGGAAATCCCAAAAGAAAGGAATCAGTTCAGTCACTCTTTTGATAAGGCAAGGCCTTTGTGAACGTCAAAGACATACATGTCATAGTTGAATCGACATATGGTGGATATCTGTTCCCACATTACCAACATTTGTATTTTCTTTTCACTTTTGCGCAATTACCTCTTTTCAGCAATTGCATCCAATTTGTAACTGCCTATTTACATGCCATTTCAATCAATAAAGTATCATTTCACTAAAAAAATCTTTTCATTTCAAGTTTTTATTTTTTCCTGTTTTGTTTGCAAAAACGTCTAATATTTTTTAAAAACATTGCATGTGAAAACATTAGGCTTTACAAAGCATATTGAAAGCAATGAAATTTCTGGAGAAATGGATATCATGGATGGTGACTGAGGTATCCATTTCGCATTTAAAACATCCTATTGCTGGTTATTTATGTGTAGGGCGACATGATTACTCTCCCTAGTAGAGTTTCTCTCCCCAGTATTAAAGTTCTAGCATCCTCAGCAAAGCATGTTGAAGTTCTTAATCATTCTCCCTCCAGCAGGAGTGCAAAAGATTGATTTCCCCAGCCAAGTGTGGGTCTATTTATTATTCCCCAACGAGTGTTCAGAAGTTGACTACCCTAGACCAGATAGTTTTGGTTTTCACACAGGTAGGTGTCCAGCAGGAGACTTGCTGGATGTCTCCCCATGGCAGAGATTTTGTTTTCCTCATAGACCTTGGTATCTACTTTCCTCATCAGGTCAGGAAGTGTAATTTCGCCAACAATAGTGTACTCTTATCCCCATCAGGGCAGGTTAAAGGATATTTCCCCAATAGCAGGGTAAGTTCAATGTTGTTCCCTAGCAAGGTTTGGTATCATTAACTTCCTTCCCCGAGAAGAGTTTTGTGTTAATTCCCTCGACAGGTAGATCAACGGCAGTTGATATCTCTGGTAGATTCCAAGCCCATTCATCGTTGGCGCTTTTCCATATCAGATTCTTGGGATGTTTTCCCAGTAGGTGTCACTCATAATTCCCAGTAGAGTGGAAGTTTTCTTTGGGCTTTATGTTCAGCAGAGGTTATAATCATGAAGGCCATTCAGTGTCTTCCTCATTAGAGTTTATTTCCGATCTTCTCAGCACTTCTCCTGGTGGAGTTTTCTTTTACATATCATAAGCTTCTTTGCATTGCATCCTCCAAATGCGTAACATTTCCATTTCGTATGGAGCATTACGCCATAGAAAAATTCAAACATATGCATTTGAAGCATAAGTCAGGTTTGATATCATCTTTGCCAGACGTTTCCCTAGCAGATAATGGCATAACTCAGGAGATCCTGTGTTACCTTATCCCCAGCAAGGTCATTGTTGGATATGTTCATTTTACTTGCGCTCCCCTTGCAGAATTGTCTTTCTAGACTTCTTTTATCCCCAACGGAGTCATAATCTCCTTAGGTCATAAATTCGTTGATTCTACTTCCTGTAATCCTACCCGATCCCAACTTTTGGTTGGTCTTCTTTGATTTAAGTTCGCCTTAGGTCGGCGTTATGTTTACCCTAACTCTTGGTTAGTATCTTGTTATCCTAACTCTTGGTTGGTCTTCTTTGATTTGGGTCCGCCTTCGGTCGGCATTCTGTTTATCCTAACTCTTGGTTAGTACCTTATTTTATCCTAATTCTTCATTAGTACCTTGTTTCATCCCAACTTTTGGTAGGTATCCATTGATTGTATCCCAACTTTTGGTTGGTATCCTCTGTTCGCTATTCCAACTTTTAGGTGGTATCCTTTGGGAGTTTCATTCTGACTCTTGGTTGGTAGCTTTTGTTTCATCCCAACTTTTGGTTGGTATTCTCTAGTTGCATCCCAACTTTTGGTTGGTACCCTTTAATTTCATCCCAACTTTTGGTTGGTCCCCTTGGTGAGTTCGCTTTTGGTCGATGTCTTGTGTATTCCAACTTTTGGTTGGTATTCTTTGGGAGTTTCATTCTGATTCTTGGTTGGTAGGTTTTGTTTCATCCTAACTTTTGGTTGGTATTCTCTAGTTGCATCCCAACTTTTGGTTGGTACCCTTTAATTTCATCCCAACTTTTGGTTGGTCCCCTTGGTGAGTTCACTTTTGGTCGGTGTCTTGTGTATCCCAACTTTTGGTTGGTATTCTTTAGGAGTTTCATTCTGATTCTTGGTTGGTAGGTTTTGTTTCATCCTAACTTTTGGTTGGTATTCTCTGGCTGCATCCCAACTTTTGGTTGGTACCCTTTAATTTCATCCCAACTTTTGGTTGGTCCCCTTTGTGAGTTCGCTTTCAGTCAATGTCTTGTGTATCCCAACTTTTGGTTGGTATCCTTTGATTTTTATCCCAACTCTTGGTTGGTATCCTCGGTGGAGTTTCTTTCCAACTGTTGGTTGCTGTTCTCGTGGAGTTTCATTCCAACTTTTGGTTGGTATTCTCGTGGAGTTTCATTCCATCTTTTGGTTGGTCTTATCTTTTTCATTCCAACTTTTGGTTGGTACCCACTGTTATACTAACTCTTAGTTGGTAGTCTTCGGTTTCACTCTAACTTTTGGTTGGTAATCTTGGTGTCATCCCAACTTTTGGTTAGTACCCCCCGGTGAATTCGCCAACTTTTGGTTGGTGGTCTTTGGTTTTATCCAAACTCTTGGTTGGTAATCTTCATTTTATCCCAACTTTTGGTCTGTATTTTCTAGCTGTATTCCAACTTTTGGTTGGTATATGCTGTCTTTAAATCCACCTTCGACTGACAATCACTCTTTTCTACATCTCCCTACGGATTGCAAATTTTTGGGTTATCTTGGTATTCAATATCCATGTACCTTGAATATTTTAAAGTCGTTTCTATCATCCTTTCAAATTGAATTCAATTGAATAGAGGCAGTTGTAGCCCCCCAAAAATTTCCTTTTTGTTTAAACCGTAACTGGCTTATATTTCACTCATTTTGCATTTTTCATTTTTCATATCATGGCATTGGATCTCGAGGCATGGGATCGAGGTGTTTCTTTGGCTCGAGGTTTCCTTTTAATGCAAGTTTTTAAGAGGCAAGCATTAGAGGCTTTAGTGTTTGTTTTGCTCAGCAATCGAGCGTCGGATCATATTTTTCAGTAGGTAATTTCAAGCACAAGAGGCATTTCACAAGTCATTTCAGGAATTTTACAGGTGCAATATCAAAAGACATGTTTCAGAGGCTTAAGGGAGCTCAGAACAGATGGCAACGGGAGATTATGCAAGTTTCCCTCCACATGGCGCCAAAATTTGCAAATTTTAAATATGGTAATCGGTTACCAAAATTGGGGTAATCGATCACCTCAAGCGAAATTTGCAAGAATACTTCAAATTTCAGCAATGTAGAATATCCAATCAATTTCATCCCTTGATTTCACATGTTCATCTTTGGGAGGATCTAGAATTGATTCATTTTCACCATTTCCCTCCAAAATGTAAACACTTCATTCCTAATTCCACTCCTAATTTCCATTCCTCACACTAGTCCATATTCCAAACCATATTTCAATTCCTAACCTAGGGGTTATTTAATCAAATTTACTCTAAACATCACTCATTCACACTCATATACTCTCAGTTTTCATCTCAGTTTCAGAATTTTCTCTCAATTCTCTCTCAATTTTTCATTCCTAACCCTCATCTTCAACCTTTCACCAAAGCTCCATATCCATAGATTTACAAATTGTGCATTGAAATTTGTGAATTCTTGAGCTGAACCTCCATCACTTCATTATTCTTTATTCAATTCTGCATTTGAAGCTTGTTTGGATCTAAATTCAAATTTTTGGAAGCCATTTTTGAAGGAGCTTTGAAGAAAGTTCATCACATTGCTTGGATCTTGAGGTTTCTTGCTAGGATCTTTGATTTCTTGTGTTAGATCTATCCATTTTCATTCGCAACACTTACCAAAGAAAATCTCAGCTTTGTAGGTTGGTAAATTCTAGATGTTATCTTGATTTGGCTTAATTTTAGCTTATTCAATATAGATCCATGGTTTTGATTGCATTTTGGTGCATTTGCTTGATTTTGATTGTTAATGATCATGATCGTTGATGCAATTGGTGTTTATTTGATGTAATATGATGTAATTTTAGTGCCTAATTGTTTGGTTGATCATTTGGATGATTGGATAAGTCATTTGCAGCTAGAAGTGCTTTTAGAAAGCTGTTTTTCTGCCACTATCTCTGTGGTAATCGATTACCACTATCAGGGTAATCAACTACCCTGTTCAAATTTTGTGCAGTTTGGCTGTTTTTGAAAGGAGTAATTGGTTACCCATATACTGGTAACTGATTACCACTTAGACATAATGTTTTTTCTGGTTTTTCTTACATGTTTGGGTTCCTTTTCATTTCTGACCTTCATGGATTGATGTTATGCATATTTATGGTTTGTTTTGGACCTGTTCCACATCATATGATAGTGTGTTTGAGTTTCTTTGACACACAACTATTGGTTTCTGATTCGCATGTACATGATTTGTTCGTTTTGCCTTTTTAATGTGATGTTCGTGTTGCATAATCTTTTGTGCTATTGTGAGTGCTTGTTCTTGATTTTTGCATTGCTGGAAATATGATGCATGTTCGTTTTGTTTCTGATTCCATTATTGCATTTTCTTTTTAAGTGATTAATTATTGATTTATCCGGGTTGCTTTTGATGAATGCTTAAACATGCGATGTGTTTGAAACTTGTTCATGCATATTTATTTAGTGTTTAATTGTCTACACATCTGAATCGTTTTCCCTTGCTTGATGATTGCTCATGTTTGCAATTCATGTATATTTCCTTAAGTGTGGAGGCATGTTTTTTATTTTCCCTTTTAGAACTCATGAGTGTGTTTGATTCTTAAACATATTCATTGTTGTTTGATCAATATTGGATGCATACTTGATTATATGGTGTGATGTTACATGTTTGTACATCTTTGATGCATATCCATTAGCATTTGTCTTGATGAATTACTGATGCGTCCGCAAGTGCACAGAAATATCGAAGTAATATAAAAGATTGTCGAACCCACAGAGACCAATGTCAACCTACCATTATCTATTGTTGCGATGTAAAGCTAAGGTTAATGATTACTTGGTTTAAATGGGATTAAAATGAAAACTAAAATGAAACTTAGAAAATATAACAATAAAGAAAGGCTGAAATATGGATTCCGTGTTCCTAAGGGACTTGTAGGAAATAGGAACTAATTACGGTCAGATGCCTATTCCGTAGGATATACTAACTTAAAGGTTATGCCTCACACTCTCACGATTTCGACAAAAGTCGCGTTTCTTAACCCCAAGATTTTGCTCTCGCTCACCTGATAATTAATAACACTTTTTGGAAGTACGAAATAACTTAAACGACGTCTAAAGTGCTTTCTCTGTTTTTAGACGAGATGCCTAGTTTCTACTATCTGGCTCGCTCCTCACGCTCTCGCAGATCTCGGCTCAAACCTTAATATGCTTTTCACTCTCGTGACAAAAAATGGTAAGCAAATTCTTGCTCTCACGACAAAGCTACCTAAATTACGGCTAGAAACTACAATCGAAACTACTTAAAAACCGCAATTTTGCACTAAGTTTACTACCGAGTCCCGTCGGTAATGACGATCCTCATACGCTGGTCTCAAGACAATTTAGCCAAACATGGTTGTGGAAATAAATAAACAATTTTGGGTTTTTGAATTAACTAAAGAAATAGTAAATGGTTTAAAATAAATTAAAGCAGCGATTGAAGTAAAATGATAAAAGTTTGAAATGATAACAATGGCAGAAAGATAAAGCATATATGTAAATTGCAGAAAATAAAAGCAGCAAAATAAATTTCGGTAAAAGTAAATAAGCCTGAGGTAAAAAATTGAAATTAAATTGAAGGCAAGATTGTTGATCCAAGAATTACATAGATTGTAGGCCTAAACACTAATGGTGTGGTAGTTCCTCGATGTGAGAAAACTACCAATTTTACAATGATAATTTCTTCTTAAAACTATGACTGAAATGCCGGCAGTGCTTCCGGGCAGTTTGGATGCCTCAGAAACACCCATCTAGTTCCTATTTATATAGAAATATCCCCTTGTAACATCCATTGGTCGTGTCAGCAAGTGGAGGGAAAAGCGGTTGAAAAGCTGCTTGAGAACTGCCCACTTTTGCAGAACTGTTGTCTGCAGCGTAATGGCGAACACCGTCTGCTCACGGGGAACACCATTTACTCTCACGGTGAACACCATTTGCTCACGATGAACGCCATTTTCTCTCATGGCGAACACCATATCAGTAAATTGGCAAATTTTCTCTTTTTCTTCATTTTCTTGCTCTTTTCCCGGTTTTCTCGCACGGATGCTCTTATTCGACAAATACCTGCAACACAAACATAATACGACATAATAATACGAAAAATAAGTAAAACGACATTAAATTGCATGCGAATCAAGTTGAAATAAATGATATATTTTCACGTTATCAACACCCCCACACTTAAACCATTGCTTGTCCTCAAGCAATCAACCAACACAGTAAAAAAAAAGGAATAAGCATGGTTCAAAACATAGGCACAATGAGACTCTAATCATACGTGGTTGCTAGGCTAATGATAGATCGATAGGTACTAAATATCAATACCAAGGATACCATAATGACACAATTTCAAAAACTACCTCCTTATGCAAACCAATCTGAATCGTGCCATTACAATACAACTTATATCTCTTGCTCTCTTTCACCCCATTTCATTCTAGTACAATCACATAAAGCCTGTTATCCGTACACATTCATGGTAAGTAAACCTGTTAGTGACTATGATCTTATTGTTATTTCAGTTTTCTCGGCAAATATGCTTAAGCATCAATTGAACTTAAATTGTTTGTACCGTTGGGCTAAGTGATCGGGTGAGGACCATCTAACTTAGAAGGAACATATCTTATTATTCTCTTTTTTTTAATTTCTCATTTTGAACTAGAGATCATACACTTATTTGCATCGATTTCTTACTTAGTATGTACTTAGGATGGTGCTGACTGCTTAAATAAACTACTTAGAGGCTACTTTAAAAATTGGAGCTTAAGGTCTTGGCATAATGGGTATTCAAATTGATATCGCATAATTATGGAGTTTAGATTGTCAGGACGATATTGATTTTATCGAAACTTTCCCAAGTCTCTCTAACATAGCCAAAATTAAAAACAACCTATATACTTTTAGAGTGTCGTGCCATGAATTGAAACAAAAATTGTTTGAGGTTAAATTTTTTTTTATAATTTTGGGGAAATTTAATAACAAGTGAAAACCATGCATAAAGACTCGACAACACATGCAAAGACTCGACAAAACATTAAAAACATATAGAATTTCAAAAAGCATGAAATAAACTAGAAAATGACAAACCTAACTAGAAAGTGGTAAAATCAAAGCGGTAAAGTTCCTCCCCCAAACTTAAACCAAACATTATCCTCAATGTTTTGATAAAAGATGGAAAAAGGAAAGATAGAACCTGTATGAATGCTATTGCGTACCAAATCTTCTTTGATCCTTCCCTTTTTGTCCCTGTCTTCACTGGCCACTTCTACTGCGGCGTCTGGAATTTTGAGATACCTTCATTTGTGTAATTCTTAAACCAATTCATCATATTGCCCGCTTCCAGAGGAAGTGTAACACCCCTCTTAACCCCACAGAATTTATATACATAGTCAGAGTAAATCATCATGCATTCACAAAAGGGTGTCACACATAACTTTCAAAACATCAACAACCACCTGTCATGCTCATTAACACTTAATAAATAATCTTGCTTTTCAAAGTTTCACTTTGCCTGTAGCAGCAGATTCATTTTATATCATAATTCTCTTAACGGAATATTCATGTTCATCACATAATTCAACATTACTTAGGCACCAAGGCCAACATCATAATATTCCAATGAATATAAAAACATAGCTTAGAGTATATAATGTATCTCTAAGACATAAACCAAGCGATCCCAGTGTTACAAGACCAGAGCACGAATCGACCCAACATAACTAAAATACTAAATAGCTACACCAACAGCGACCACGCAACTACGAGCAGCTCTACTCATGATACCTGCACGATGTCAGATAGAACATCATTCCAGCAGAAGGGTGAGAAATATTATCATAATAATCAATGCATATAATTATATATATATATATATATATATATATATATATATATATATATATATATATATATATATATATATATATATATATATATATATATATATATATATATATATATATATATATATATATATATATATATATATATATATATATATATATATATATATATATATATATATATATACAATCCTAGAATACACATAATCAACATTCTCACCACAAGTCATCCATATACATCACAATGTATATACAAATATATGGATAATCACCAAGCACATTCATCATACACACATCCACAACTCTCAGTTCAACAATTCATACACATATGCATACTTTCATACAACAATTATACCTATGCCATGTGTCTCAATGCAACTCGATGCAACTCAATGCAACTCAATGCAACTCATGTCATATGGTACCAACACATGTTATTATTTGTCGGTTTTTACATTTAAACCGGGTCCGTCCTCTAGACCAATAACAAACAAAACCCCGTCCTCTAGGCTATCAAAGCCCACTCTAGCTTTGGGACAAGTCACTAGTCTCCATGAAACTAGCAAGCATTGCCTCTTGTCAACAATGATGCGTATGCAATCAACAACCATATGTACTTAAGACCGTTCTCGCATCTTAATCTCATGCATTCTCAAATAATTCATCACACAAGAAATATAACATGATTGCACACACAACACATTTCATAATAATCCAAGTATTCATACTTTCAACACCATCACTACATTTATCAAGCAATGCACAAGAATACACATCTTGGTGCTTCACATACAATCGCATACAATCAATATGCATTCGCAATATTGCGCAAAATGGCAACGAACTCCATCACAATCATCATGCACCTTTAATCAATTTAAACAATGCATATATTTGCCAAAAAGGCCACATTCGCAATCGATTCCACAATCTAGGATTCACGCCATACAGCTATCCACAACACATCATCTAACAACACACAAGCTATGCGTTGAAGAATCAAAGCATCAACATTGGATGGAAACAGCAAAAATAAAACATGTTGTTCTATCATGTTCGCTGCACCATTCCCCTAGCGAAGGTCATCGCGAACGTTCGCTACCTGCTCGCCTAACGAATACGCTAGTGAGGGCTGGTTTCTAGCTACTGGAAGTGTTCGCTACACAACTTGCTTAGCGAATGCTTAGAGAACCCTCGCTACCTCACTCGCCTCCAGCGAAATTGGATCTTTTGGTTCTGCCCCAGGTCTGGGACCATTCGCTACTGGTTCGCTTAGCGAACCACTCGCTAGCTCGCTCGCTAGCTGCTCGCCTAGCGAGGCCTGCGATACTTCAAAACCCCAACTGTCCAAAATCATAAGAAGCTCATAAATCACCCGATTTTCACCAAACCAGTTCTTGTAGTCTTAGCCTAATATTCCTCGACTAAACTACATGACTTATTCCAGATTCTAACCGTTAAAACATCAATTTCTACCGATTAAACCATTTCTAACCTAGAATGGAAAATGTAGAAAAATATCCAAACAATCCAAACAAGACATACATTATCACATTCATTGATAAGATAATAAGATTTCACACCCTTACCCGATTAAATCGATTCCTAAGGGTTGATCTTGAAGAATCCAAGCTTTCCTCTATTTTCCTTCTCTTTTCTCTTCTTCCTCTTTCTTTCTCTACTCTTTCCTTTCTATCTCTTTTCTTTCCACTTTCTCTTATATAACTTTATATTCTATTCATTTCTCACAAACTATCCAACTTAATATTATATAAGAAATGTCTAAAATACCCTCCAATCTATTTTTCCCGAAAACTCTCAAAATCGGTAAAATAGCATAATATGCAAACATAACATATTAACACATCAATTCCACAATTAAAATAATAATCGCCTAATTAAATTAAAAAGACTCAACAAAAATGGGAATAATCGAAATCGGGGCGTTACAACTCTCCCCCACTTTAGAAATTTTCGTCCTCGAAAATATTACCTGATTCAAACAACTCTGGACACGACTCTCGCATCCCACTCTTTAATTCCCAAGTCATATTGCCTTCCGAAGGGACTCCCCACGCTACTTTCACAAGCGCAATATCTCTGCCTCTTAGCTTCTTAACTACACGGTCCAAAATCCTAATCGGTAAAGCTTCAACCATAAGGTTATCTCTCACTTCAACTTCGTCCATAGGAATAACATGTGACAGATCCGAAACATACTTCCGAAGTTGCGAAACATGGAATACACCATGCAATTCGAAATATTTGGAGGCAACGCCACACGATAAGCCACATCACCAACTCGTGCAGTAATGTGATACGGGCCGATAAAACGAGAAGTCAACTTCTTCGACTTCAAAGCACGACTCATACCCGTAACCGGTGTAACTCTCAAAACACAGGGTCGCCTTCTTGAAACTAAAGATCTTTCCTTCTCTTGTCATGATAGCTCTCTTGTCTATTCTGAGAAGCTTTCATCTTCTCCCGAATAACTTCACTTTCTCTATCGTTTTGTTATACCATCTCCGGTCCAACTACCGACTTCTCACCAGTTTCATGCCAACACAAAGGTGTTCGACATTACCGACCATATAAAGCCTCAAATGGTGCCATATCAATACTTGAATGAAAACTGTTATTGTAGGTGAACTCAATCAACGCCAATTAACTATCCCAAGCACCACCTTGCTCAAGTATACAAGCACGCAATGAATCCTCCAACGATTGGATTGTTCTCTCGGTTTGACCATCCGTTTGCGGATGATAAGCCGAACTCAATCATAACTTCGTACCCAAAGTACTTTGCAACCTCTCCCAAAACCTCGATGTAAATCTAGGATCTCTATCCGATACAGTACTCTTAGGAACTCCATGTAACTTCACAACCACACGAACATAAATCGCGGCTAAGTTCTCCAAAGGATAACCAATATCAATCGAAACGACGTGAGCAGATTTAGTAAGCCTATCAATAATCACCCAAATAGCATTCTGCCCTCTTTGCGTATTCGGCAATCCCGTAACAAAATCCATCGATATACTATCTCATTTCCATTCTGGAATACCCAGCGGTTGCATCAATCCACTAGGCTTCTGATGTTCCACTTTAGACTTCTGACAAGCCAAACACGCATACACAAACTGAGCTACATCCCTCTTTAATCCGGACCACCAAAAGATTTTCTTTACATCTTAGTAGCACTCGGATGAATACTCAAGTTACTTCGGTGTCCTTCTTCCAATATCATCTTTTTCAACTCCTCATCATCAGGACTACAAATACGACCACGGAATCTCAAAACTCCAAAATTATCAACCTTGAAGTCCTCGTCCTCATTCATCATCAAATCAACGAACTTCAAATCCAACTTTTGCTTTTCACATACCGTTGCAAGAAAATCATTTGTAACATGCAGCATACCAAGTCTCACACTTCTCGGCGTCATTTCACAAACTAAACTCAAGTCTCTAAAATTCTCCAAAAGTTCCCATTCTCTGATCATCAAGGCAGACACATGTAACAACTTCCGACTCAAAGCATCGGCCACCACGTTTTCCTTACCCGGATGGTAATTCAAACCAAAATCATATTCCTTCAAAAGCTCTTACCACCTTCTTTGTCTCATGTTCAATTCCTTTTGATCAAATAAATACTTCAAACTCTTGTGATCACTAAAAACTTCAAATCTTGCACCATAAAGATAGTGCCTCCAAATTTTCAAAACAAACACTACAACCGCTAACTCCAAATTATGCGTAGGATAATTCTTTTCATGCACTCTAAATTGTCTTGAAGCATAAGCCACAACTTTACCATCTTGCATCAAAACACTACCCAAACCAGTCAATGAAGCATCACAATAAACCACAAATGGTTCCAACGGATTCGGAAAAATCAAGATTGGCGCCGTCGTCAATCTTCTCTTTAGTTCAATGAAACTCTTTTCACAATCAATATCCCAAACAAAAGCTTGACCTTTCCTAGTCAAATGCGTCAACGACAATGATAACTTGACAAATCCTTCAATGAATTTCTGATAATAACCTGCCAAACCAAGAAAACTTCTAATCTCAAAAACTGATTTTGGAGCCTACCAATGCGATACCGCTTCAACCTTTGACGGATAAACACTAATACCACTACCGGAAAAAACATGCCCAAGAAAACTTACTTCCGACAACCAAAATTCACATTTCGAAAACTTAGCATACAATTGCTTCTCTTTTAACACAGATAACACAATCCTCAAATGCTCGACATGATCCTCTTCATTCTTCGAATAGACCAAAATATCATCAATGAACACAACCATAAGCTTGTCCAAATAAGGATGGAAAATCCTATTCATGTACTCCATAAATACACCTGGTGCATTAGTCACACCAAATGGCATCACAGAATACTCATAATGTCCATACCTCATTCTAAAAGCAGTCTTCTGGATATCTTCACTCTTCACACGAATTTGATGATACCCAGATCTCAAATCTATTTTACTAAATACACTTGCCCCAACCAACTGATCCATCAAATCATAAATCCTTGGAAGTTGATACTTATTCTTGATAGTCACCTTGTTCAATGGTCAGTAATCCACACAAACCTCATATAACCTTCTTTCTTCTTAACCAACAAAACCAGTGCATCCTACGGCGACACACTCAGACGAATAAACCTCTTCTCAAGCAAATATTCAAGTTGACTCTTCAACTCTTTCAATTCCTATGCCAACATACAATATGGAGTCATCGATATCGAACTAGTTCTAGGAATTAAGTCGATCCCAAACTCCACTTCTCGTTCTGGCGGTAAATCTCTTATCTCACCAGAAAAAAAAACTTTCTGAAAATCATAAATAATTGGGACACCACCAACTTCACCACTTCCATTAACACTCAAAGTTGCCACCAACATAAACATCCTAACACCATCCTGCACCCACTCATCAAAACAATTTGTAGGGACTTGGCTTAACTCCAAATAATTCACTACACGCACCATCTAAGCTCGCAAGATAAGTTTATTCCAGCCAACATGATCTCGTCCACTATCAATAAGAGATTAAGGGTGATCAGTTCCTTAATTTGTTAATAGACAGCCAACAATCATAATGGGGCATAAACCATCTTTACCAAAATATAAAAGTGTTTAACAACACACTGAGCCACCACCCCACACTTGAAGCATCTTGGAGAAGCACAAGCTTCTCCCCCACTTTATTTCAATCCCTCTCCTGCAGATAAGGTTTAGAAAAACAAACGCGTACCACAGTGTTTTCACACACATGTCGCATACTAGGGAACAAACAACATTAGACAACCTGGCCGGATGGACCGACTAGCTCTGATACCACTAATGTAACACCCCTCTTAACCCCACAGAATTTATATGCATAGTCATAGTAAATCATCATGCATTCATAAAAGGGTGTCACACATAACTTTCAAAACATCAACACCCATCTGTCATGCTCATTAACACTTAATAAATAATCTTGCTTTTTAAAGTTTCACTATGCATGTAGCAGCAGATTCATTTTATATCATCATTCTCTTAACGGAATATTCATGTTCATCACATAATTCAACATTACTTAGGCACCAAGGCCAACATCATAATATTCCAATGAATATAAAAACATAGCGTAGAGTATATAATGTATCTCTAAAACATAAACCAAGCGATCCCAGTGTTAAATGACCAGAGCACGACTCGACCAACATAACTAAAATACTAGATAGCTACACCAACAACAACCACGCAACTACGAGCAGTTCTACTCATGATACCTACACGATGTTAGATAGGACATCATTCCAGCAGAAGGGTGAGAAATATTATCATAATAATCAATGCATATAGTTATATATATATATATATATATATATATATATATATATATATATATATATATATATATATATATATATATATATATATATATATATATATATATATATATATATATATATATATATATATATATATATATATATATATATATATATATATATATATATATATATATATATATATATATATATATATATATATATATATATATATATATATATATATATATATATATATATATATATATATATATATATATATATATATATATATATATATCTACAATCCTAGAATACACATAATCAAAATTCTCACCACAAGTCATCCATATACATCACAATGTATATACAAATATATGGATAATCACCAAGCACATTCATCAAACCTACATCCACAATTCACTCATTTCCACATAAACATTTACAATTATGTTTATTCATCAATTCACAACTCTCAGTTCAACAATTCATACACATACGCATACTTTCATACAACAATTATACCTATGCCATGTGTCTCAATGCAACTCAATGCAACTCAATGCAACTCATGCCATATGGTACCAACACTTGTTATTGTTTTTCGGTTTTTACATTTAAACCGGGTCCGTCCTCTAGACCAACAACAAACAAAAGCCCGTCCTCTAGGCTTTCAAACCCCACTCTAGATTTGGGACAAGTCACTAGTCTCCACGAAACTAGCAAGCATTGCCTCTTGACAACAATGATGCGTATGCAATCAACAACCATATGCACTTAAGACCGTTCTCGCATCTTAATCTCATGCATTCTCAAATAATTCATCACACAAGAATTATAACACGATTGCACACACAACACATTTCATAATAATCCAAGTGTTCATACTTTCAACACCATCACTACATTTATCAAGCAATACACAAGAATACACATCTTGGTGCTTCACATACAATCGCATAAAATCAATATGCATTCACAATATCGCGCCAAATGGCAACGAACTCCATCACAATCATCATGCACCTTTAATCAATTTAAACAATGCATACATTTGCCAAAAAGGCCACATTCACAATCGATTCCACAATCTAGGATTCACGCCATACGGCTACCCACAGCACATCATCTAACAGCACACAAGCTATGCGTTTAAGAATCAAAGCATCAACATTGGATGGAAACAACAAAAATAAAACATGTTGTTCTGTCACGTTCGTTGCACCATTCCCCTAGCGAAGGTTATCATGAACGTTCGCTACCTGCTCACCTAGCGAATATGCTAGCGAGGGCTGGTTCCTAGCTACTGGAAGTGTTTGCTACACAGCTCGCTTAGCGAACCACTAGCTAGCTCGCTCGCTAGCTGCTCGCCTAGAGAGGCCTACGATACTTCAAAACCCCAACTGTCCAAAATCATCAGAAGCTCACAAATCACCCGATTTTCACCAAACCAGTTCCTGTAGTCTTAGCCTAACATTCCTCGACTAAACTACACGACTTATTCCAGATGCTAACCGTTAAAACATCAATTTCTACCGATTAAACCATATCTGACCTAGAATGGAAAATGTAGAAAAATACCCAAACAATCCAAACAAGACATACATTATCACATACATTGATAAGATAATAAGATTTCACACCCTTACTCGATTAAATCGATTCCTAAGGGTTGATCTTGAAGAATCCAAGCTTTCCTCTATTTTCCTTCTCTTTTCTTTTCTTTCTCTTTCTTTCTCTACTCTTTCCTTTCTATCTCTTTTCTTCCCACTTTCTCTTATATAACTTTCTATTCTATTCTTTCCATTATATTTTCTTCTCTCAAAAATATCTACCAATTCATTTCTCACAAACTATCCAACTTAATATTAAATAAGAAATGTCTAAAATAGCCTCCAATATATTTTCCCCGAAAACTCTCGAAATCGGTAAAATAACATAATATGCAAACATACCATATTAACACATCAATTCCATAATTAAAATACTAATCACCCAATTAAATCAAAAAGACTCAACAAAAATGGGAATAATCGAAATCGGGGCGTTACAGGAAGTACCTATAAAAAGTGTTAGAAAAATATGGTGCGGTGTGTGTAGGTGGAACTTGACCTTGCAAAGAACGAGGAAGAGGTGAGTTACTAACGGGAGAGACATGCTCTCTCGTATCGTACTCATCTTCGGTGTCACCACCAAGAGCGACATTTGTAAGAATGTTTGTGGGCACCAAAGCATCCCTAGGATCGTCATCTAGAGAATTATCTCCTAGATATGGCTGAGACATGACAGGCGGTACATTTCCTTATTATCTGCAAATTCAAACAAACAAAAATAGAAAATTAAAATAAAAACCTCGTGGGTTGCCTCCCACGCAGCACTTTGTTTAACGTGGATAGCTCGACAGTTAAGGAGTGCAAGCACTCATGGTGGTTCTTTCGAGGATGTTTCCTCGATCGAATAATCATCGGTTTCCATGGCCACTTATCAAGCCATCTCCCATATCCCTCACCTTTTCTTTTCTTCCTTCTGTGGGGTGGTTCATTCTTTTGAACTTGTGGTGGTGGTTTTGGCTCTATCTAGAGTATCAGCTTTTCAAATTTGGGTTTAGTTCTTTCATCCACTACCTCAAAGTCTAACCTTACCCTCTTAACAGTAATGATATCCCTAGTTTCATGGTCCTCAAATTTTATATTTTTATGCAGGACCTTAGGCAAAGGTGTGTTGGTGTGGATATTTTCCAATACCTCCACATACGTTTTGGATTAGGAATCTACCTTAGCTTCTAAAAACCTTTGATGGAAAGGAATTTGTGGGGGTATAGGGAGGAGTAACAACAATAGGTGCTTTCTTTTTTACCTCTTCGATAACCTCCCTTTCGGGTGGTGTTGGTCGATTTTTCTCAATCTCTACGATTTTCTCACTAGAGCTCTCCTCAACATCATTATCACTCTCCCTAGGATTTTCTATTTGTTCTTCACTACTGGTTGTTGCAACATTCACATGCCTCTCAGGGGAGGCTCTTATAGGTTTCTGTGCAAGCAGGGAGATTTGAGTCTCCAATGCCTCGTTGTGAGCCGCGTGGGACTCAACCACATTGTTCATCTGCCTAAGATTTTCATTAATTTGCAGATTTTGTTTTCTAAACTCTTCATTTTGGAGAGTTTGTCCACAAAATGCTCCATCATAGATTATATCCTAGAGTGAGTAAGCGTACATTGAATTCCTCCATTAGTATTTCGAGTTTGGATTTATGAAAATCTTGAGGTTCCTCAAAATACTGGGAGTGGTAATCGTTGAGGGAATTTGGGTGAGACTGAGTTAGTGTCGCATTAAAATCCATCATTAATAGTTCGAGGTCAGATTCATGGGAATCTTGCGGTTCCTCAAAATATTGGGTTTGGTAATTGTAGAGGAAATCTGGGTGATACATAGTAATTGAGATAAAAGTTCCTTAGTCTATACAATGCAAAACAGAATCATAATATTGACTATTGGTCCCCGGCAACGGCAGCAAAATAATGATGCGTCCGCAAGTGCACAGAAATATCGAATTAATATAAAAGATTATCAAACCCACAAAGACCAATGTCAACCTACCATTATCTATTGCTACGATGTAAAGCTAAGGCTAATGGTTACTTGGTTTAAAGGGAATTAAAATGAAAACTAAAATGAAACTTAGAAAATATAACAATAAAGAGAGGCCGAAATATGGATTATGTGTTCCTAAGGGACTTGTAGGAAATAAATACTCATTACGGTCAGATGCCCATTCCGTAGGATACACTGACTCAAAGGCTCCGCCTCACGCTCTCGGGGTTTCGACAAAATTCGTGTTGCATAACCCCAAGATTTTGCTCTCACTCGCCCGATAATTAAGAACACTTTTTGGAAGTCTGAAATATTCTAAACGACGTCTAAAGCGCTCTCGCTATTTTTAGACGGGATGCCTAGTTTCTACTATCTGGCTCGCTCCCCACGCTCTCGCAGATCTCGGCTCAAACCTTAATATGCTTCTCTCTCGTGACAAAGCAATTGTAAGCAACTTTTCGCTCTTGCGACAAAGCTACCTACATTACAGCTTGAAACTACAACCAAAACGACTTAAAAACCGCAATTTCGCACTAAGTTCACTACCTAGTCCCGCTCATACACTAGTCTCAAGACAATTTATCCAGACATGGTTGTGGAAATAAATAAACAATTTTGGGTTATTAAATTAACTAAAGAAATAGTAAACGGTTTAAAATAAATTAAAGCAGCGATTGAAAAAAAATGGTAAAAGCTTGAAATGATAACAATGGCAGAAAGATAAAAAATTGAGGTAATAAATTTCGGTAAAAGTAAATAAATCTGAGGTAAAAAATTGAAATTAAATTAAAGGCAAGATTGTTGATCCAAGAATTACATAGACTGTAGGCCTAATCACTAATGGTGTGGTAGTTCCTCGATGTGAGAAAACTACCACTTTTATAATGATAATTTCTTCCTAAAACAATGAACGAAATGCTGGCAGCACTTCCATATAGGTTGGATGCCTCAGAAACACCCATCTAGGTTCTATTTATAGAGAAATATCCCCTTGTAACTTCAGTTGGTTGTGTTAGCAAGTGGAGGGAAAAGCGGTTGAAAAGTTGCTTGAGAACTACCCATTTTCGCAGAACTGTTGTCTGCAGCGTAATGGGGAACGCCGTCTGCTCACAGTGAACACTATTTGCTCTCATGGAGAACATCATTTGCTCAAGGAGTACGCCATTTTCTCTCACGGCGAACACCATATCAGTAAATTGGCAAATTTGCTATTTTTCTTCATTTTCTTGCTCTTTTCTTGGTTTTCTCGCACAGATTCTCTTATTTGACAAATACCTTAAACACAAACATAATACGACATAATAATACGAAAAACAAGTAAAACGACATTAAATTGCATATGAATCGAGTCGAAACAAACAATATATTTTCACGTTATCAATTACATGCTGCCCTGGTGAATACAAGACTATTGTGCAGAATAATAGCTGTTATATGCTATCTTGCATGATGTGTTGCGTTTTACACTGGTTTCTGCCTTAAAACACGTGCTATTAAAAGCTATTTTGCTTATGTGATGTTAAAAGCTATTTTGCTTATGTGCTGGATTTTTATTGTTGTTTTGTGCAAGAAGCGTTGTTGTAGCTGCTGTTTTTGCCATGTTTTGTTGTTTTTGTCTTGTTTTTACATGCTCCTTTAAGGCCTCTTAGTCCAACTTAATTTTTGATTAAGCTTGAAATAGGATAGACATTAGGAGTTTAACCCATGCATGATAACTTTAGGTTAGTCCCTTTTAACCTCAACGTTAGGTCCATCTTTTGCATGCTAACATTAGGATAGAATTTCCTTCTACATCCCGACCTTAGGGTCACTTTGCATGACAACATTAGGACCATGTTTCCCTTTAGACCTTCCGTGCGTCTTTCTCTTCTTTTCATCTCAAAATAACTTCAAAACACTTAATAAATGCGATGAACATTGTGTGCCACGAGTCTTAAGTATATGGGAAATGATAAGCAAGGGGTTTCTCCTTGTTTTTCTAGAGTGTTTAGCGTACGTCCCATTTGAGGGAGATCATGCGACGCATTCACTCCTATATTATAGACTTTAGTCCAATGTGAATCTTTAATATAATCAATTCACTCCTCTAAAACTCACAAACAAATTCAAATCATTTTTATCCTTCAGGATTGTTTGTCAAACATTTTCAAAAAAAGTGCGTTATTTTTTTCGTTCTATCGCAAACAGGCATCGACCCTAACTGATGGAAAGGTAACTTAATGTCGCTCATAAAAAATAACAAGCAACCCGTGGTGAGCTGAACTACGGCCGCTCTGATTTCTCATGCCAGATGAGGATATGTAGGCACAAGACGACAATGTCTTGGTGAGCAACCTTCCCCTTTCACCCGTAGTTTTTCGAACTACGTTGACTCTAACTTTCCCATTACACGAGGGAATACGTAGGCACAGGGCGGAGATGCCTTATCGAGTCTCCTTTTCTTTTCCTGTTTTCGTTTCCGTTTAGCAGTAGGCTTTAGATAACACACACTTTGATTAGACAACAAGCATAGATCCTGTTGAGTACAACGGATGCGAGGGGGTGCTAATACCTTCCTCTCATATAACCGACTCTCAAACCCAAGATTTGGTTGCGATGACCTTGTCTTCTCCCTTTCTTCAGGTTTTCTTTGATAGTTTCCTTTCCCTATGTCGGGATAAATAACGTTTGGTGGCAACTCTTTTGTTTTTCTGCCAGGTATTTTTCGCAGTTGCGACAGCTGGCGACTCTGTTGGGGACTCTATTAACATCGACAATATTGACAACTAAAGAGAGAGCGAGAATGGGCACCTCCTTGCCATCTTCAATCATAGTAGCTTTATATTTGTAAATACAGCTTTGTTAGAATCATAAGGAGTAGGATTAGGCAGACAAATAATCAAACGAGATACAGACGAATTTCGACTATTATAAGTTATTTCAACCGGCTAAGGTATATTGAAATGAGGAACTATGACATCCACTTCTTGGTCAACATCAGCTCTTGCTCAAGTAATCTAAATAAGCCTCTGATCCAACATTTCTTGAAGATCCCTCTTCACCACATAGCATCCTTGAGGATATCTTGAACAAATTCAGCAAGCAGCATGGTCATGGTCATAATAACTCAGTCTATACAAATTGACATGAAAATCAACCAAAGATCTTTTAATCAAATTAACATTAAAGACATGATAGTTTCCAGGATAACCATCAACCATGTTCACATTGGCACCTCCATGGTCGGGCAGTGAGTTAGCTTGGACATTGGGTCCAAGATCCTTGAATGAATAAATACCACTTCGAATTAACCTCTGAACTTCAGTCATTAGTGCAAAACGATTCTTGATGTCATAACCAGGTGCCCCTTGATGATAAGCACAAAAATTATCAGATTTTACCATCAAGGGAGGTCTTTTGAAACAGCCGGTGGATCTCTAGTTTACATAAGCGTGGAGCATACAACATGGGAATCAGATCAAACTGAGCTTTCTTCTGAGTGTGGTTCTATTGATTATGTTGTTGATAAGTTCGTTGTTGAAATAGAGGTTGATAAGATGGAGTCACTTGAGCAACCAGAGTAGTCTTAATAACAAGTGTGACTGAGGTTTCTTGTTGCCTTCTACGCATTTCTTGAGAAATGACATTAGACTCTCCCTCTGTCTTTTTAGAAATTCCGCTCCCATATTTTTTAGGATTACCAGTAGAATTACCATCTTTAACCAATCCTCCTTCTTAGAATCCTTTTTCCAGATGCATACCCATGTTTACCATCTCGATGAAGTCACTAGGTGCACTAGCCACCACTCTTTCATGATAAAATGAACTCAGAGTTTTCAAAAATATCTTGGTAATCTCTTTGACTTCAAAAGAAGGAATAATCTGAGCGAAAGTTTCACGCCACCTCTGGGCGTACTCTTTGAAAGTTTCTTTCTCTTTTTGCGACATAACACGGAGTTGATCTCGGTTTGGATCCATATCCATATTATATTTTTATTGTCGAATTAACGCTTCCCCTAATCATTGAAAGTGGGAATCTGAGTATTGTCTAATCCCATGCACAATTTAGGAGTAGCGTCGATGAGGCTATCTTGTAAATAGTGGATTAGATGTTGATGATTATCTGTATGAGTGGACATTTTCCTTGCGTACCTCACAAGGTGACTTTGAGGACAAGTATTTTCCTTATATTTCTCAAAATTAGGGACTTCAAATTTGGCAAGAATATTCACGTTAGGAACGAGGCATAAGTTATGAGCGTTCTTCTTAAACAATTCTTTCCCTCTTAAATATTTGATTTCCTTCTGCATCTCTTGGAACGGGTCTTAAAATTCATCCATCCTTTCATAAACACCTATTCTTTTATTGGGCTCGGCATGAAAAATAAGCTCTTCAGTTTATGGAACGGTATGCACCACAGATGGAGAGACACTCATGGCAGATTGTATAGTAGAAACCTCAATAGCAAGTTTATAAACTTCAGTTACAAAATTCAATGGCAAGCCCCAATGATAACCATTGGGTATTTGATGTTGCAGAGCACTAATTGGGGCATAGAAATAGGGACAGACAGAACTTCATAAATTACAGTAGCTTGAGGTGAGTTGCCATAGGAGTGGATGGAGGATGAGGAGATTGATTCTGGAGAGCAACTAGGGATTCAACTAAAGCATTAAGTTTTTCCATCCCAACCCTCAGGGTTGACACCTCTTCATGGAGTTATCAATATTCTTGCTCTAGATGATCCATTTTCCTTTTACAGTTCGCTCGAGTGTTGTACGAGTGAGACAACTTGACTTCTGAGAATACCTTGAGAAAAGCAATAAGATATGTATAACTCTCAAAAGAAAGACCAAGTGCAAAATGATGCATGATATGCAACGCAAATGTTTTCATTTAGTTTTCAAGGAACTTTAAGATATCATAAGGTAATTGCAAATATTATAAAGAAATAACACTTTCGAAATACTGAAAAATTCTCAATTCATTGATAAAATTGGAAAGGATTACAATTTGAAGTACAAGTTTAAAAAGATCCTAAATATAAGAGGAAAAAGCTAGATCCAAAGAATTCTAAGGAACCACATCTGAAGATGACCCAACTCCAAGATGATACTTCCTTCTAAGCCTCTTGATCTCCCTCTCATAAGTATCCTTCATGGTAGCTTTCTCTAACACAAGCTGGTTCACAATGCCCTTCCAAGCACCTGAAGTAGGAGGATGAGGTGATAAAATACTAAAGGAAATTAAATCCTCTCTCTTTCTTTTCACATCATGTTGCTCAAGAAACTCTATCAAATCATCTTTGTCCTTCAAATGCTTCTGCAACTCCATCTTCTCAAGGTTTGAAGCATGAAATTTGTCTTCCCAAATATCCCTCTCCTGCTTCCTCTTGGCTAATGCTTCTTGAATAAAAGCTTGTAGTTCGTAGTTCGTGGTAAAAATAAAAAAAGAGTTTGTTTTGATTGATTTTAAATGGAAAAGATACTTTGTCATTTTAAGGACAAAACTCAATTAATCACCCACAAGTATGTGAAAATGGACCTTTGCATAACTATTAAGAATGGCTCCAACTTGGATAAAAATAAAAAAAAATATGCCATTAACTCTCTCAAGTGGAAAATAATCAACATCACTTCAAGCATTACTATGGGGATAAGAGAATTACATCTCAGCTATGAAAATGACTCATGTCTGATCTTTGAGAAAATAATTTGAAAGAAAAGTGCACAAAGGGCACAAAATAGTTAAAATGAGTTGTTTGTTTTTTAAGTCATTGGAAATAGTTTTGATATACTTAAGACGAAGTAGGATTTATTTCAGAAAAAAAAAGTTTGAAAATCACTTGACAAAGTCAAGGTTTATTGAGAAAATGGTTCGAATTTGAAAGCAAGAAGAGTTTGAAAAAGGGAGAAGATATTAAAAATTTAAGAAGGGGAGGACATGAAGAGATTATCCTAATAAAATCAATAAAGTAAAAGTGTGTGCAAGTGTACTAACCAGAATCTAGCCAACACTTGACAAAGGTCAAGACCAAAATCTCATTCCTTTGGAGTAAGCCACAAGCTATAAGCAGATAAACACAAGATGATCTAGATAAATAAAGTCTCATAGAACCAGGTAAAGCATCCAAGCTTGATTCAAGGCCATAGATATCAGAGGAACTCAAGGTCTCAAGTAAGGAATGGTATCAAATGAACTTCCAAGTTTTAGATAAGCAAACTCAAAGCACAGGAAAATCTAATTCTAAGTCCATAGGTCCAAATCCCCTCAATGCACAAGATAGTAATAATAGTCCAAGAGATTAAAGTCTTTTAGGGTTTTTTGCTTTATTAATTTATTTAAAAGAAAAGAAAAGTCCAAGTTGACAAAGGAAAAGGGGGTATAAACATAAACAATATGAGATGCAAATGCTAAAAGTAAAGGTAATATAAAGAGCAAGAAATTAAATGACATAAAAGTAAAGGTGCAAGAAAAGTAAACGGCATAAAGTAAAAGTTAGCACAATAATGTTGTTAGTATTAGTGTTAGAGTTAATTATCCGGTTCAAGACAAATTTAGCACTATGTTAAGAAATTATAGTACAATCTATTAGGAATATCATACTATGGGAGGCCGGTCAATAACATTTTACGTACCATACATGTTAGAGATATGATAAAAAAATTATACTCCTCAAACATGTAGCACAAGTAAAAACCAAGGAGGGATCAAACACTAAGGCAAGGAGATTGGTCTATTACATCAATCATCCTTCATGACAACTTAGGAAAAACTTATGCATCAATCTAAAGTACCTCCAATGATCATTGATCAATTGAAGGATAGATTTGAAATAATGAAAGTTCATCAAGTATCAATCCAAACATCATGCACAAGATGGACACCAAACCCTCCAATTAATCAAGAGAAAATATATTTAAAAAAAAGAAGGAGAAGGAAAGATGAAGAGAGAAACCAAATTGAATTAAGACTTAAGATCCATTTATCATCAATTTCAATCACCTTTCTTGGTCGATTAAGGCACTAAACCTATCATCAACCAAAAGCACCAAGAATGAATCAAATATTTATTTAATGGTAGATTTGAATTGGTGAAGATTCATCCAACCTCATAAACACCCAAAGTCCATTGAAATTGAGAAAAAATTTGATTAATAAACCCAAACCAAGGCAACAACTAGCAACCAAGCTAAAACGTGAAATTAAACAAATAAAAATGCATGAAAAAGATTTTAAAAAGGATTTCTATATGGAAATTAAAGAGAAAAACAAGATAAAGCCTATAAACAACAATTTAATTCTCAAGAAAAATAAGGTAAGTCAAAAATAAGTCAAGGATTACATAATATTTTTTGGAGAATTTAAAATTGTATAAAGTATTTATTAGCAAATAAAATCCATGAAAAATGTGAAAAATAATGAAAAATGGCAAATCATGAAATTAAGATGTGAAAAAATACACATAAGATAGAAAATATTTTTTAAAAATTATGAAAAAAATTTGGAGTAAAAAAACTTAAGTGAACTATTAAAAAAATAAAAAAATGGAACAAAAATTCACAGCCATCATATCTGATCTAAGGCTAAGGATCAAACATGCGTGTATCCATCAGATTTCATTTAAAATTGATCCAAAGGTCAAGATCAAAAGAAACACGATGAACCTTAAGTAAAAACACACACTGGATCATTTTTAAAATAAAACAACTTTAGGCCGCCATGAGAGCACCTCTGGTCATCTTCTCTGGTGAGTTGCTCACTGGAGCTTAGCATTTTGCAAGCTTAGGTCAAAAAACCACCACCATTTTGACCATTTAATCAGTGGGAACTCAACCTCATGCTTCATTTTCATTGATTGAAGGTGAGTAGAGAGAATTTGAAGGAAACTCGGTGAAAAGTGAAAATACGGTTAGGGAAAATGATCATAGAGAGTGAGGCTACATCGTGGTAACTTATTTGAGTCCAAAAGATGCTCATAACTACCTTATCTAAATGAAAATCGGAGGTATTGAAAGATGGATATGGTTAGAGCACTTTAGTGAGTCTTAGAACATGGTATTTGTTTCAAAAGCTTCAGAGGAGACCGAAGGAGCTAATGGAATCAAGAAACCTGATTAAAAGAGCTTAGAATTTGAAAACAAAAACTCAAAAATTTAGTGCAAAGTAGGAGCTCGAGTAGAGGTTCTGGGCGATTTCTAAGCTTACCATTCAATGCAAATGATTGCTCTATTTATATCTGAGGTGAATGGAGCTTGTACATATGAAGAATCGTTCCAAAATGTGTGAATCATGAGTAAACAAAGTGTGATCATTCTTGGATGTGAAGTCAGCCAAAACGCATTGCATTCCCTCCCATTTTTGGTTGTTTTGCATCACAAATCATCACTTAACATTGTCAGGTACTAACCACATGTGAACATTGGCTTCAAATTGAGAATTGTATGAATTTGCAAGACTGATCATGACCAAAATTCAGTGCCATGGGATCAAGTTCAAACCATTGGGAAATTGTGTACACTTAACCTTTGATCCTCATTCCTTTTTCCAAATAATAACTTCATATCATAGATTACAATGCAAAAATAAAGGTTCCATTTGGATGCTTGAATAGAAAATTAAGAGCTTGCAAAGTTGGCACGATGACCTATAATCAGAGGTCAAGAAAATTCTAAGCCCAAAATAACCTATAATGTCTTCAAACGTTTCATGCCTTTTCAAGCATAATTGACCTTTGATCCTTGAAATAAACTTGTAGAGGGAATCAAATAGGATAATTTTCAAACAAGTGATTCTAATCACAAGAAAGGGAGTTAAGTTTTGATATTTGAATTTCAATTTTGTTTATAAAAACTATTTTTTTAAAATAATTTATATTAGAAGTAAAGATCCAGCAACGAAAAAGATAAATAACATAATTATAAAGAGATAGAGTAAAAAAAAGATTACACTAGAGAGTATCTCGCTTCAGCTTTAAACCATGTGGCATACTCCAATCCCTAAGATTTTCCTCTTAGATTTTCGCTAAAACAATAACATGCGTTTTACACATGATCACCCCAACCACCTTAAACATTTTTAGCTTTTGCACTAGATCTACCCAACAATAAAAAAAAATTCTTTTTACATGTTTAGCTTGCAATCTTCTGTAGTACCCTAATTTTGTTCGGATAGGTTAAATCATTTTCTCAATTTTTATCACTTATTAATCTCTTTAGTTTACCTCTAAATATTAAAAAAATAGTCTTTCATATTCATTTATCACTAGATTCACCATTATTTTTAATCCCATTATAAAATAAAATTAAAAATTATTTAGCATATTTAGTTTTTTCTAACAAATCACAAAAATTTGAATTTGAATCTCAAAATTCTAAATAATAAACATGTTGTGCAAGTGACTCCAAGCACCAGAGGATGGAGGAGGGTGGTGGTATTCGAAAAACGTGATTAATTTAAAGGTGTTATTGCTGAAAAAGAAATTTCTCTTAGTATTTACAAAATTAGAGACAATAGCAACAAAAACAAAATAATACAGTAAAGTAAATAACAAAATCTAAATAGATAAGCGTTAGAAAGATGGCAACCTAGAATTATCCAGTTTCGGTTGAATGTTAGTTTAGTCCTGACATCAAGAGATCTTCTTGAAATTTCACAATAATATTAAGATTTTATAGGTTATTCCCACAAACCCTTGATACAAGCGAATTGAGAGATTTTACAACGGATTATCCTCCCAACCCAAATAGAGTTTTTTCATGGGATGAACTCACAAATCGAGTAGAGATTTCACCGGCTAATCTCAATAATCGAACAAAACTTTTGCAGGCTGAGTTCTATAACCAAATCGAGACTTTCTAATGTTTGATCCCAGGAAAAAAAATCAATTCTTCAAGAATATCTCATTCTTGGAAGTAACAATGGCACGAAACCAATACAACTCTTTTCTCACAAGTATTTTTCACCCACAAGGAACAAAGACAAATTTTGTGAAAGAAAATATTTAAAGAAAGATAAGAGAAAGATAAATTGTAAAGAATTTGGAAATCTCGGAATTATAGTGTGAAAGAAGTGAGGATAAGCCTCCTTATATAGGAAAATATATGTCTTAAAATTGAAACAATCCATATGCCTGAATTAATGACCTAATTGATTAGGTTAATCGTTTGACTTCCTCGAATAATTATTTGTTGAGACCTAAAATGAAAGAGTTTTGATATATAGATTTATTACCAATCATTAAGAGATTAACATAATCGAGTATAGACTCTATTAAGTTTCGTCTAATTTATTATGAAAATTATCTAATCGATTAGACAATTAGGAAAAGTCTCCTAATCAGACAAACACTCCCTTAAACAATATGATAGACCTTAAAAATAATTTTAGGTAATTTATTAAGTAAATAAAGGATTTAAAATAATTTTATATGTGTATGTGAGTTTCCTTATTAGCTTAGGATTTAGTCTCCTACTTTTAAAAGACTTTCGTCACTCAGAAAGACACGACCAGACAAGCTTTCACACACTTTTTCGCTTTTACAACTCCAAAGCTTTCAATTTCCTTTGCCAAATATATCAATCATATAATCACTTAACAAGAATAATGAATCTTCTACTTGATATGGCTAGAGATGCTTTCAAGTCAATCACTATCATCAAAGAGTTATGAAGATATCACCACTAACTTTAACATTCATCAATGTTGTCCTCATTAAAATACTAAGAAGGTTGTCAGTATTATGTTCATCAGCTTCATACCTACAATCACATAGATCCACAAAATTTTCACCCTTTAACCTTGCTTAAATACAAGTTATAAGGTTTACCAAAGGTAATTTTCAAAATTCGCCTAAAAGCATCATCCTCTTTGGTGATAATTTAATTTATTTCACTTATCGCTTTCACTCTTTTGCCTTGTCATTTAGGTGATTCTTGTGTCACCTTGCATGTTGCATGTAGATGAAATAAGGACCAATTTTCACAACATATTTTCTTCTCATAAATCTAAAATTCTCTACTTCCCATCACTATCTCAAACACTATAAAGTTTTATCACTTCCCCACTCCAAACCCTAACATTTTATTATAAATAAAGGTCATTTTGTGAGAAAAAATGACTAAGTTTTTGAGAGTGTAAGGAAAGGCTGGGAGAGAAAAAGCAATTCCTTTATAGTGAAAGTTGAGAAATTCATTTTTGGTCTTGAAAATAGCACCAAGATCCTCCATCTTCAAACGTTTTTTTGTTGGTGACTATCCTTCCACATCTTACATCTTTTTCTTTTTGTGTTTTGTAGAACTTTGTTTTTGCTATAATATCTTGTGTTATTGATCTTTATTATGTTTCATATGAACTGCAAATTGATCAATCGTGTTTGTGTATTGTTAGAATACATGTGTAGTGTGTACTAGGTGTGAATTAGATGTGTGTTGTTGTTTGTGTACTAGAAAGACACTAATTACATGTTGTGACCAAAGGTTATCAAATGTACAAGAAATCTTCTACTCAAGTGAAACGTTTTTTTCACATACATTTGCATTATTGTTATAGCACCTAACATCAACTAGACACATCGAGACTCTCTGTTCCTAAATTACAAACTTAAAAAGGTAAGCAAATTTAACACGTGCATTAAACTATCAATCAAATCGGAGTAGTTAACTATAGTATTCACTCCTTTTTACCAGTGCACATAGGAGATGTCTTTCGTCTTTTGTTATAAAAAAATAAATGAATGAACAGAATCAGTCTTAGAATATTCACATTTAAATAACAAACACAAAAGTTCAGAGTTCAGTGTGCTTGTACATGGCGCAGACGATGCTTCAACCGCATGTCCGCAACAAGGCAAAGACTGACGAAACAACAGAGATTCACATGGCAAGGGATTTGACTCATGTTGTCCTAACTTCTTTTGATTCCTTTTGTCTTTTTGAACGTGACGCTTTATGAAGCTAGATACAACTGTAAAACCTACACTATAACTAATTAGTTAAGTAATCATCACTTTCAGTTCTATATTTAAACTGATCAATAGGGAATATTCTAGCTTAAACCATAGGAGTATACTACAAAAAATGGGATACTCAAGGATTCTCTGCAGATTTGCGGCTTGCCCAAATTATATACTCTTTTGTTTTTTCAAATATTAGCTAGGAAATAAGAAAATAACTTGGCCTATTTAAATTAGAATTTTTTATTCATAAATATATAATTAAATAGGCAATAGTCAATGTTAATTCTAGAGTACAGTAATGATAATAAAAAAGTTAAATAATAAAGACAACAAATTTTTTAAGTAGAAAATTTCTCTAAAAATAAATAAATAAAAATATCGGAACTTAGTTTATTAAAACATTTTACTATGTAAAATAATAGATAGGTAATAGTAAACTTTATAAATGGTGAAAAACTAAACAACAAATCATACTTCAATAAGAATGAGTATATTAAAACAATATTAAGAGAACGTTCTTAGATATACATAAATATAATTAATAAATTGATTGAATCAACATATTAGAATTGTAAACCTTCTTCTGCTAGGGGATTTAAAATCCCTTTGTGATTTCTCATGGACATGGGCCAAAAAAAAGGAACTAAGCCCATATTCTATCAACATTTTATTTGTTTTCCTTTCTTAAATAAATGGTGGATATCATTTTAAGAGAGATGATCTAACAAACTTCTTCCTCACAACTCAAATGGGATGAACTTGTTCCGTCATACCCGCCTTCTTTTTGGTGTTGATCATATTTTTGATAAGCAAAATTTTTGTCTATCATATATAAACTATTTTCGCCGGTATGAATTTTTTAAGTGAAAACAATTTTGTCACCAACGTCTCTTAAATACAATGATATCAAACTTCAATTTGCTTTAATCTAAAATGAAATGTCAGGTTCTTATCAAGATGAATTGCATTCTATCTGTTAGAGAACAATAAAACTTTTATTATCAATACCTAACTCTTGTAGGAATTCAATCATCCACAAAAACTCTTTAGATACTTTAGTTGTTGCAATATTCTCAAAATCAGTAATAGATAAAACAACTCACTTTTGTTATCATACAAACTTTTATTATCAATACCTAACTCTTGTAGGAATTCAATCATCCACAAAAACTCTTTAAATACTTTAGTTGCTGCAATATTCTCAAAATCAGTAATAGATAAAACAACTCACTTTTGTTATCTTGATTTTTATTACATTGCTACTGGACTAAAATTATCATGTATCTAGAAGTAAATTTTCCAGTATCACCAGTCATATCTACAAATGTGTATCCATTTAATATGTATTCAACACTCCAAAGGCATTAGCACACTCTGGAAGTACCTTTAAGATATCTATAAATCAACTTCATTTCTTACCAATGGTCTTTTTTAGGATTAGAGAAAAATCAATTAACAACACCAACATGAGATATATACCATTACTACAAAAAGGACATTTCATCATGGTTGAAAAAAGGGATACAATCATAGTGTATGAACCATAGTAAGGCAAGGTGTGATAGTAAGTATGTTGATTTCAACCACAAGTTTGTGATTCTTATCAAAAACTAGGAAGTGCGCTACATAACACCACAATCATGTTAAACAACCCTGGTGAAATATATATATATATATATATATATATATATATATATATATATATATATATATATATATATATATATATATATATATATATATATATATATATATATATATATATATATATAGGTCGCATGTTCGATTCGTAGTAATACCATGGTATATAATATTTAGCGCATCACTTTTCACCACGGTTGTCAGGTTAACTGTTGTGATATACATTGTTTTTTTAATATACCATATATGTCTCTTTTTTAGTACATGTATTGTATACCATATTTGCTACCACAAAAACCCTCAAATACACAATTTTTTCTAATCAAAATATGGCTTAAATTGCTTATATGTATACATTATATGTAACCACCAAAATATGACTTCAATATAGTCCAAAAATGTTAAACAACTCTAAAAATTATTAGATAAAACCCAAAAATATTGCAAACATATATTACAAAATCAATCTCATGACTCTGCCATATATAGCACATTTAAGCAAGATGCATAACGTATATGAATGTCTTTAAAGTCTTCTAGTAAAAATGGTGTAGTAACGATAAACATCTATAAAATATTTTTGAATGAAATGGAAGATCACTTGATTTGAAATAATAACAAACTTTTATGCATACGGTATAAATCGTTAGTAAGTTATTATGTGTGTGTGCGTGTGTGTGTGTGTGTGTGTGTGTGTGTTCCCTAAAATAAAAAATGTTGGTAGAGTCAATGTCTAACATGTGTTTCATGATATATAACCACAATTGTATCCTCCTTTCTATTTTCTCGTCTTAAAATCTAAACATTACATGAATATATAATCACACATCTAATTATAGATAAATGAATGTCACAAATAATTCACTTACCAAAGAGATACAAAATGCAAATCTTTTATTTCTAACTTCGTTCAACACATTGTGTCGCTCCACAACTCTGTATATTGAAAATAGTTTAACATATTACAGGTTAAGATAATTTCAAAGTAAAAGAAAATATTACTAAAAGTCTTATAAAATATAAACATACATAGCAAGTAGACGTCCCATATTTAATTCAAGTGGTTTGTCTAAGGACCACACCATATATACCATATTCGTTAGAAGAGAGATGATAATCAATTGCCAATTACCACGAAGTGAACACAAGCATAATTTGTATTTGATAAAACATGGAAACTAATTATAATAGAGAAATCAATTTCAAAATTACTCAGAAATGGATAAATTGTGCTAAATAACAATCGTCATTCTCGTATCTTAACCATGATGATATAAATGAATAGTAAATGGGCCTAAGAATGCATAAATATCAAATTTATTTAAGTCTATTCAAACAAGATTCATGTACCTAAATGGTTAAACAAAATTCAAAAAATAAGACAGTTTTAACATTAAAATTACAGATATGCACAAATTTAAAATTGACATTTATTTGAATAGAAATGGTACTTACGTGCACCACAACTGTAGTATCCCCATGTCCAATCACTCATTTCCAAAAATAAAATACTTTATATTTTTAGGATCAATATAGAAAACCTCTAGCTCTCGATCATAATCTAATTGAAAAGGAATTAAATCTTTAAAATTTATAATGTAACATACCAATTTTCTTATAGAATCGTTAGAAGAAATCATCATCTTTTTATGGGTATGGGTATAGGCAGCTAAATAAATTCCATTTATGCTCGCACCGCCTAAAATAACTCTTTCAGGAAACTCATCAACATCATTTGTAATCGGTTGGCTAGTTACACCCACCGGTGTCAATTTCTACATCATAAAAAGAACAACATGTTATGCATAAACACTATTTATTATATAACAACACAATATAATCAAGAACCAAAACACTATGTTCACACACCTCATAAAGCTACTCCCATTATTTCTTGCACATTTCCCATTCTTATGTTAATGCATCATGCAACTTCTTACCGTACATCTCCTCTAACTCTTTCTTTTGAGATTCACGATCATGTGATAATTTATCTTCCAACTCTTTCTTTTGAACATCACGTTCGTGTGCTAACTTCTTATCAACGAGCTCATTCATCTCTTTATTTTTCAATTCTTTACTATTTCTCGATGTATCAAAGAATAATCTCAGGTCGATGCCTTCTCCCACACCACATACACGCCCATCATGCTCCTTCATTTTGATTGCCTTTACTAATATATCATGTCCTTTTTGTAGAACAAAGGAACCTTGATTGGCCATATCAACCAACAAATCCTACATAACATGAATAAGATATCATTACCAAAGTGATTTAATTTATATACAACAAAGAATAAACATAACAAATCCTACATTTAATATTTTAATTGAAAAAAATCTACTTACAATTTTCTCAGCGAATGCACGTGAGGCAGCTGAAGTTAACTCTCTAGTTGGTCTTATTCTAGTCCTTTTCCAATTCTCATGTCTTGATGGTGTAGATGGACTACCGTCACAACTCATGGAGTCCTCATCTACCATTTTTTCATTAATCAATAATTCCTAAAGTTTATTGTAACCCCACGAGACAATATATTATGATATTTATTTGTTTTCTTGTTTAGATTTCCTGATTCACTTTTATCCTATTATAAATATATATAAAATTTTAATTTGCATGGCTGTATATATAAAGCATAAGCATAAAATTATAATTCAGAAAATAAGATTATTATTAACCAAGAATTCAGCACAACTACGAGACTTGACAAACTTTTCACAAATCATGTCAATAAAACTATATTTTACAGTTCGATACTCACGATCAGGCTTAGGTTTCGTAATTTAGTGACCTGTGACCTGTGACTTAAATCCCCTCCAGCGCTCACCAGCATAATTGATCCACTATTTCTTCAACTTATCATCATCAGTAAACACAAAAGCTGACTATTGTTACATCAATATGCGTGCATTAGTAATTATATATCAAATTATGCATGTAAATAAATACTATCAAATCATGTAACAAAATACTATTAAATTCTCCTTATACTTGGATCCAATAATCTATCAAAATATTCACTTTTCTATGTCCAAGGAACACAACATAGCCCATAAAAATGGAGAATGCTCACCATAACAAGTCCTAGTTATATCATTAAACATGATCATCAACCTATTACCCGAGTTATGGACTTTTGTTAGTTTATCCAACATTGTAGCACCTCCTTCTTCTCTCTTTTTAACTCTTTAGTATGAGTTTCATTTGTATGGGTTTTATAATCGCTAGATGAATAGTTCATATATGTTCAAAACAACAACAAAAGAAGAACAACATCATAATGTTAAACCAATCTCAACAAAAACATATATATATATATATATATATATATATATATATATATATATATATATATATATATATATATATATATATATATATATATATATATATATATATATATATATATATATATATATATATATATATATATATATATATATATATATATATATATATATATATATATATATATATATATATATATATATATATCCTCAAACATGCATGCAATAACATAATTCAATTCATTCATCAACAATAAGAATAATTACCTTGAAGACATGTTTGAAGACATGTCAAAAATCTATTATCTTCAACTAGAACCACTTTGATCAAATCCAAACTCTTTCATCTATCCTCTAACCCTATAATACTATTTCTACATATAACCATGAATATAAATGTGTCTTATACACCATTTTCTTACCTAAGTCTATGTTCATTGGTTTATTCCTTAACAACAATAACATAAACAACAACAAAATAAACATTCAACCACAAGATCAACAACATAAACATCAACAACAACAACAACATAAACATAACCATTTAACCAAAACAACAACAACAACAATAACAACAACAACAACGATAGCAACAACAAAAACAATAATAAAAATGACAAAAGAATACAAAAAAACAACAACTACAACTACAACATAAACATTCAAGACCAACAACAACATTCATGATTGATATTTTACTCTACATGCATGGTAGAGAAATTTTTTGTACCAGAAACGTGATGAAGAATTCAAATAGCTAAATAAAGTGAGTTTTATCCTTATTTTTTCTAAGTTTCTACATTTTCCTCCTTCGTTATTTTTTAGTTTTTCTTTGCTTTATATGTTGATCAAATAACGATATCGATGGTGATTTTCCACATTCACTGAAGAACGATATTGATGGTAAAGATATAATTTTGAACAAGTTAAGGATGAAACAAATGATGGTTCTTTTACTTAATGGAGATGAAAAAATGGTTAGGGTTCAGGTGGTTTCTCAGCGCTGAATGTGTTTTTCGTTTCGTAAGGCTATGACATAGAAATAACAAGCTAAGTTGTGTTTCTTAAATAAGAATACAACATTTCACCGGGCATCTTAAACCAACGATGGTGATATTTTATTTATTTAATTTTATTTTATAAAAAGTGTCAGTTTTTAAGCATTTTAAAAAAAAAGGAAAATATATCATCACGATTGATTTAACCAACCATAGTGAAATCAAAATTATTTGTAGATTAAAAATAAATCAAAACGAAAGGCGCCATTATAAAAAAAGAGGTAAACCATATCACCATGGTTGAAATATCTAACCAGAGTGAAATTCATATTATATTTAATGAATAAATAAATCAAAATGAAATGTGCTACAATAATATTAAAGAAATCACAAATATGTTGGCATTGAGAATTGAATCCATGACATTTAGGAACTATCACTACGACTTATATATGAAACTGTGGTAATATGTAAACTATTTGTAATTAAAATTAAAAAAAAAATTGATGGCACCTGAATTTATAGATATCACCACGGTCCTTCAAATGGTCATGGTAAAATGGGCGTCGTAATTTATACTTTTTTTAGCGGTGACAGTCTTGTGCATGTCATAACATACATATAACTACAAACCACATATCCATAAATAAACCTTCTTCATATTATCTATGTATTCTTCAATTGTAAGAGTTTGCTCAAACCCAGTTTGAAATTACTAGAAATAAGAGTACTCAAATTTTGAATTGCTCGTGTTAAATCTAAGTAACAACTTCTCAATGCAATTATGTTGAAACAACCATAATTTACCATTATTCTTGTCACCAGAAAATCTATTTCCAAAGATTTGTTCTTTAGGATCCAAACCCTTCATTCTAAAAGACTTGGTTAACTCTGTTAGCTAGGATTTTCGACAGGGTCAAATCTCAAACACAATGAGAAAAAATTTAGGAAAAGTTGAAAGGCTAAAAGGGCATTTCGACGCAGTTTTCTAGTCGAGGAGGTCAAAGTATTAGAAGTGGGATAGAGATTGGGATTTAGTATTTTATCAAAAGAGATTTTCTTCAAGATTTTGAAGGCTACATTTCTTAGGATTTTAGCTTCATTTGAAAGCAAGACACGCCGATAAACAATAGTTCGCGCGAGGAAATAATTTCAAATTAAGTAACAATTTTTTTTCTTATCCAAAGGAAAACGTTAAAGACATTTCATAGGTGAAAAATCATGCAGCAATTACGTATCGGCTTTTGAAGAGAAGAATGTTACAAGCAGTTATTTTACATTAGTATAAATAGGAGTACTAGTGTTAGGATTCGGGGTATTGTGTTGAGCTTAATACAAAAACTCACAAACTCAAAGTACCCAAGAGAATTGAGAGACGAATTATCTCTATTAAATGTATGATTCCAAACACCATTTCATTTAAATATAATTTTTTACTTTAATTTATTTGCAATCTTGCTTTCAAATCATTGTCATTTTCTTTTCACTTCACATTATTTTTCTTTACAAAGTTTCTTACTTAGTTAGTGTCGAATTCTTTTACTTTTCCAAACAATCTACTTCAAAGTTACATCCCTTTTACTTAAATATTTCGATCACGTCGAAATCCTTTACATTTTTACATAAAACTCATAAAGATTTTATGCACTAAGTCCTAGGATTGTCTAGTCGATCCTGCAAGTAACCTTTCATTAGAGACTAGTGTTGTTTACTAAATTTCATTGTAAAAAAATTGGTACGCCCAATAGGACTTTGTGCTATAACTTTTTCTTTACTTTAGTTTTCTTTTACAAATTATTCCAAATAATGTTTTTTTATGATGAAACTTTCACCACAGACAATATAAAACCGAGGGTGTATGTAACTGGAGCGCCTTGTTTTATTTTTTTAAAAAAAATAATCTGTTACTCGGTTTCATGAAAAACCGACATAAATATATGCTCAGGGTTTGAGATTCGATTCCTAACTCCTGCAATTTTATGTATTATATGGAATAAAAAAGAAGCCTTTAATTTTTAAAGATTTTACGTCGGATATGTTACCTCTTTTTTCATTAAAACCGAGATACATACTCTCTAATTTTTTATTCTTACTGGAACCAAAAAGCGCCTTTATTTTTTAAATATTTTTTTATTCTTTTTGTAACCAAAAAGGCGCCTTTATTTGTATTCACTCAGTATTTACCTCATTCACTTCTTGAGCCCTACCGAAAGAACACTTCTTCTTCAGCCAAAGAAAAATGCTTATTCTCCAAGGAGCCCTAGCAAATGAAAAACCTCTCTCACCGTTATCTTTGGTATGTTATTATTGTTGTTGTTGTTGTTCTTGTTATTGCTTTGGTTCATTATTGTTGTTCTTATTATTCTCTATTATTGTTGTTCTTGTTATTCTGTTTATATTTTTTATTGCCTCAGTGTCTACCTCATTCACTTCATGAGCCCTAGCGGAAAAACACTTCTTCTCTAGCAAACGAAAGAAAACTTATTCTCCAAGGAGCCATAGCAAATGAAAAAACAGTCTCACAATTATTCTCTCATATGTTATTATTGTTGTTGTTTTTCTTGTCTTTACTTTGGTCCATTATAGTTGTTCTTATTATTCCCCACTATTATTGTTGTTATTGTTGTTGTTGTTGTTGTTGCTATTGTTGTTGTTGTTTATGTTGTTGATGAAAAGTTTTATTTTTGTTGGATGTGTACTATTTTTTTTCATTTTTACATTGATCAAAAGGAAAAAGTACAAGATTCTTGGATTACATAACTTTTTCCACATCAAAACTATATCCTTCATCACTACAGGAATCTTCCCAATCTACGACTCGCTCCTCACTACCCTCATCTGAGTCATAGTAAACAATCTTCATTGAAACCTTTCTCTTCTTCTTCTTCTTAAAAACCTTCTTCTCTTTCTTGGCCTTCCTCAACAGTAACTTATATTGAGATAATGCTCTTAGCCTTCTCATATGGAGAACTTACATTGCTAGGAAGTTAAGAAGAGTAGGTTGAAGATAAGGAAGTTCAGTATATGAAAATGTGGATTTATAGAAGAGGTTGAGTGACTCAAGCACCGCTTATGGAAGATGAAACATCTGGTAATTTAATGCTTGCAATGATTACTTGTGATGGTTGATATTATTGAAAGATGTGTGACTATCTTGAGAAATGAAGAAAATTTTTAATAATTATAGGCATTTCTCTCTTTTGGGAAGAATAAAGGTTGTTCTTGTTTATTTATCAGAATTCAATTTTTCCCACATACTTTTCATTTGGAAAGAGAGTAATGCATCGAATCTTTGAAAATGGTTGTCACGTATGCCTAAGTTTTTTATGTCACTGATCCTTCTAACACTAGATAGTCAATTGTTCTTCAAAGATAAACATCTTCCCAATTGTACTGATGAAAATTAAGATTTTAACTATGAGACACCTTATTTAGCAACACATGTACGTCAAGCATCTGAAGTAAATGATTCAGATGATGTGCATGCTATACGCCGTGATTATGAAGAGGGGATATGGGAAAACTAGTAAGTAACTATTTTATATCCCTTTGAAACTTATAATTAATTATTTTACTCCTTTTTAATCATTGTACTATATATTTCAAGTTTTTGTTGATTGAGATAATTAATTTCAAATGTTTTAGTTTTGATGTAAAATTATAAAGTGAGTGTCATTTCGGGTTTGCATTTGGTTTAATAAATGAATATTTATGGTACATAGTTTCAGATTGAGAAATTGACAAAATGTACAATGTTCCTGTTTCAGGAATCTGCAAAATATGGTTCTACATTTAGGAATATGGTTATATAATATAGGTGCGAATGACAGTAAAAAAAACTTATCCCCTCGGTGTTTAAATAAAATCGAGGTGATAACATTGAGATATTACCTCGGTTCTACAAAACACCGAGTGTTAATATTGGGCGCGCCATCTATTTTTGAAAATAATAAAAAGGCTAATGCAGGGGATCAAACTCACGACCTTTTAATTTCTAACACCGGTTTTAGAATCGTCGAGGTGACAAGTGATTGATTTTATGTCGCTCTTTGTTACCTCTCCTATGTAGCTGAGGTTAATTGTATTTTGCGGCCGACATTACGTGTGTTATTTGTAGTAGTGATGAATGACCTTCATACTAACATTTTGACATATAGTGACAATTCAATGGCCACTACGCCATCATACAATCCTCATAACTCCTTTGCAAAGACCATAAACAATATGGTTTGGCCAGGAGGGATAAGTTATATCCCTCAAATAACAGCATCATTAAATACGACTTTTATGATGGCTATGAGGCAATAGATGGATGAAATAAATCTTGATATGTTTAATACTTTGACCCAACAAATGGGTATAATATTTAATCCTTTAATTACAAATGCTAACCAGACATATGAGTTATTGGCTAATAAGATGGGTCGAATAGCCGATTTTTTGGTACCCCTTAAGTCCAAGCTCGACGAACCTAAAAAATATAAAATGTTAGGCAAGTCAAACCGCTCTTCAGAGACATTATCAATTTGAAAACTTTGGGGGGGGGGATGAAGTTAAAATATCTTCAAACTTGTAAAATTCTAAGTTTTATGAAATTTTTTAAGCCTTTGAAGTTTTGGCCATCGACCTAATGTCAGACAATGATTGGAGAAAACCCATTGTTGAATACTTGTGAAATCTAATAGGAGCGAGAGATTGAAAGACCAAGTATCGGGCCATGAGCTATGTGATTATGGCAAACAAGTTGTTCAAGAAAACCCCCCAAAGGAATTCTTCTTAAGTTTCTTAGAGAAAATGAAATGTGCTTATAAATTTTTGAGGTATATAGATGATTATGTGGCTCTCGTTAAGTAGGACATAAAATGAAGTAATTGTTGTTTCGACTGGGGGTTTACTGGTCAAGTATGCTCAAAGATTGCATAGACTTAGTCAAAGGTTTTCAAGAATGTCAAAGACATTCGAGTATTTAGCAAGTGCCTCTAAGTGAGTTGCACTCAATATTTAAACCATGGTATTTTAGAGGATGAGCTTTGGACATAATAGACAAAATTAAGCCCTTATCATCAAAAAGGCATAGATATATTTTGGTGGGGATATATTATTTCACTATGTAGATAGAATCCATTCCTTTTTCTAACATCGACCAAGAAGCAGTGATTAGTTTCATTCAAAATCATATTATATATAGATATGCAATACCTAAGACTATTACCACTGAACAAGGCTCATTATTTATAGGGCATGAAATTATAGAGTTTTCCTCAGAAATATGGTTTAAGTTATTAACGTCAACGCCTTATTATTCCCAAGCTAATGGTAAAGTCGAAGTGGCCATGAAGATTATAATCGATTTAATTAAAAGGAATTCAGGTCAAAACCCAAAAAATTGGCAAGAAATTTATACCAGGTGCTTTAGGCATGTCGAAATTCAACAAAAGAGTCGACTAATTCTACACCATTTTGACTTACGTATGGTCATGATGCAGTACTCCCTCTAGAGATACATTTACAATCAGTCAGAGTTCAAAGGCAATTTGAAATTCCAACTGAGTTTATTGGGGTATGATGCTGAATAGTTTAGTTGATTTAGACGAAGAAAGATTGGATGCTCTAGATGTCTTGATACGTCAAAAAGAGAGAGCTTCTAAGGCTTATAATAAGAAAGTCAAGTCAATAAAATTAATGTTAGGAGACTTAGTCTGGAAATTCATCTTGCCCATGGTTAAATATTAAAAAAAAAAAGTAAGCTGTCATAAAAAAGGCATAAAAGCCTTAGAAAAAAAATAAGAATGCAAGTATTAAAAGGGAAAAGAGGTTTTAAGATTTTCATATTGAACTCTCACTACATCTAGTTGACAATCAACTTGTGAGAAAGTAGAGGCAAGGCCTTCAATCTCATCATCCAAATTACTAACATTCTCAAGAGCCTAGACCCTGATCAAGGCTTCCGCATCCAATTGCTCTCAAATGACCTTTTAATGTTTAGTTTTTGTGCGTCCATCTTCTTTCACCTTCAAGTGTAATGCCTCAATTTATTTTTTCCATTTGAGAATGTTATCATTCAAAGCAGCAACATCTATATCTTCTTGGCAAAGGGTATCTTCCAAATGTTCATCTCGACTGTTGAATTCACTGGCCATACTCCATTCCTTCGACAGGGTGTAGTATGGTGGTAGGAGGGAAAAATTCTCTCAACCTAACATCATCCACTAAAGGGTCAGGTAATGGAACCATAAGTGCGTGAAATTTACCATAAATTGAGTAAGGAATCAATATCGGGGATTTGTAGATGCGAAGCTTTTCTAATTGATTTTGTGGATCTGGGACATACTCTTGATTTCCAACATGAATGGTAGATTTCATCCTGGTAGCAAGAGGCAAAGAATCCTTGGATTCTTTTGAGATTTTTGATTTTAAAGATGTAGTCATTATTGTAGAGGATAAATTGGGGGTTTGAGGAAGAACTGTTTTAGAGGAAAGTTTGTGTAAAGGGAAACAGAAAAAGAAGAAGAATTATGGAAGATCAATTTATGAGGAGGGAGAAAGATTCTCCAGTTTTGCTTTTTTGACAAATGGTGCCAAGTTTTTCTAACATGTGCTAAGTTTTTAGAGAAAACATGCAACATTTTCGTCTGCATAGCCATTCCATCCTAAAAAAGTGAAACCATGATTAAAGTTATGGGGATTACACATTTTCGAGGTGACGGTTGATGGAAAGGTCATGATGTCAATGGCATAAGCTCACTAGGTGAAGCAGCGTCAAGGAAAGTAAAAAACATCCATATCTTCTTTTAGTAGAAAGTGGCATTTGGGGGGGGGGGGGGGGGGGGGGGGCGGAGGGGTTTATTAGTTGATATTTTTGACAGGTTCAAATCTCAACACAATGAGGAAAAAAACATAGGAAAACTTGGAAGGTTAAAAAGGTATTTCGACGCAGTTCACCATATGAGGAGATCGAAGTCTCAGATGTGGGATAGATATTTGTACATAATACTTTCCCAAAAGAGATTTCCTCCAATACTTTGACGGTAACAATGCTCAGGATTTCAACTTCATTTAATAGCAAGACACGTCGACAAGGTGCAGTTGGCATGGGGAATTAATTTCAAAGGGACGCGTGGAAGACATTTTAGAGGCCAAAAGCATGCGACAATTATGTGTCTACTTTTGAAGAGAAAAAGGTTATAAGTAGTTATTGTATGCTTAAGTTATTTTGATCCCAGTGTTATTACATCTGTTTTGAGATCTGGTATCTGCATGCCAAAATTTCAATTGGTATTAGAGAAGGTCACCCTGTTTTGTTTTTTGGGTGAGCTCCAGGGAGTTTGTATTCTGGTAGTATGGACAAGGAAGGATGAGGAACTATTTACATTCCCCCAGTCTTAGTGGCACTAATTGTGATTATTGGAAGGCACGTATGGTAGCTTTCTTAAAATCTATGGACAACAAAACTTGGAAGCCTATCATCAAGGGTTGAGAGCAGTCTGTAGTTAAAGATAAAGATTGGAAGGAGACCTTGAAGTCAGAAGAGGACTGGACCAAGGTGGAAGATAAAACTACTCTTGAAACGTCCAAAGCCTTGAATTCCCTATTCAATGGAGTTGACACAAACATGTTTAGGCTAATCAACACTTGTACTGTGTCTAAGGATGCTTGGGAAAATCTCAAGACAACTCATGAAGGAACATCCAAGGTAAAAATGTCTAGACTTCAGTTTCTCACTACCAAATTTGAAAATCTAAAGATGAGGGAAGATGAAAGTATTCATGACTTTCACATGAATTTTCTTGAAATAGCTAATGCCTTTAGTGCCTTGGGTGAAAAGATACCAGAAGAGAAGTTGGTGAGGAAGATTCCTACGTCTCCTCCTAAGAAATTTGACCGGAAGGTTACAACCATTGAAGAAGCCCAAAACATGATTAGTTTGAGAATTGATGAGTTAGTGGGGTCACTTCAAACCTTTGAAATGACCATTAATGATAAAGATGAGAAGAAAAACAAAATCATTGTTTTTGTTTCCAACTCAGTAGATAAAGAGGAAGAAACTGAACTTGATACAATTGAAGGGATGGCCAATGCAATTGTGTTACTAGGAAGACAATTCAATAAAGTGCTGAAGAAAATGGAGAGGAAGTCGAGACCTAATTTCTGGAACATTAGTTATGACTCTAGCACAAACTATGATTCTCAAGAAAGAGCAAGAACTGAAGAGAAAACCAATCAGAATAGAGGGGTGACATTTCATTAATGTGAAGGGTTTGGACACATTAAAGCAGAATGTCCTACTTATCTAAAGAAACAATCTAAGGGGTCGTCAACTTTGTGGCCTAAAGAGGAAAGTGAAAGTGATGATGAGACAACAAATTGTGTAACTGCTTTAACTGGAAGATGGGCATCTGATGTGAAGTCCAGTAATGAAGATACTTCTTATGCTAAACTCGTTGTTTCATACAGAGATCAGTGCATTAAGAGTAAGAAACAACAGGAAATTATCACTCAACTTCAGTATGAGAAGGAAGAGTGTGTGTCCAACATCTATAGTCTGCTGGATGAGGTGACCATACTGACCTCCAAGCTTGAAAATATGACAAAGTCTATAAGAATTTTGAATAATGGTTCTAACATGTTAGACGAAATTCTTCAAGTTGGAGAAAGGGCTGGTGACTTAAAAGACATAGGGTTTAATAATCAAACCCTCAAAAGAGACCCTAAGGAAAAAAAAAACTATTCCAACTGGGTGGGTGAAAGAGCCAAGGATGTTAAAACAAAGAAAGCCCAGCAGTTGAGGTGTCATTATTGTGGTAGATTTGGCCATATCAAATGTTTTTATTTCATACTGCATGGATATCATAAGTCTTGTGTTCAGCCCAAGGTCAGTCATAAAGCAATGAAGAGTACTAAGAAGTGGGTTCCCAAAGAAACTATAAAATCTCTTATTGCTCATACTTCTCTCCGAGATTCTGCCAAAGAAGACTAGTACTTTGATAGTGGGTGTTCTAGATACATGATTTGTATAGAGAACTTCCTGGTCAACATTCGGTCAGACTCTACTATTCTTCTCATGTTTTGGATGATGCTAAAGGAGATATTCAAAGAGTTAAAAAACTAGCTTGTGCAGGTTCTCCTAGCCTTGAGAATGTGCTGCTTGTGAAAGGATTGATTACCAACTTGATAAGCATAAGTAAGTTGTGTGATTAGGGATAGAAAGTTAACTTCACTAAGTCTGAATGTGTGGTCACTAATGACAAGGATGAAGTTCTGATGAGAGGAGTTAGGTCTAAAGACAACTGTTATTTGTGGACACTCCATTCAAAAAAGAGTTCTCCTACATACCTACTATCTAAAGAAGATAAAGTTCAACTATGGCACCATAAACTTACTCATTTACATCTAAAAGGAATAAAGAAAATTGTATCAGAAGAAGCAATTAGAGAAACTCCCAAACTTAGGATAGTGGAAGAAAAACTTTGTGGTGAGTGCCAAATTGGAAAGCAAACCAAGATGTCTCATCCTAAGGTTCAACATTTGACTACTTCAAGAGTGTTGGAGCTTTTTCACATGGACTTAACTGGTCCCATGCAAGTTGAGAGTCTTTGTGGAAAAATATATGCTTATGATGTTGTTAATGATTACTCATGCTTTTACTGGGTGTATTTAATTAGAGAAAAATCAGATGTCTTTGAAGTCTTTGAGGGATTATGCCAAAAGCTTCAAAGAGAAAAGGAAAGCAAAATTGTCAAAATCATAAGTGATTGTGGAAAGGAATTTGAAAATAGCAAGTTTGATGATTTTTGCTCTTCTGAAGGGATCAGTAATGAGTTTTCATCTCACATCACTCCACGGCAGAATGAGGTAGTTGAGAGAAAGAATATGACTCTTCAAGAATCTACTAGAGTCATGCTTCATGCTAAACACCTGCCATATCTTTTTTTAGCTAAAGCAATGAACACTGCATACTATATTCATAATAAAGTTACCTTGAGTACTGGTACTTCAACCACTCTATGAATTCATGGAATGGAAGAAAACCTATTGTCAAGTACTTCCATGTCTTTGGAAGCAAGTGTTATATTTTGAATGATCGTGAACAAAGAAGGAAAATGGATCCTAAAAGTGATGAAGGTATTTTCCTAGGCTATTCGACAAACGGCAGAGCCTATAGAGTATTTAACACAAGAACCAAAACAATGATAAAGTTTATTAATGTGGTGATAGATGAATCAACTCTAGAGATGCATACAAATGTTGAAGATGATGTTGAAACATCACCTCAGGTGATTGTCACAGAAGAAAGTGTTGCCGACTGTAACGCCCATTTTAATTATTTTTAGTTTCGGTGTTAACTTTATTCGTGGATGTGTTTTGTGTGGAATTATTTAAGGACCAAGAACTCATAATATTAATATATAGTGATAAAATGTGATAATTAATAGTAATGTAAATATTATTATTAATTATTATTATTATCACTAATATTAATATATGAGCAATATCTTGTTAGTGGATTTTTGGAAATTAAAAGGAATAATATTATTACTTTGGAATTAAGAAAATGTGGAGAGTATTAATATTGGAAAATTATTTGGAATTAATTGAAGTTTTTGGAAATAAAAGAAATATGAGAATTATTTATTTATTTGGAATAAAAATGTAATATTGGGGATGGAGGGCAGAGTTGGCATTTAGAAAAGAATAGAGAAAGAGTGGAACAAAGAACACGAGAAACAGGAGAAAGCACGGTTTGAGAAGAGCAAGCAAGATCAAGAGCTGAGGCTTGAGAAAGAAGAATTTTCGTGTAGATTGTGAAGCTCCATCATCATCAGAATTTCATTTGAGGTAAAGGGGGGGGGGGGGGGGGGGAATTGATCGGTTGAATTGGTATATACATGAATATGTGGTAGAAAGGGGAAATTCCCTAATTCCCATGATTGATGATGAATTGATGTTGTTGCATGTTCTTAATTCTGTTATGAGTGTGATCAATGTGTTAGAAATTGTTGCATGCGTGGTTCGGATGAATTTGGGGTTTTGGTAGATTACTGCTTTAAGTCGATGTTGGTTCAAACAGTAAGACTAGGTTGTTATCGGGTGAAATTCAGTATAGATTCCGTAGTTAAGTCGGATTATTATGGTCAGTTGTGTTAGCACCTAATTTTTTGTAAAATCGGGCGAAATCGGGGAAGGTTGTTGTTTCTGCTATGTGGGATTTTTCTGAGAACGCATGTCTTCGCTGGGCGAATGAGGGGGCGAGCCTTCGCCAGGCGAACTGGGCAGCGAATGCTGCCAGTAGCCTCTGTTTGGATTCGCCGGGGGTTTCGCCAGGCGAATGGCCAGCGAGTGTTCGTTGCGGGGCTTCGCCAGGCGAATATGCCAGCGAGCTCGACAGCAGTTTGCGTTTTGCTGCTGTTTTGTGTTGTTTCCTTGGTGGTTTTGGACCCTTGTTGGTCATGTTTGATGATGAGCTTATTAGTGAGCTATGGTGAGTGCATGTTTGGTGTCAGAACGTGATTCCATGGCATCCGTGTGATTTTGATAATTGAATTGGTGTATGTTATGATGTATGACTGTGGTGATGAGTGAGGCATGTTCGATATATGACAAATTGTGATCAGTAGGATCGATACGCTTTATATGCGTTGCGTTTATATGTTGTTATGATGAGTGGATCAGTAGGATCGATAGGCATTGTGTGCGTTGTATTCATGTGTTGTGTGAGGATTGGATCAGTAGGATCGGATGCCCTTTGTGTTCTTGGTGTGTATGCATTATATGATGCGATGGATCAGTAGAATCGTGTGCACCGTGAGTGATGTGTTGTTGTGCATGGTGTCTGCATAGCATGTGCACGTGGTGAATCATTGCTTGGTGGAGTGTATGTGATTCACTCACATGCTCCAAGTGGGGAGCATGGACGTGGTGAATCATTGCTCGGTGAAGTGTATGTGATTCACTCACGTGCTCCAATTGGGAAGCGTGGACGGGAGTTGAATCGTTGCTCGGATGGGGTGTACGCGATTCACCCGTGTTCCAAGTGGGGAATGTTGGTAGGGATAGATCGTTTCTCGGATGGAGTGTATGCGATCTATCCTAAGATTTGATTATATGGGCTCCGGAGGAGCGTGGTAGGGATAGATCGTTGCTCAGATGGAGTGTATACGATCTATCCTGAGTTAAGTCGGTACCGCATATTGTTGAGTCGAGTTGCATGTGTTGCATTTGTTGTATGTATATTGTGTTGGCATGGGACAGTAGGTCCGGATTCGATGTGTATGAAATGATGTTTATGTGTTTCTACCTTTTATTTCATGTGCCTTTATACCGTTAATATTTGATCGTGATTTCTCACCCCTTTGCTGTTGTTGTGGTCTGCGCTTCTTCGGAAGTGCAGACAATCCAGGTGTTTAGCTAGCTTGGATTATGGCAATGTCGTAGGGACTGCTCTGATACGTAACACCGGGGCTTTTGGGTGTATTTGTGTTTAGTTGATGTTTTGTGTGCCCCTGTGGCGTATCTTGTTTTATTGACTACGAGGATGATATTTTGTATATTTTGGGCAGATGGCCGACTGGTTGTACCTGATGATGTTGATGATGTATATATACATGCTTATGTTTATGACAGATTCTTTTCCGCTGCATTTTTGTTGAAAACCATTTTAGAGAATTGTTTCTGTGGAAATTTGGTGAAAATGTGACATCTCGTTTTTGGGGAAAAACTCTAATAATTGTTGAATGACTGTTTTATTTTATTTTGGGGAACAGGGTGTTACAAGTTGGTATCAGAGCAGGTCGGTCCGTCCGGCCAGTGTTGTAGTTGAGTCTGTCTGTAGGATAGAGTTTGGTTGTTTTCTGTTAACCTGTTCTTGTGATTGTTGAGCAGTATGGCGGGGAGGAACGATGTTGCGTTGGCTGCAGCTATGCAAGCAATGGCACAGGTGATGGCCAATCAGAATCTGGCTGCGGGTGCTCAGTTCAGAGACTTGACGTAGTTCCAGAGCAACAAGCCACCAAAGTTTGAAGGTGGGATTTTGGATCCGGAAGCTGCACGGAGGTGGCTGAAGGCGATAAAGAAGATCTTCAGAACCATGGAGTGCAGTGATGAGAAGAAGGTGAGATTTGGTACTCACATGTTGGAGGGTGAAGCCGAGGCTTGGTGGGACAACTGTCGCCAGAGGTTGGAGGCTTCGGGAACTCCAATTACTTGGGAGGTGGTTCGAACGAGTTTTCTGGAAAAGTATTTTCCGGAGGATATCAGGAGTGCTAAAGAGGTTGAATTTCTAGAGCTGAAGCAGGGCAATATGTCGATGGCCGAGTATGCGGCTAAGTTTGAGGAGTTGGCTCAGTATTGTCCCCATTACAATACTGAGGAGGCTATGACTTCTAAGTGCTTGAAATTTGAGAATGGGCTGAGGCCGGAGATCAAGATGGGGATCGCGTGTCAGAAGATCAGGAGTTATCCTGAGTTGGTGAGTAGAAGCCGGATTTATGACAATGATAATCGTGCAAGGATCGCACACCACAAGGAGGTGAATGACCGTAAGGGTAAACAGAGGTTCGGTGGTATACCTTACAGTGTGCCGACCGATAAAGGAAAGCAAAAGGTTGTGGCTGATAAGAGGTTCAGAGAAAGGAAAGCGTCGGTGGATTTGAAATTTTATCGGTGCGATGTCGTAGGGCATCGTGCTAGTGATTGTCCTCATGAAACGAAGAAGTGCTTCAAGTGTGGGAAGTCGGGCCATGTGATGGTGGATTGCAGGACTAGTATGCCTACTTGCTATAACTACGGAGAGAAAGGCCATATTATCACTCATTGTGATAAATCGAGGAGGACTCAAGCGCCTCAGGTTAGTGGTAAAGTGTTTGCAGTGGTGGGAACTCAAGCGGCGGACGAGGAGCATTCGATCAAAGGTACTTGTTTTATCAATAACATTCCTTTGACTGCTATGATTGATACGGGTGCAACCCACTCGTTTATCTCTGTTGATTGTGTGAAGAGGTTGGGATTGGTGCCATCTACTCTTGAGCGGCGGATGACTATTGAAACTCCCTTTATTGGTTCAGTGACTACTTCGTTAGTGTGTTTGAAGTGTCCACTGACTATTTTTGGCCGAGACTTCGGTGTGGATTTAATTTGTTTGCCACTTGGTAGTTTGGATGTTATACTGGGTATGAACTGGTTGGAGTTCAACCGAGTGTACATCGATTGTTTTTGGAAAGTGTTATTGTTTCTGACTCTAGAAGAGGGAGCTTTGGCAGATTCCTTGTCTAGTAAGGAATTGAGGAATTTGTTGGAAGATGAAGCTCAGGTGTTTGCTTTATTTGCATCAATGTGTGTTGACAACAAGGCGTTGTTGGATGAGCTAGCCGTGGTGAACGAGTTTCCGGAGGTGTTCCCTGATGATATTACAGAGTTGCCTCCAAAGAGAGAAATTGAGTTTAACATTGACCTTGTTCCTAGTACGAGGCCTATTTCTATGGCGCCATACAGGATGTCGGCAACGGAATTGGCCGAGTTGAAGTCTCAGATTGGAGAGTTGTTGGATAGAAAGTTTATCAAGTCAAGTGTGTCGCCGTGGGGAGCTCCAGTGTTGTTAGTGAAGAAGAAAGATGGTAGCATGCGGTTGTGCATTGATTACCGTCAGTTGAATAAAGTGACCATTAAGAACAAATATCCTCTTCCAAGGATTGATGATTTGATGGATCAGTTGGTGGGAGCTCGTGTGTTTAGTAAGATTGAATTGGGGTCGGGTTATCATCAGATCAGAGTGAGAGAAGGTGATATTCAAAAGACGGTGTTTAGGACTCGATATGGACATTATGAGTATGCAGTAATGCCTTTCGGAGTGTCTGATGCGCCAGGAGTGTTCATGGAGTATATGAACCATATCTTCCATTCTTATTTGGATCAGTTTATTGTCGTGTTCATTGATGATATACTGATTTATTCTAAGTCTCAGGAAGAGCATGCGGAACATTTGAGGATTTCTTTGCAAGTGTTGAAGGATAACAAGTTGTTTTCTAAGTTATCGAAGTGTGAGTTCTGGTTGAAGACGGTGAGTTTCTTGGGGCATGTTATTTCTGGTGATTATGTTTCGGTGGACCCATCGAAGGTGAGCGTGGTGTTACAGTGGGAACCTTCAAAGACGGTAACTGAGGTTAGAAGCTTTTTGGGTTTGGCAGGGTATTACTGAAGATTTATTGAAGGATTTTCTAGATTGGAGTTGCCATTGACTCAGTTGACAAGGAAAGACCAAGTGTTTGTGTGGGATGCTGCTTGTGAAGAGAGTTTTGAAGAGCTGAAAAAGAGATTGACTTCAGCGCCGGTGTTAGTGTTACCGAATCCGAGCGAGCCTTTTGTGGTGTATTGTGATGCGTCTAAGATGGGATTAGGCGGAGTTCTTATGCATAATGGGAAAGTGGTGGCTTATGCTTCACGGAAATTGAGGGTACATGAGCGGAATTATCCTACTCACGACCTTGAATTGGCTGCGGTGGTTTTTGTTTTGAAGATCTGGAGACATTATTTGTATGGTTCGAGGTTTGAGGTGTTCAGTGATTACAAGAGCTTGAGGTATCTGTTTGACCAGAAAGAATTGAATATGAGGCAGAGAAGGTGGTTGGAATTCCTGAAAGATTATGATTTTAGTTTGAGTTATCACTCAGGGAAAGCGAATGTTGTTGCGGATGCCTTGAGTAGGAAAGTGATTCATATGTCAACTTTGATGGTGAAAGAGATGGAGCTTATTGAGCAGTTTCAAGATTTGAGCATGGTTTTTGAGTTTACGGCAGATGGTGTGATGTTGGGTAAATTGCAAGTGAAGAATGATTTCTTGGATATGATAAGAGAACACCAGAAGTTGGATGTGAAACTTGTGGATTTGATGCGAGGAGCTGAAGGTGACTCCGGTGGTGATTTCCAGTTGGATGGTGCTGGTGTGTTGAGGTTTCGGGGAAGAATTTGTGTGTCGGATAATGACGAGCTTAAGAAGTCAATTTTGGACGAAGAACATTGTAGTAGCCTGAGTGTTCATCCAGGAGCTACGAAGATGTATCAGGATTCGAAAAAGTTATTTTGGTGGTCGGGTATGAAGAGAGATATTGCTCGTTATGTGTATGCTTGTCTGGTATATCAGAAATCGAAGGTGGAGCATCAGAGACCTTCTAGGATGATGCAACCGTTAGATATTCCGGTTTGGAAATGGGATTGTATCGCCATGGATTTTGTTACAGGTTTACCGAATACGGCGAGAGGATTTGATGCGATTTGGGTGATTATGGATCGGCTTACGAAGTCTGCACATTTTGTGCCGATTAGTATCAGTTTTCCGTTGGAGAAGCTGACCGAGATCTATATTTAGGTGATTGTGAAGCTGCATGGTGTGCCGTTGAGTATTGTGTCGGATAGAGATCCGAGGTTCACTTCTGTATTTTGGAAGAGTTTGCAGGAAGCTTTGGGTACCGAGTTCAAGCAGAGTTCAGCCTATCATCCGCAGACGGATGGACAGTCAGAGAGGACTATTCAGACTTTAGAGGATTTGTTGCGGGCTTGTGTATTGGAAAAAGGTGGTGCGTGGGATACTCATTTGCATTTGGTAGAGTTCACGTACAACAACAGTTACCATTCCAGTATCAAGATGGCACCGTTTGAGGCTCTTTATGGTAGGAGGTGTAGAACGCCTCTGTGTTGGTATGAGTCAAGTGAGAATGTGGTGTTGGGGCCAGAGTTGGTGCAGTAGACTACTGAGACAGTGCAGATGATCCATGAGAAGATGAAAGCATCTCAGGATCGACACTAGAGTTATTATGATAATCGAAGGGAAGAGTTGGAATTCAGTGAGGGTGACCATGTATTTTTGAGGGTTAACCCAATGACTGGTGTAAGATGTGCATTGAAGTCTAAGAAGCTGGATCCGAAGTTTATCGGGCCGTATCAGATTTTGCAGAGGATTGGTGTTGTGGCTTATAGGGTGGCGTTGCCACCAGAACTTTCAAACTTGCATGACGTGTTTCATCTGTCACAACTTCGGAAGTATGTACCAGATCCGTCTCATGTGATTCAGAGAGATGAAGTTCAAGTTAGAGAGAATCTAACTGTGGAGACGTTGCCGTTGAGGATCGAGGATCGCAAGATGAAGCGACTCAGAGGGAAAGAGATACCTTTGGTAAGAGTGGCTTGGGGAGGTGCTGCAGGAGGCAGTGTGACCTGGGAATTGGAGAGCAGGATGCGAGAAGCGTATCCAGATTTGTTTCCATCAGGTATTTTCGAGGACAAAAATAATTAAAGTGGGGGAGAGTTGTAACGCCCATTTTAATTATTTTTAGTTTCGGGGTTATTTTTATTCGTGGATATGTTTTGTGTGGAATTATTTGAGGATCAAGAACTCATAATATTAATATATAGTGATAAAACATGATAATTAATAGTAATGTAAATATTATTATTAATTATTATTATTATCACTAATATTAATATATGAGCAATATCTTATTAGTGGATTTTTGGAAATTAAAAGGAATAAGATTATTACTTTGGAATTAAGAAAATGTGGAGAGTATTAATATTGGAAAATTATTTGGAATTAATTGAAGTTTTTGGAAATAAAAGAAATATGAGAATTATTTATTTATTTGGAATTGTCGCGGTGAAATTTGGATACCAAACTATTGATTAGTTTGAATCTTTAATTCATTTGCAACCGAACTTTGATTTGTCCAAAGGAAGGGATAAAGATCGAAATTCCCACAATGCAATGCAAATGCAAGCTAGAGAGTTATAGGTTTGGGGGTCGGTTAAACATAGGGAAGGTGCTAGCATCCTAAGTTTCTGTAGTACTCTACAGGAACCTCTTGTTTTATGTTTGTTTTATTTGCTAAGGTTTATCTAATTAAGGGATAGAAGACATAGGGGTTTATTTCTAAGTATACTCGATAAAATATCGCATCTTATGCCTACATATCCTTACGGGAGTGGAATCAGAGTATCTGTAGTTCCCCTAAAGGGTTTGAGGAGTTCTTTGACTGTGGTCAAAGTTCCTACGGGATAAAGGTAGTTGGTTGATTGATTTTAGGAGAAAAGATGAGTGGTCATTTTAAGGGAGATTACTTGATTTTAACCGCCACAACTTTGTAGGAAAATTGATTGTATTGTTATGGGGTAGAAGTTTTATCTCGCTTAAGATGATTAACATCTTATTCTCTAATGTGTTTGAAAAGTTTGAATTGAGTTGATTTGTTTGTTTCTATGTTGTAAAAGGGTCCTTCCTATGGGGTAGGATCTATCTTGAAAGATCGACTTGAATGGGATCAAGGATCATGGGGGAAATGATGCAAATGAGATGCAATATACACAAGTGTTGAATCATGTGTAGGTTCTTCCTTTGGACGGAATGCGATGCGAGAAAAGTAAATTGTTGTAAGATAAATTGCGATGATAAAGGGCAGATAAATAAAACCATACACACGCATGAAAGCTGTAATACCCCAAATTTTACCCTTATATTTAGCCAGTCATTTCGCATATCATCTCATATGTACATTGCTAACCGCTAACCAGTTATGGAGGTTTTTGTTTTGCAGATTTGGTTCCAGGGGTATTTTGGTCATTTTACACAACTTCTGCTAATTCCTTGAAGACGGGTTGTTATTAAGTTCTGAGGCGTTTGATACACTATTTTAGAGGCGTTTACTTATCCCCAGTTCTGATTGTATCAAGGTGCCAATTTGATGTGGTCGGTATTAAAACTTGTTAAGCACAACTGGATTTAAGATACATTCCATCGCTCATGGTTTATTTCCAAAGCACTTCCGTTCTGTTATTAAGGCACAGTCATAATTGGGTATTGTTGGTTTGTGGCTCTCGGTGTTTGGTCAGAGGAATCTAATTACGATTAGTTTTGTTGTTGAGGCTGAAGTTGTCGTGATTACGGTGCACATACGTATTTGGTTACGAAATGGTTGGTTAACATCTAAAAGGGATTTTAATCAGATGATGAGATTAGGATTATAAATGAGACAAGTCCACAAATAAGAATATCACTTGGGAGTGTTTATGTTTTATGCCTATGTTAATGAATTAGATACTTGTGGATTTATTCACAAATATTTATATTTTTAACTAAGAATAAAATATAAATGAGTTCAAATTTTGGGAATTTTATTTCATAAAAGAATCTCATCATACAAGAAATAAAGAATACTTCACATTTCAGAAATAATGTTACAAGGAATTACATTGATTCTTAAGATATCTATCCTAAATCCTAAGAACATCTAAGTGTCTTCATGCTGTCTTTAAGCTTCGCCGCAAAATCTCGATTAACCTGCACATCAAAGCAAAACAAGCAATATAGAAAAAAGGTTAGAAGATGCTTTTGACACTCTCAGAACGATGTCATCATCGAGTGCCGGGAGTGGCACAACCGAAGCTGCGACCTACCCCCGTTACCAATCCACGCCGTAGGCGTCAGATCAGGTAACACCTGTTCTTAATCGTTGCGGGACATCCGAGAGATAGAAAAAATAAAAGAAGTGGGGCTGATTCATTTTGCCGCGATTGGATTCCCAAACTGATACGAGAATAAGGCAACATAGGCAAGTTTTGACTCAAACCCGGATGCCGGCAGGTCTGAGTCACCTTGGTTTCAAAATTTCCAACACCTGAAAAGCCACAAACGCGTCAATGTCAAGATTCAGAATTTGGAACTCAAAACCTAAACAGTTCAGGAGCAGCATCAGTTCTGAACCATGTACAGAAAAATGAGACACAACAAGCTGCGGCAAAATAACATAGGACAAGGTATCACAAGATTCAGCAACATCAGTTAAGGGCAAGTCCCCATTCAAAACAGTTTCAATGGCAAGCAACACATAAGGGAGCGCCAGCACAAGATCATAGCGAAGCCATACTCAGTTCATGAAACAAACAAGTGCACAAACACAGGGCTCATCACCAGTTTAATCAGAAGCAAAAATATAAAACACAAGTCAGGGTTATAGTATCCTGTTCCAAATGGTTCAGACCCTAAGGTCATCATCACCGGGTAACCCTTCTCGATGGCTTTGACCTGGCAATAACCACACCATCAGTTGCCCTCTGAAAGAAGAAAAAGAAGAGTCAGTGAACTTGTATCAGAAAACGAATCAGAGCCAATACTAACATCTGAAACAACAGCAACAAGGCAGTAAATCAAAAGAATAAGTTCTGTTCAAGGCAAGCTCAGCGCAAGAACAATCAAGCAAAGAATCCCAAAGTTGATCAGTTGAAACTCGCCTCAAATAAGACCCCCACGGGTCAAGGTCTGAAAACAACAATCAAATAACATCATAAAGGTTGTCTCAAAAACAAACAAAACCAGCCGAATCCATATCAGAAAAAACCAGTTCATAAATCTGAATGTCATAATAGTGCAACACCTTTTGAACCAAATGAGCAAGCTCATTGCAGAAGATCGAAAGGCACGGGCCTGGGCTCAGTTCGAACATCACTGCCCAGGCAAGTAAGTGTATCAGTCAGGTTATGAGTCTCCCGCCGGAAGTTTAACACAAGCATCAAAGATCAAACAAAGTTCATAACAGAACTCAAAGCCAAAAAACGAGTCACGAGCTGCATAATCTTGAATGGACAATTCGATTCATAAAGTATAAAAACCGCCCAGTTCATAAATGAATCCCCAGACAAATCCAATCGACATCAAAAGGATCCAACACTATGGCCGTATCAGTCTACGCCAGATTCGAAACTCAGTGATATCAAATTAGGACCAAAATCAATAAACCCACAGCGACATCGAAAATTGGATAACCAAAGTTAGTTTACTGAAAATCTGCATCAAAAGAACCACATCAGTAAAAAAGATGCCCATAGTATCAAAACGGTCCCTATCAGAAGAATTGAGTTCGAGTAAATCAGAGAAGAATGATTCGGTTTATCACGAAGCAGTTCAAATGGAATCAGAATAAATAAACCAGTTAACCAAAACAAATCAGAATGAAAACATTTCGAAACAAATCCAGTTGTGTCAAACAGAATCTGTATGAATCCAATCAATATCTGGAAAGCAGACCAAGTCCATGACAGATCATAACCGTATCCACCCTGAAGGTGCAAGGCAAATTGTATCAGAAAAATAACAGAAAACAATTTTGATATTGATATCAATTCCAAATCAGGGAAGATTAAATCGTATCAAGTGAATCAGAACAAGCCAAAGCACCAAGTTCACAAATCACGAGCCCAGAATCATGACAAAAGAAATCCCAATCAAATCTTAAGAAGGGAAATAAGATTCAATCAGATCAAATATATCAGAAACAAATGAAATCCAATCTCACCGAAATCCCAATCGAACCCTAAAAGAGGGAACATGGTTCAATCGTTATCTGAAAAAACCAAACAAAATCATATCAAACTTTCAATCAAATCAAAAGTATGCTGGTTATGAAAACAAAATCAAATCGAATCATCAAAAATCAACACGAAATCATATCTCAGAAAAAGAGCAGCAAATCAGATCAAAGGCCCAAAAGAATGATTGAAAAAAAAAGTATATAAAAAGGAACGATCTCACCATCAAAGAAGGAGGTAGCCGCGTGAGAGAGAGAGAACGAAGAACACTCCAAGCGCAGAAACCCTAACTGGTGGCCACGAGAAAGAGAGAACGAACAAACCCTAGGCGCCGTGAACGAAAGCCACGAACTCAGACGAAGAACATCGTCGTCATCGTTCAAACGCGTCGTGTACCATCCATCATCGGCCTTTCATCGCAGATTGGAAGAGTTACGGTCGAAAAACGTAAGCCATCATGAAATTAACATGTTGCTTTACTTTGTTTTCAGGATAAGGTGACATAACGAAAGCCATCAACGGAAAAGAAGACGAATGGTATCGTGAAGGAGAATAGAAGCGAGAGAGAGGAGAAGAAGAATGAAACGGCGCCGCGAATGTACTTTGGGGTGAAACCCTAAAGAGTTCCCTCATGACTAACAAATGGGTTGGGACCGGGTGTGATGACCGGCCCAACCCTTCCCTTTTTTTTATTATTTTATGTTTTGTTTTTAATTTAATTAGTTTTATGTTTTAAAAAAAACCCATTTTTTTTTATTTTTATAATTAAAAAAAAAATCTTTATAAAAAAAAATCTTTATAAAAAAAAATATAACATTTTAATTTTGTAGTTATAAAAAAAATCTTTTTTAAAATATAAGGATAATAAAACCTTTTTTTTAAAATAAAATAAGAAAGACTTTTTTTAAAAATGTAAAAATAAAACCTTTTTTTAAATTTCTTTTACAAGCTAACATTAAATTAGTAAGACTTTTTTTAAAGCAATAAGTCTCAATATACATCTTCTCGTAACTCATTGTTGCCTAACTCTGTCTACTAACGGGTGTTCATTTTTGCAGTCCATATTTATTACTATTGTGTTGAGTTTTCGTTTAAGTTTCATTTATATTTGTATCTGTTTCTCATATGTAACTACGCGAACCTAATAATCGCGCTTTAAGTTTCTGCCTTTAAATTTCTGTTTGTATGGCTTTAACTGCTGTCTTTATTTTTTTGCTTGCATAAATCATCTCACATCTTCATTAATATTCCAGTCACACCACGCACATCCGAAGGTTAGGTCTAGCTTTTGGTCGCCGCGCCAATAGTCCTCAACTTCAAACCCTTTCACCTTACAAACCCTAATTTTCACAAATGCCTCGCCGCAGGCAAGATTACAATCTTACCCCTAGCATTAGGTCAAAGAGCCGCCGCGCTCATTTTAGGGTTTTCCGCCGTGGAATCCCTAACCTAATTTAATCCTAATTACAACTTAACATTTCAACGTAGAGATTTGGAGTTTCTACACTCCACGTAAGCGTGTCCTTAAGATATGTTTATTCCCTTTGAGACCTTGACCACAGTCAAGAAGTCTCTAACCTCCCTTTTGAGGAGAACTACGATTACTCTGATTCCACTCCCGTAAGGATACGTAGGCACAAGATGCGATGTCTTGCCGAGTAAACTTAGAACTAACCCCTTAGGTCTCTTTTCTCACTTTTAATCCTTTGTACATATACCTTAAGCAAATAAATAAAGCAAATAGTGAACATTTGAACAAAAGGTTCCTGTAGAGTACTACAGAAGTTTAGGGTGCTAATACCTTCCCTAAATTTAACCAACCCCCGAACCCTAGATTTTTCCCCGCATTGTGTTTACGATGCAAAAATAGGTTTTCCCTCTTTTGACCTTTTCCTTCGGATAAATCAAAGAGCGGTTGTGAATTGAATTGCGATTCAAACTCATTAATCGTTTGTGATCCAATTTCCACCGCAACAAAAGCGCTAAGTGTGCAAGTGTTAATTGTGAATAATGTGAACGGATCAATGCTAGGATGCGGAAGCGTGCACGATTAATTTTATGCGAAGTTGATTTATTTTAAGGGGTGTTTGATTAGAAAAAGGTTGAATTGATTTTAGGGAGAGATTGATTGTTTTTATTAGAAATTATATTATTTTATTAGATTATCCAATTAGAAATGGATTCAATTTTAAGGGAAATGTCGAATTAATTTTAAGAGAAAAGTTGTGTTGGATTTTCTAATAACAATTATATTAGTTATTTGAGTTGATTTGTAAGAAAATATATTCTTGGTGAAATTCATTTTAAAAAAAGTTATATTAATTTATGTGAATCGATTTTATTAATTTTTAATAAAAGTTATAAATAATGAATTAATTTGAGAAAAAATATTCGATTTATCCTTTTGTGAGATTGTTTTTAAAAAAGGACGTATTGATTATATTAATTTTAATAAAAAGTTAAGTTGGATTTATTTTAGTAAAGGTTTTATTTTATTATTATTTCGAATAAGCATTATGAATTACTAAATTAGATTAATTGAAATTAAATTTAGAAATAAATTATAAGTATAAAAAAAAAAAGGTTCTCTTATTATTAAATAAAAGTTGGTTGTGATTATAAAAGTTATTTAAAAAAAAGGTTTTAAGCAAATTATATTTTTAAGAGAAAAAGGTATTAAAATTGAAAAAAAACAGATTAATAAAATAAATGAGCTGATAAAAAGTTTGTAAATGTTTTAAATTAATGGAAAGGACTGACTTTGAAAAGAGTTAATTAATTATTTAATTAGTTAAATTAATATTAAGCTAAAATGATTAAGTTAAGTGACAAATTAATGATTTAAAAAAGGTGATTAATGGGTTAAATGGGTTCATTAATTAATTAAAGGGAATTAACTAAATGATTAAAGGGAAAGGCGTATGGTTGAGTGTGGGCGAATTTTGAGGGTTTACGGTGGATTAGCGAGGTGGGTCGTGTGATGAGATTAGAGGGTGAGTGAACGGTGAGTGTGTGTGAGGGTGCATAGTGTATGTGTGTGCTGCAAACACAGGATTATTACATCAAAAATAGAACAGAAACCCTAAGTCCCCCCCGAAACCCCAAATTTCCTCTTCCTCCGATCGCCTCTCTCGCTCTGTTTTCTCCATTTCGTCATTCCCTCATCCCTCGATTCTTCGCCTTTGACCTTCCCTTCTTTCTTCGCGAGTCTCCGTTCCTCTTTCAAAACCTGAAACACAAACGACGCATCAAAGGTTTCAATAAATTTTGACGCAAATAAACGGATTACCGCGAGTTCTGGATAGCGGAGGTTCGAGATTGCAAGGCAGCTGTTACGCGGGCGGTGATGGCTTGGGATGGTCGCGAGCAGTTGATTTCCGGCGACGGGCCTTCGAAAGGGCTTCCGGCGGTGTCACGGTGGAGAGTTCCTTCAATTAAGATAAGTATCACTTCTTCTGATTTGATTTCTAGGGTTTTTCGATTGGGATTTCTCTGTGAACTGTGGTTTTTTATGAGTTTCTATTTTTTGATCGATGCCTTGTATGCTCTGATTCGATTTCTTTTATAGCCTTTTTCCCAAAACAGAATGAAGGGACAATAAGATACTTTCCATCTTTGACTGATTCTTGTCTGTGATATTCTGATAATGCTTAATGTAATTCCATTTTCAGCTTATCCTATTTGATCTTGCTATGGAAGTAATAACTGATAATAATCTTGTTTCTGTTTCTGGTTGGATCCTAATCAAAGCTTGCATAAGGTCCGAGGGGTAAATCCAGTCAGCACTACTTGGAAGCCTTTATTTTCGAATCCTGATGAGGTTAACGAAGACGAAGATTTGTGATTTTGTGAATCCGTTTTGGTATGATCTCGTCTGGGAAATAAACCTGGAATGAATTATGTTTCTATTGTTGCTTTTCGAATCCCGTTTTCAATCCATTCTTGAGCTTTGACGTGGTGTATTTCATATGCAGGTGGTTTAATGGTTTTGGCAAAGCTGAGAATGATGACCAGTACCACCAGTCATTCCTTAAGAACTTTGTCTAAATCATATCCTCCAGTGCAATTGTTGCATGAATCATCTCATAAATAGTCTTAGCAGATTTAACAAATGCATGCCAAGCCTGTCTTCTGTCCAACTGTGCCTTTGATGGTCTTAGAGCAACTTCAGGAAGTGCAGCATCCATATCAAGTAGATTAATCTTTAGTTGCCTCCAAGGACGGAAGTCCTGCATCACGTTTTCCATCCTTGTGTACCTCAAATTCAACATCAGTCAAAAGGTTTTGTGGCAATACAAGCAATGTTCCCTAGAAGGCCACATGGGTTCTAGGCATTCACACCTACACAGCTTTTCATCAGTAGTTGTTCTATTCATTTTACTTTGCTACTTCACTACCTCAGCATTATCCAACTCAGAGTGGGGACCGAAATTCTTTTCTATCAAGGAAGTGGTCTTTGTAAACAAGAGAATTAGATGGTGTATTTCTAGGCCCTTGGTCATCAACCTGACACTCATTATTTGCATTAACACTTTTGAAGTTTATGTTTTGTAGGTGCGCTCGGAGTTTCCGTCACATGGCTTTCTTGTTTATTTCAGCTCACGGACAAAAGCTTTGTACAACCTCAAATGGATGAACTTCTCAACTAGAACCAACACCTTCATCATGTGCTTTAATAGTTTTGGGAAGACTCCCTTATTGCACGGGGATGAATATTTCGGTGTGTTGTTTCTCTTCTATGAACTAGAAGTCGAACTTTTTGGCGTATTGTGAGTTTAATCCTTTTGAGCTAGAAATTTGGTTGTTAAACGAAATACCACAAGATATGCAGTATGTCTTTATGTATTGAAAACTTGCTGATATGTTTTAACATTGGTTAAATTGCAGATACTAGTGGATTCTCGTGGTGATTTCATGCTGCTAGTTGCTTTTGATCCGATTTCCAGCAACTGCACCAGTGGTGGAACAACACCGATAGCTGTGGTATCCCATTGGTCATCCTTTAAGGCGTTCTTCTTAGGCTTCCAAAATGTTTCGCACGCACGAGACACGAGCTTGAAGTTCCCTCGTCTGAAGCAAATTTACCATCACCCTTATATGGAAAAGCCAGGCTAATCGTGAGCACAAATTTGCTATTAGATGTGTAAGAACTGTCACTTTGTTGAACATTTTCTCCTGTATGTCTTGCAATAGTAGTCCAGCCATTTATTCTCTTGATTTCTCGAATGTAGGTCGTTGTTCCCAACCTACTTGTCCCATGGCTTCGCGGAAGGATTCAATAAACTAAGTTGAATTGGAAACCATATGGCATTTTCATTAAGGTGTCGTCGAGATAATTGGGAAGGAATATGGTGGCGACGCAAAGAAGATGAAGTGCGGAATTTCTGATGCGAATTGAGGATGGAGCTTTGGATTGTGAAGTTTAACATATATGGAAAACCCTTCGACTCAACTATTATAATGAAGAGAAAATTGTGGCTCAGTCTTGTATTGGTGATTGGATTGTGAGCTTTATCGGTGTTTTTTCCTTTTCTTCACTGCCTTGTGTATTGTTCATTATGTACCTGCATTTGACTTTTCCTCCCGCTGTGGGCTTTCCAATTGCCTTTGTGAATTTCTTTGTACCGTGGCAAATAGTGGACAAGTTCCACCATGTTAATAATATTATTACATGCTTCCAAAATATTACATTCAAAGATGGCTTGTTGCAAAAACTTCACAAGTTCTGACTCTTAGACGTTCTTATGTTGACAATCCATTCAATCATGATCATAATTTGAATTCAATAACCTTCAGCTAATTGCATCGTTTTCAATCTTGTAATTGGGCTTGGATCTTACCAAAATATGAACTTAACTTTGAGACAGACACTTGTTAGTTTAACAACTTCAATCCTTCCGAGTTGAAACTAAAATATAATAATCAAATTGTCGAAGGACCAAGGTCTTGAAGGCCAAAATAATCCACATGAGAAGCACCAATCCAAGTAACTTTTGCCATCATAACACCACTTGACTAAATGGTGAATGTCGAATTTAAAATCCAAACGAATAATCCTTAAATCTTGAATCCAACTTATCTTGCGCCACAAATGCCTCAATCTATGAGCCTGTCATTTCAAATCTTGTACGAATTCTTTCTTGGTAAACCTTCCTTGCTAAGGAGAGAACTTGAAAGGGACCAAGGTCTTGGTTTAAGGGGATCTAATCATAAAAACACGCTAGAGACGTCCTTAAGGCAAAATAAACCTGCACACACTCGTTAGTCGCACATAAAAGTAGAATGATAAAATGTAAGGAAACACACAAGGAGGTGGGATCTTAAGGTCAAAAATTAGGGTGTGACAGATGCCCCTATTTAAGTTACTTCTATCCGGAGATATGGAGATTGAAATATTCGTCTCGACGAGATAAGAGGACTTAAATACAAACATTTCACGAATTTTTGGCCCTAAGAAACCACCGAATGCATATGATATGCAATGATATGAAATGCAAGACAGGGGGCTCCTGTGAGGAAATGATGCCACAGGAAAAAAAACTAGCCACAATACGCAGAGAGAAAACTCAACGACACGAGACACCATGAAAAGAGACAACAATCAGCATTATGGATTCTCCAAAATAAAGAGAAGATATAGTAATACCACCAGAAGTACAGTAGCATGGACAGTGAAACAATATCTTGAAAGTGAAGGGTAGCCCACTACCAACGTGTGGCAGCCTAAACAAAGGTATCCGGTTGAAACAAAGAAACACATGTTACCTACTATCAAACATATGATAGCCTAAGCAAAGGTATCTGACCAAAAGAAAAGCGTATTACCTACTATCAAACATATGATAGCCTAAGAAAAGGTAATAAACTAAAAAGGAGAGATCACCTACTACCAAACATATGGTGGACTAAGAAAAGGTGTCTGACCAAAACGAAGTGTGTTACCTACTATCAAACATATGATAGCCTAAGAAAAGGTAAACACAAAAAGAAGGAAATATCACCTACTACCAAACATAGGGCAGCCTAAGAAAAGGTGTCTGACCAAAAAGAATGGTATATTACCTACTATCAAACGTATGATAGCCTAAGAAAAGGTAATAACCCAAAATGATATGTGTTACCTACTATCAAACATATGATAGCCTAAGAAAAGGTAATAAACTCAAAAGGAGAGATCACCTACTACCAAACATATGGCAGCCTAAGAAAAGGTGTCTGGCCCAAAAGATATGTGCTACCTACTATCAAACATATGATAGCCTAAAAAAAGGTAATAAACAAAAGAAGGTGTATTACCTACTATCAAATGTATGATAGCCTAAGAAAAGGTGTCTGACCTAAAAGAAGATGGTATATTACCTACTATCAAACATATGATAGCCTAAGCAGAGGTAATAACCCAAAGGAAGAAAGATCACCTACTACCAAACGTATTGCAACCTAAGAAAAGGCATCTGACCAAAAGAAATGGTATATTACCTACTATCAAGTGTATGATAGCCTAAGCAAAGGTAATATCCCAAACAAGGTATATTACCTACTATCAAACATATGATAGCCTAAGAAAAGGTAATAAACTTAAAAGGAGAGATCACCTACTACCAAACATATGGCATCCTAAGAAAAGGTGTCTGGCCCAAAAGAAGTGGTATATTACCTACTATCAAATGTATGATAGCCTAAGAAAAGGTAATAACCCAAAGACGGAGAGATCACCTACTACCAAACATATGGTAGCCTAAGCCAAGGTGTCTGACCAAAAATCAAAATGTACTAGAGATTGTAAAGCTTCAACGAGGATCTTCAGAAGAGATGTAAGACGGTTGATCAGCAAAATATGTCCTCTCAAATAAAGAGAGATCCATTGTAATAAACTTCATCAAACCTCTCAGGAGGGATGCCATTTGATGGAATTAGCTTGTGTGATAGACTCGCTGGGGAATACATTCCTGAGGAGTATTTCTTGTTGTAGCTGTAGAAGTATATATCATTGTAGTGTAAATTCTCAACTAAAGAGAAATACTTGTAATGTCTTCGACGCATTCCTCTGATAGATTTCTAGAGGAATGCCTTTTTTGATGAATTAATAATCTTGATAAATCCACTGGGACTGGATAGATTGCCTGAAGAGACTGCTATTTGTCGTTTTGGAGGGGATCCCGACCAAAATGAGTTGCTCAAATAAAGAGTGTATTTGCAGTCCAGATACAAATTGTTGAGGATGTTGTCAGAGAAGGGTTCGTCTTCAATAATTATCTTTCATAAATTCTTCCTGGGGAGCCAAGTGCAAAATAAATGCATACTTAATCCATATTCAAAAGTTGGAGATGTCCACAATGTGATTGTCAGGACCGAAGTTCAATTCAGGAGATAACTGAAGAGAAACTGTCAAGAAAGACTCGACCATCGAGGTATGAACTCAAATGGGATTTATCTAAAACAACCGTCTTCCACGAGGATCGAACTTCGTGGGGAATTAGAAATATTGTGCCCTTTCTGCCTAGGGCTGACAACTCTACTTGAAGGAGAAGACACACCCAGTCACTTGGGGATAAACACAACCAAAGTGAAAGAACAAACAAAACAAAGATGCAAGATGCATATGCCATGCTATCTATCTATATGCTATGCGTATGCTAACAACAGAGATGAAAAACATCCTGGGCACTCAAACCAAATCTTCATAGATCAAACATTGCTTGAAGAATGTACACCTGCTTCTAGAATTCCATCTGGAGAACAAATATCATACCAATCTTCAAAGAAAGAAGCATCACTAGGGATGGGCGGAGAACCAGATAGGGATCACACTCCTGATTCAGGGCTTCAAAAACTTCCTTGGGGAATAGAGAACATTCCACCTGGGGATGTAACATCTTGATCTTACTGAAGGATTTGTCAATATGAATCCCAGTTATCTTGTTGAAGATGAGAATAAAGATCTACTGGAAACAGATCCCCTCTCTTAATTTGGAGAACCTTCATGGATAAAATAAATATCCCTTCAATGGGGAAACCAGAGTCATCAAAGTTGTTGAACATGTCGAAGTTGAGCTTCGTGAAATAAACATCCGCTTCGCCGGAGAGGTGGAGCTAATAAGCTTACTGGGTATTCTCAGGTCACCAACTAGGGTTTTCTTGTGTGGAAAATGCTCGTCGCAGAATTATCACAACCACCTTCAATTCTCAAGTGCCCCAAGTCACACGGTTCATGAGAAAAAGTCATCTCGAGAGGATTTTACAGAAAATATGACATCCAGATGCCCCACTGTTTTCAAACTCTTGGAGAGATTCGGCGAATCTCGACGTAACTGCCCCTGATTGACGGTATAACTGAGTCTTCAAACTAGTGCTATAGATGAAGTCAAACTTGTACGGATCAAAACCTCTTGGAAATAACCTGCCCCAGGTCAGCAAAGTCTTCAAATTCCAATGGACTGAACTTATCATGTAAATTTCTAAGATATAAAGCAATGTTAACAGATTAGAAATGTTAATTCGAACTGTTAATGCAACATTCATGTTTGTCTTGAAGCTTTTTTTGAAAAACATATCACCATAACTGGGACAGAAATCACTAGTTAGGACATGAGTTAAATTTATTTATAAGGCCGAAACTAAATTTGAGCATAGCTCATAGGAGTCAGAAAACGATATCTCATGGAGTATGCTTTCAAACTAAACCTTACTTCAATTAGGACTTTATGGGTTATATATGGGTTTAGTTTAGGATTTGTAAAGCAGAGGAATAAAGGGTTAAAGTATATTTGTGCCCACCCAATTTTTTAAAAGATGTTTATTCTCTTTCTCTCTTTTTTTTTGAAAGTTTTATCTGTAAATTACCCTGCCCCAGGTTAAGAATGAGGTTTTGATTTAGGAAAGACAGATTCTTCATCTAGGTTCGAAAGGTTAAATATTTTTGGTGTTTAGGAGGTTTGAAACAGGAATGCCTCACATCATCGGTAGGGTTTTTATTCAAAATCATACAACGAGAGATTCTGCATTTTACTTCATCATCATCATTCCAATTCTCTATCAGAGCAAGAGATTGGGTAAAGTCGGCATTATAAATTATGAAGAATATCTTCACGATTGAAAACGAATGGATTTCTTCAAGACAAACATTTTATTGTGTTAATTATTCAAAATAACAAGTTCTACAAGCCAAACATGCTTTTAATCAAGGAAATGAAATACGTATAAGCAAACGAAAAGAAAGCACCCTGAGGAGCCCTTCTCAGGATTTTATTCAGTCTTTGTATGGAATAGAGAAGCTTGCAAAATCGTCTGCTATGTCGCCTTCAGATTCATCTTTAGGCACTATATTACTATGAGCTTCCCGAATAACCTTGGATCATGTTCGCGGAGGACGAACCATGCTGAGGTGGGGGATTATCTTGCACATCGGGAATAGAACCCTTAAAGGATAAAATTCCGCACTTAACCAACCTTTGAACATATTCTTTTAAACTGTAACAGTTCTCAATATCGTGGCCTGGAGCACCTTGATGGTATGGGCAAAATTTGTCATCTTTGTACCAATACGAAAGTTTCTTGGGTACCTTAGGTGGAGCTCTCGTCTGGACGTGACCTTTTTGAATCAAAGTTGGGAACAAGTCAGCGTATGTCATCGGGATGGGATCGAAGTCTGTTCTTTTGTGTACACGAATTTGATCGTTGAATGGTTGATTTTGCTGATGTTGTGGTTGATAAGCCGAAACATTGACTGCAGGTGATACTGCAGCGACCTGATGTGATGGCGGATACCCTCTCTTAGATCGTCCCTGCTGCACAACACTTACTTCATGTTCTCTCTTCTTCACAAAACCACTCCCATACTTTTGAGCATTATTGGGAGCACTCCTTTCCTTGACTAATCTTCCTTCACAAACCCCCTCTTCCAAGCGCATTCCCATGTTTACCATTTCGGTGAAGTCACTGGGTGCACTTGCTACCATTTTCTCATAAAAGAATGGACCGAGTGTCTTCAGAAAAATCTTGGTCATTTCCTTTTCTTCTAATGGCGGTATGACTTGGACGGCTAACTCGCGCCAACGCTGAGCATATTCCTTGAAATTCTCTTTGTCTTTATGGGCCATGACCCTCAATTGATCACGGTTAGGAGCCATGTCCACATTATACTTGTACTGCTTGATGAAGGCCCCACCTAGATCGTTGAAAGACCGAATCTTCGCACTATCCAACCCCATATACCATCTGAGTGCAGCGCCTGTCAAACTATCTTGGAAATAGTGGATGAGCAATTGATCGTTGTCAATTTGTGCAGACATCTTTCTGGCATACATGATGAGATGACTTTGAGGGCAAGTATTCCCTTTGTACTTCTCAAAATCAGGGACCTTGAACTTTGGTGGAACCTTAACATTCGGAACCAAGCACAAGTCAGAAGTGCTCTTTCTAAACAGATCTTTCCCACGAAGGGCTCTTAATTCTTTCTGCATCTCGGAAAATTGGTCTTGAAAACCATCCATCCTTTCTTCAAAACCCACAGTTTCGCTGGGTGTCCTATGGAGAATTGGTTCGTCTAGGACATATGGAGTAGTATTCATTTGCGTAGGTGTTGTAGTCATCACAGCAGCGGTTACCAGAATGGTTTGAACAATGGTTATGGCAGGGCCCTCAAGAACAGGTGGGCGATAGCCAGCAGGAGTGAAATGAGGAGGCATTCCCCACGGGAAACCTGGCGGCATATTGTAGGTCACTTCAGCAACAGTAGGCACCACTAGGATCGGTGCTGATACTCTTTCGGTTGTAACGGCCCTCTGATCTTCTTGATTTTTGAGTACAGACTGGTTGGACAAAGCTTCAACTAAACCATTCAACATTTCCAAATTTTCCTTCAGGATTGCAACTTCGTCACGGAGTACCTTGTTCTCTTGTTTAAGTTTATCCATCTTTTGGCGTCGATTGGCTCAAGTGTTGTATTGGTGGTTCAGCTTGTCTGTGAAGATGAAGCAAGAGTGAGACCCCCCGGAATGCAAAGGATGCTATGCCGATGCAGAATGCGAAATGCAAATGCAAGAATACAAAACGAAAGTTTTCATGGAACTCAAATATTTATAAATATTACTGAATACCAAAAAACTTGTTTATATTATTATTTATTTTTTGATAAAGGATTACAAGTGAATATTCTTAAAAGAGTCCTAACATAATAGGTAATAAAGTCCCAAGGAAGTCCTTCATCGTGCTTGTTGATCTGCTCTTCTATCTGAACTTTCTTGAATATAAGTTGTTCACGATCCGCTTCTAAGTAGTATTTTGATAGAGGAAAATAAATCCTCCATCATTCTTCTTTTCCTGCTGGGAGATAAGGAAGGAATCCCTTGTTTGTCTAGACCTTGAATATTGGTGACAGTCGGTTGAACTTCTATTGATCTTCGATGAGAGCTTCTAACTTCCTTAGGTCATCCAAGTTAGGACTCTTAAAAGAACATTTCAAAAAATTTTCTTTTGTAATCCCTATTGGTTCTACAATATTTATAAATAAACTCGGGATTCCATGAAACCAATGCAATATGATGCTTTATGAATGCAACAAACACAAGTAAGCACGTAAGGACACATATGTAAACAAATAAAAAGGTCCTAGGTTTGCAACGAGCATGGAGCCAAAGGGTATACCCATTCCCAAAGGACACGGACTAAAGGTTGATTGTACCTGCAGAACAAGGTTCTAATAAGGTTCTCAAAGTCATTAGCCCATATTTCAGATATTATCAACTTCCCAAGTACTTGGTGATTAATAATATTCTCAAGAGAACCTCTTTTGAGTGTAGCATCGCGTAGCACTATTTCGGGGGTACTCCCTCATAGTCTCGCACTACATCCTAATAAAGGCCAAAGTGGGGTTAAGGTAACTACGGTCCTCAATATCATAGGCTCCAACATCAAATATAATGCATGTTTTCACGATTAAGAACTCGTTCAACAATACAACTTTCAATAGGGCCTCAATTGAGCGTAATTTTCAAGACAGCTTGGTCGGGATTCCATCCCCTATAAGCCTTTTGAACATATCACTATCCTATCTTAAGTTCACTCAAGTCCGGGTGTATGACTTTGTCTCACCACTCAAGAGTATCAACCCAAAGGCAGCAAACAAACAAGTATTCAAGTAAACAATTAAGCAAATATATAAAACAAAACAAGTTAGGGAAACCCACTGAGCATCCCCAGTGAAGTTGCCATTTCTGTCGCGGTGAAATTTGGATACCAAACTATTGATTAGTTTGAATCTTTAATTTATTTGCAACCGAACTTTGATTTGTCCAAAGAAAGGGATAAAGATCGAAATTCCCACAATGCAATGCAAATGCAAGCTAGAGAGTTATAGGTTTGGGGGTCGGTTAAACATAGGGAAGGTGCTAGCATCCTAAGTTTCTGTAGTACTCTACAGGAACCTCTTGTTTTATGTTTGTTTTATTTGCTAAGGTTTATCTAATTAAGGGATAGAAGACATAGGGGTTTATTTCTAAGTATACTCGATAAAATATCGCATCTTATGCCTACATATCCTTACGGGAGTGGAATGAGAGTATCTGTAGTTCCCCTAAAGGGTTTGAGGAGTTCTTTGACTGTGGTCAAAGTTCCTACGGGATAAAGGTAGTTGATTGATTGATTTTAGGAGAAAAGATGAGTTGTCATTTTAAGGGAGATTACTTGATTTTAACCGCCACAACTTTGTAGGAAAATTGATTGTATTGTTATGGGGTAGAAGTTTTATCTCGCTTAAGATGATTAACATCTTATTCTCTAATGTGTTTGAAAAGTTTGAATTGAGTTGATTTGTTTGTTTCTATGTTGTAAAAGGGTCCTTCCTATGGGGTAGGATCTATCTTGAAAGATCGACTTGAATGGGATCAAGGATCATGGGGGAAATGATGCAAATGAGATGCAATATACACAAGTGTTGAATCATGTGTAGGTTCTTCCTTTGGACGGAATGTGATGCGAGAAAAGTAAATTGTTGTAAGATAAATTGCGATGATAAAGGGCAGATAAATAAAACCATACACACGCATGAAAGCGCTAAGTGTGCAAGTGTTAATTGTGAATAATGTGAACGGATCAATGCTAGGATGTGGAAGCGTGCACGATTAATTTTATGCGAAGTTGATTTATTTTAAGGGGTGTTTGATTAGAAAAAGGTTGAATTGATTTTAGGGAGAGATTGATTGTTTTTATGAGAAATTATATTATTTTATTAGATTAACCAATTAGAAATGGATTCGATTTTTAGTAAATGTTGAATTAATTTTAAGAGAAAAGTTGTGTTGGATTTTCTAATAAAAATTATATTAGTTATTTGAGTTGATTTGTAAGAAAATATATTCTTGGTGAAATTGATTTTAAAAAAAGTTATATTAATTTATGTGAATCGATTTTATTAATTTTTAATAAAAGTTATAAATAATGAATTAATTTGAGAAAAATTATTCGATTTATCCTTTTGTGAGATTGTTTTTAAAAAAGGACGTATTGATTATATTAATTTTAATAAAAAGTTAAGTTGGATTTATTTTAGTAAAGGTTTTATTTTATAATTATTTCAAATAAGCATTATGAATTACTAAATTAGATTAATTGAAATTAAATTTAGAAATAAATTATAATTATAAAAAAAGGTTCTCTTATTATTAAATAAAAGTTGGTTGTGATTATAAAAGTTAATTAAAAAAAGGGTTTTAAGCAAATTATATTTTTAAGAGAAAAAGGTATTAAAATTGAAAAAAAACATATTAATAAAATAAATGAGCTGATAAAAAGTTTGTTAATTTTTTAAATTAAAGGAAAGGGCTGACTTTGAAAAGAGATAATTAATTATTTAATTAGTTAAATTAATATTAAGCTAAAATGATTAAGTTAAGTGGCAGATTAATGATTTAAAAAAGGTGATTAATGGGTTAAATTGGTTCATTAATTAATTAAAGGGAATTAACTAAATGATTAAAGGAAAAGGCGTATGTTTGAGTGTGGACGAATTTTGAGAGTTTACGGTAGATTAGCGAGGTGGATCGTGTGATGAGATAAGAGGGTGAGTGAACGGTGAGTGTGTGTGAGGGTGCATAGTGTATGTGTGTGCTGCAAACACAGGATTATTACATCAAAAATAGAACAGAAACCATAAGTCCCCCCCCCCCGAAACCTCAAATTTCCTCTTCCTCTGATCGCCTCTCTCACTCTGTTTTCTCCATTTCGTCATTCCCTCATCCCTCGATTCTTTGCCTTCGGCCTTCCCTTATTTCTTCGCGAGTCTCCGCTCCTCTTTCAAAACCTAAAACACAAACGACGCATCAAAGGTTTCAATAAATTTTGACGCAAATAAACGGATTACCGCGAGTTCTGGATAGTGGAGGTTCGGGATTGCAAGGCAGTTGTTACGCGGGCGGTGATGGCTTGGGATGGTCGCGAGCGGTTGATTTCTGGCGACGAGCCTTCGAAAGGGCTTCTGACAGTTTCACGGTGGAGAGTTCCTTCGATTAAGATAAGTATCACTTCTTCTGATTTGATTTCTAGGGTTTTTCGATTGGGATTTCTCTGTGAACTGTGGTTTTTTGTGAATTTCTATTTTTTGATCGATGCCTTGTATGCTCTGATTCGGTTTCTTTTATAGCCTTTTTCCCAAAATAGAATGAAGGGACAATAAGATACTTCCCATCTTCGACTGATTCTTGTCTGTGATATTCTGATGATGCTTAATGTAATTCCATTTTCAGCTTATCCTATTTGATCTTGCTATGGAAGTAATAACTGATAATAATCTTGTTTCTGTTTCTGGTCGGATCCTAATCAAAGCTTGCATAAGGTCCGAGGAGCAAATCCAGTCAGCACTACTTGGAAGCCTTTATTTTCGAATCCTGATGAGGTTAACGAAGACGAAGATTTGTGATTTTTTGAATCCGTTTTGGTATGATCTCGTCTGCGTAATAAACCTGGAATGAATTCTGTTTCTATTGTTGCTTTTCGAATCCCGTCTTCTATCCATTCTTGAGATTTGACGTGGTGTATTTCATATGCAGGTGGTTTAATGGTTTTAGCAAAGCTGAGAATGATGACCAGTACCACCAGTCATTCCTTAAGAACTCCGTCTTAATCATATCCTCCAGTGCAATTGTTGCCTGAATCATCTCATAAATAGTCTTAGCAGATTTAACATATGCATGACAAGCCTGTCTTTTGTCCAACTGTGCCTTTGATGGTCTTAGAGCAACTTCAGGAAGTGCAGCATCCATATCAAGTAGATTAATCTTTAGTTGCCTCCAAGGCCGGAAGTCCTGCATCACGTTTGCAATCCTTGTGTACCTCAAATTCAACATCAGTCAAAAGGTTTTGTGGCAATATAAGCAATGTTCCCTAGAAGGCCATATGGGTTCTAGGCATTCACACCTACACATCTTTTCATCAGTAGTTGTTCTATTCATTTTACTTTGCTACTTCACTACCTCAGCATTATCCAACTCAGAGTTGGGACCGTAATTCTTTTCTAGCAAGGAAGTGGCCTTTGTAAACAAGAGAATTAGATGGTGTATTTCTAGGCCCTTGGTCATCAACCTGACACTCAGTATTTGCATTAACACTTTTGAAGTTTATGTTTTGTAGGTGCGCTCGGAGTTTCCGTCACATGGCTTTCTTGTTTATTTCAGCTCACAGACAAAAGCTTTGTACAACCTCAAATGGATGAACTTCTCAACTAGAACCAACACATTCATCATGTGCTTTAATAGTTTTGGGAAGACTCCCTTCTTGCACGGGGATGAATATTTCGGTGCGTTGTTTCTCTTCTGTGAACTAGAAGTCGAACTTTTCGGCGTATTGTGAGCTTAATCCTTTTGAGCTAGAAATTTGGTTGTTAAACGAAATACCACAAGATATGTAGTATGTCTTTATGTATTGAAAACTTGCCAATATGTTTTAACATTGGTTAAATTGCAGATACTAGCGGATTCTCGTGGTTATTTCATGCTGCTAGTTGCTTTTGATCCGATTTCCAGCAACTGCACCAATGGTGGAACAACTCTAATAGTTGTGGTTTCCCATTGGTCATCCTTTAAGGCGTTCTTATTAGGCTTCCAAAATGTTTCGCACGCACGAGACACGAGCTCGAAGTTCCCTCAGCTGAAGCAAATTTACCATCATCCTTATATGGAAAAGCCAGACTAATCGTGAGCACAAATTTGCTATTAGATGTGTAAGAACTGTCGCTTTGTTGAACATTTTCTCCTGTATGTCTTGCAATAGTAGTCCAACCATTTATTCTCTTGATTTCTCGAATGTAGGTCGTTGTTCCCAACCTACTTGTCCCATGGCTTCGCGGAAGGATTCAATAAACTAAGCTGAATTGGAAACCGTATGGCATTTTCATTAACGTGTCGTCGAGATAATTGGGAAGGAATACGGTGGCGACGCGAAGAAGATGAAGTTCGGAATTTTTGATGCAAATTGAGGATGGAGCTTTGGATTGTGAAGTTTATCATATATGGAAAACCCTTCGAGTCAACTATTATAATGAAGAGAAAATTGTGGATCAGTCTTGTATTTGTGATTGGATTGTGAGCTTTATCAGTGTTTTTTCCTTTTCTTTACTGCCTTGTGTATTGTTCATTATGTACCTGCATTTGACTTTCCTCCCGCTGTGGGCTTTCCAATTGCCTTTGTGAATTTCTTTGTACCGTGGCAAATAGTGGACAAGTTCCACCATGTTAATAATATTATTATCTGCTTCCAAAACATTAAATTCAAAGATGGCTTGTTGCAAAAACTTCACAGGTTCTGACTCTTAGACGCTCTTATATTGACAATCCATTCAGTCATGATCATAATTTGAATTCAATAACCTTCAGCTAATTGCATCGTTTTCAATCTTGTAATTGGGCTTGGATCTTACCAAAATATGAACTTAAATTTGAGACAGACACTTGTTAGTTTAACAACTTCAATCCCTCCGAGTTGAAACAAAAATATAATAATCAAATTGTTGGAGGACCAAGGGCTTGAAGGCCAAAATAATCCACATGAGAAGCACCAATCCAAGTAACTTTTTCCATCATAACACCACTTGACTAAATGGTGAATGTCGAATTTAAAATCCAAACGAATAATCCTTAAATCTTGAATCCAACTTATCTTGCGCCACAAATGCCTCAATCTATGAGCCTGTGATTTCAAATCTTGTACGAATTCTTTCTTGATAAACCTTCCTTGCTAAGGAGAGAACTTGAAAGGGACCAAGGTCTTGGTTTAAGGGGATCTAATCATAAAAACACCCTAGAGACGTCCTTAAAGCAAAATAAACCTGCACACACTCGTTAGTCGCACATAAAAGTAGAAAGATAAAATGTAAGGAAACACACCAGGAGGTAGGATCTTAAGGTCAAAAATTAGGGTGTGACAATAATAAAAGTGTAATATCGGGGATGGAGGGCAGAGTTGGCATTTGGAAAAAGAATAGAGAAATAGTGGAACGAAGAACACGAGAAATAGGAGATAGCACGGTTTGGGAAGAGCAAGCAAGATCAAGAGCTGAGGCTTGAGCAAGAAGAATTTTCGTGTAGATTGTGAAGCTTCATCATTATCAGAATTTCATTTGAGGTAAGGGGGGGGGGGGGGGGGGGAATTGATCGGTTGAATTGGTATATACATGAATATGTGGTAGAAAGGGGAAATTACCTAATTCCCATGATTGATGATGAATCGATGTTGTTGCATGTTCTTAATTCTGTTATGAGTGTGATCAATGTGTTAGAAATTGTTGCATGCGTGGTTCGGATGAATTTGGGGTTTTGGTAGATTACTGCTTTAAGTCGAAGTTGGTTCGAACAGTAAGACTAGGTTGTTATCGGGTGGAATTCAGTATAGATTTCGTAGTTAAGTCGGATTATGTTGGTTAGTTGTGTTAGCAGCTGATTTTTGGTAAAATCGGGCGAAATCGGGGAAGGTTGTTGTTTCTGCTGTGTGGGATTTTTCTGAGAACGTAGGTATTCGCTGGGAGAATGAGGGGGCGAGCCTTCTCCAGGAAAACTGGGCAGCGAATGCTGCCAGTAGCCTCTGTTTGGATTCGCCGGGGGTTTTGCCAGGCGAATGGCCAGCGAGTGTTCGCTGCGGGGCTTCGCCAGGCGAATATGCTAGCAAGCTCGACAGCAGTTTGCATTTTGCTGCTGTTTTATGTTGTTTCCTTGGTGGTTTTGGACCCTTGTTGGTCATGTTTGATGATGAGCTTATTAGTGAGCTGTGGTGAGTGCATGTTTGGTTTCGGAACGTGATTCCATGGCATCCGTGTGATTTTGATAATTGAATTGGTGTATGTTATGATGTATGACTGTGGTGATGAGTGAGGCATGTTCGATATATGACAAATTGTGATCAGTAGGATCGATACGCTTTATATGCGTTGCGTTTATATGCTGTTGTGATGAGCGGATCAGTAGGATCGATAGGCCTTGTGTGCGTTGTATTGATGTGTTGTGTGAGGATTGGATCAGTAGGATCGCATGCCCTTTGTGTGCTTGGTGTGTATGCATTATATGATGCGATGGATCAGTAGGATCGTGTGCACCGTGAGTGCTGTGTTGTTGTGCATGGTGTCTGTATAGCATATGGACGTGGTGAATCATTGCTCGGTGGAGTGTATATGATTCACTCACGTGCTCCAAGTGGGGAGCATGGATGTGGTGAATCATTGCTCGGCGGAGTGTATGTGATTCACTCACGTGCTCCAAGTGGGGAGCGTGGACGTGGTGAATCATTGCTCGGTGGAGTGTATGTGATTCACTCACGTGCTCCAATTGGGGAGCATGGACGGGACTTGAATCGTTGCTCGGATGGAGTGTACGCGATTCACTCGTGTTCCAAGTGGGGAACATTGGTAGGGATAGATTGTTGCTCGGATGGAGTGTATGCGATCTATCCTGAGATTTAATTATATGGGCTCAGGAGGAGCATGGTAGGGATAGATCGTTGCTCAGATGGAGTGTATGTGATCTATCTTGAGTTAAGTCGGTACCGCATATTGTTGAGTCGAGTTGCATGTGTTACATTTGTTGTATGTATATTGTGTTGGCATGGGACAGTAGGTCCGGATTCGATGTGTATGAAATGATGTTTATGTGTTTCTACCTTTTATTTCATGTGCCTTTATACCGTTAATATTTGATCGTGATTTCTCACCCCTTTGCTGTTGTTGTGGTCTGTGGTTCTTCGAAAGTGCAGACAATCCAGGTGTTTAGCTAGCTTGGATTATGGCGATGTCGCAGGGACTGCTCTGATACGTAACACTGGGGCTTTTGGGTGTATTTGTGTTTAGTTGATGTTTTGTGTGCCCTTGTGGCGTATCTTATTTTATTGACTACGAGGATGATATTTTGTATATTTTGGGCAGATGGCCGACTGGTTGTACCTGATGATGTTGATGATGTATATATACATGCTTATGTTTATGACAGATTCTTTTCCACTGCATTTTTGTTGAAAACCATTTTAGAGAATTGTTTCTGTGGAAATTTGGTGAAAATGTGACATCCCGTTTTTGGGGAAAAACTCTGATAATTGCTGAATGAATGTTTTATTTTATTTTGGGGAACGGGGTGTTACACTGAAAATAACATCAACAATGATCCTGTCATTGTGGGAGATGATGACAATAGGACAAGGAAAGGACCCTCTATCAAAATTTAGAAGGATCATCCCAAAGAGCTCATTATAGGAAATTCTAATAAAGGGTTTATTACAAGGTCAAGAGAAGTGATATCCAATGCTTGTTTTATTTCAAAAATTGAACATAAAAACGTGAAAGAAGCTCTAACTGATGAGTTATGGATCAATACCATGCAGGAAGAATTAAAGCAGTTTAAAAGGAATAAAGTTTGGGATTTAGTTCCTAGACCTAAGGGAACCAATGTCATTGGCACAAGGTGGGTATATAAGAATAAATCTGATGAAAATGCAGTGGTTACAAGGAACAAGGCCAAACTTGTGGCTCAAGGGTACACTTCAATAGAAGGTGTTGACTTTGGTGAGACCTTTGCACCAGTTGCTCGTCTTGAATCTAAAAGACTCTTACTAGGGGTGGCATGTTTGTTGAGATTTAAGTTGTATCAGATGGATGTAAAAAGTGCCTTCTTGAATAGTCTCTTACAAGAGGATGTTTATGTTGAACAACCAAAAGAATTTATGAATTCCACTTTTCCAAATCATGTGTACGAACTAAAGAAGGCTCTTTATGGTCTAAAATAAGCCCCTAGGGCTTTGACATAATTCCTGGTCAGAAATGGGTACAGAAAAGGAGGAACAAACAAGACTTTGTTTGTTAAGGAAATGGATGGCAAACTCATGATTACTCAGATATATGTTGATGACATTGTCTTTGGAAAATTTTCAGACCAGATGATTCAACATTTTGTCAAACACATGCAGTCTGAATTTGAGATGAGTCTAGTAGGGGACTTAACTTAATTTCTTGGACTTCAAATTAGACAAATGGAGGTTTCTATTTTCATATCCTAAAGCATATATGCCAAGAACATAGTAAATAAGTTTGGCATGGAAAATGCCGATCATAAAAGGACTCCTGCACCTACTCATTCGAAGCTTTCTAAAGATGAAAATGGGATTAGTATGGATCAAAGTATTTACAGGAGCATGATAGGAAATTTACTATATTTGACTGCTAGTAGACCTGATTTCACATTTGCTGTTGCAGTTTGTGCTAGATATCAAGCGGGGCCAAAATTTAGTCGCATCAATTAAGTAAAGAGGATTTTAAAGTATGTGAATGGTACTTATGACTATGGAATGATGTACACACATGGTTCTGATGCCATGTTGGTGGGATATTGTGATGCTGATTGGGCAGGTAGTGCTGATGATAGGAAAAGCACATCTGGTGGATGTTTCTTCTTGGGAAACAACCTTATTTCTTGGTTCAATAAGAAGAAAAATTGTGTGTCTATATCCATTGCTGAGGCTGAGTATATTGCGGCAGGTAGCAGCTGTTCTTAGCTACTTTGGATGAAGCAGATCTTAAAGGAGTACAATATTAAGCCAGATGTCATGACATTGTATCGTGACAACTTGAGTGCTATTAACATATCCAAGAATATTGTTCAACATAGTAGGACAAAACATATTGACATCTGTTATCACTTTATCATAGATCTTATTGAAGACAAAATGGTCATCCTTGAGCATGTAGCCACCGAGAAGCAACTGGATGATATTTTCACTAAAGCTTTGGATGCAAACCAATTTGAGAAACTACGGGGAGAACTTCGTATTTGCATTGTTGAAGAATTATAGCAATTAGAATTGATCATGGTGGATACAAGGACAAGAAGAAACCTAGTGTCAAATTTGTGGCTAAAAAAGGGGAGTAGTAGTGGTGATAATAATGTTAACATGATGAGAGGGAGAAAGTCTCAAAGTGTGAAGTATAGACATGATCACTATTGTCTTATGTTTTCTTTTGTGTTGATGGGAGGCTTGTGTTGGTGGTGTTGGAATGTCATTTTGCATATTCTGACATCATTTCATTTGTTGTGTCTGGGAGAATGCATTTTCTCTGCAGTAGGGTATGATATTCAGGGGGAGTGTGGTTGTGTTTGATGTCTTTGAAATTTTATTCTATTGTATGAACTTGCAAGAGTTCATGTGTATTACTCTTGTAATTTTAGTTTTCTCCTTTATGGGGAGTACTAGTTATGTATGACAGGAGGAGCTTTGTACTTGTTTGATCTGTAGCTACAAAGTTGTAGTTTGTACAAAGCTTACATGTTCTCATGTAGCTTGTGTTGGTATGTTTGATCTGTGATGTCAGAATAAATATCTTGACATTGTGCGGTCATGTGTGCTCTATTGCCTTGACAGTTTTTGGGCTTGTGGTTCTTGCTGTCTGGTGTTTTTGTTTTGATTCTACTGTGTATGAATATGATGTGTGCTAAGGTTATTTTAGCCAAAATTTTCCAAAGGGGGAGATTGTAAGTTCTGTGGTTTTTGTATAGGTAACATTTTGGTAAAACAACATGTTGTTAGCAAGATGTTAAACCAGATATTCTGCCATGACAATTACACATCATGTTCAGTATGATGTTTTGACATGTGCCAGGACATGTTATACTAGATATTTAGGACACAAATATTTTTTTATTTTTAGTGTGATGTTTGAGTGTGTTTTAATTCACACGTTTGCGTTATCCAAGGGAGGATATTGTGTTAGTTTTCATAAAAAGGATCTCTGAACCTTTTTAGGAAACTTTTTATTTTGCTCTTACTATTGTGCAGGAATTCATGTTGATGATTGGAAGCTATTTCTTGGTGGTTTTGCATTTTATTTCGAAGCTCAAGCTCATGTAGTTGTGATGCTTATTTGAAGGAGTCTCTAAACCTAAAGAAAGTGTGGAATTTGGAGGAAATTAGAATTAGTCGTGTCTTGGAGTCTCTTTTGTGTTTATTGTGTTTTTGTTTGTATGTCATTCATGTATCTTCTGAGGCGTTGAGGTTGACTAATTGTTCATTCTAAAGCTTTTAAGAAATAGTGTATTGTTATTGGTTGAAACTTTTAAGCAAAATCAAGTATTGTACTTTGAAGGGTTGGTACTTCTATTTTGGGTAGTTGTTGAATTGTCACTGGGATTGTGACTGATTAGAAAGTGAGAGGGGGATCTCATATCTAGAGGGTGTCTAGGTAGAAAAGGTAGGGATTAGGCAAGAAGTTATAAACGGAGAAGTTTAGCTTTGAACTAATACTATCATAGTGAATTTTCTTCCTGACTTGGTAGCCCCCAGATGTAGGAGAGTTGCACCGAACTGGGTTAACGATTCCTGGTGTTAATTTTTCTATTCTGTCATTTAAATTTTAACATATTTGTTTGTATGCTCAAGTTGTTTTGATCCCAGTGTTGTGACTTCTGTCTCGACATCTGATATCTGCGTGCCAGAATTTCAAAATCCTTTATATTTTTACACAAAACTCATAAAGATTTTAAGTACTATGTCATATGATTATCTAGTCTATCTTACAAATAACCTTTCATAAGAGACTAACACTTGTTTATTAAATTCCATTATGAACAAATAATGATCAAAGAAAATCTCTTAAAAACAATTTCTGTCAAAATATTTAAAGAATTTAAACATTACTAGATTAAATTATTTTTCTTTAAAATCAAACACTTTTCTCCCCTTTAGTCATCAAACAAAAATAATACTTAAGGTATTTGAGAAGATGTGAAATATATTATTTTAATAAAATTTTAAAATAACATAAAATAAATAAAAACATATATTAGACACAAAAACATATTATATTAAAATAGTAGTAGAACAACAAAAATTCCACTAAAGGTAACAAAAACAAAGTAGAAAAACAAGATATTTTAAGCAATTTCTAGACCTCAAGTTTATATTTTATCCGAGTTTACTTGATATAGTTTTCTCCTCAGATATAATGTACTTCAACTGTTCTCAATGCAATTGTTAATTATCTAATGCTTGACACATAGATTAATTCTGATCAAAGAATTAACATCTTCCACTTATGCTTTTTCCTTCAATTTTATCTTTAGCGTAGTTTGCATCACATAAAGCTTATAGAGCTTATAACCAGTAATCAATTGATTTCTTATATAAAAAGGCAAGACTTGTATTTTCTTTCAGATATTTAAATATCCTCTAAATAGTTTTTAAGTGAGATTTGATAGGTTTTAAATATGCCTACTTTAGTTGCTTGTCCATCCAAAGCATGCAACCTCTTATGTATTTTGAGCAACCTATCTAATTGCTTGTATACTCGCTCGATGTTAGTGTATTTGGATTAACTTGCTTTTTCATAAATAGTCTAGTCCCTCGGACGAGAATTAGATAGTCGAGTTCTTCAAGAGAGATTTAGATAGTCGAGTCACGAGAGAGAGACTTAGATAGTCTACTCAACAATAATGTAATATGAATAGTGGTGTTTGATTTACCAGATCTATGAAAAAGAAGTGAAAGAAAATATTTTGGGTCTTGCATTCGGGTAAGAATCGGATGAGACCCTTAAACACATATCATCTTCGTATTGAGAATAATATGTGTTGGGGGCTCTTGTTGCTTAGGGCAATCTTGTTTGCTCTCTTGTTTAAGGCTCTTAGTTAGAGTTTTCTTTGTTTGTGTTCTTTTAAATGAATGCTACAAGCTAAGCTATATATATATATATATATATATATATATATATATATATATATATATATATATATATATATATATATATATATATATATATATATATATATATATATATATATATATATATATATATATATATATATATATGAGAAAAACAAATTCACCTCGGTTGAAAAACAAAACCGAGATAAAACATAACTTATTTTTATATAATTAATAAAATATTCAGAAAGACACTATTTTTAATGAAATAAAAATATAATCTAAAGTTGATGGGATACGACATGTATTCTGAATTAGTTTACTCCTTGATTTTTAAATAAACCGACGAAATAGATCGTATATTATAAAAAATGCGTTCAAAAATTACCCATGAACTTTTTGATAGGTGAAATGAAATCGTTATCATAACTAACATAAATTATTCAAAAATAATTTATCCAAAAAAAAAAGGAAATGAGATCTCAGTTCATTCTGTTCCATTTCACTAGCAAGTCTTAGTCTATTTGGTTTTTATGTTATTTATTTTTATACATTTCTTAGTTGAATAGCTCACACCAGAAAATACTGTTCTTAGTACTTTTAGAGTAATTAAAAATCAACCAACAAGGAACATACTTATTTTTCTTCATCTTAATTACTTGATGAAAAACTATCACAGAAGATAACTATTAAGTCAATATTTCGGTATACTTTCAAATTCAAAAACTGTTTCATAAACTATGCAATGATTCAATAAAGAGAAAACTTAAAACTTAGATTATTTTTACAAATAACATATTTTATTTAATAACAATTTGCATCATACATAAAACCAGCAATTACAACTAAGTGTAGCAAACGCTCACATAATCTTAAATGGTACAAATCACTAGTTATCATAAAGCGCCAAACCTACGGCACATGCATATAGTTTGCCATGCAATGCATAATAAAATCATTTGAGGACAATATTGTACTTGCACATGATTTTGTAACCTATTTAAAAGAAATTATTTATTTAAATTACTAATTTAGTTGTCCATTTGTGTATTAGTGAACATGTCTTTGATCGATCAGCAATCAGGTAAACTTAAATATTTGGACTCTCAACTACCTTCATATCTTTATCTTCTCCAAATTTTCTGTGACCAACACCAGGACTGCTTCCCGGTGTTGTAGGTCGAAAAGCATCCGTGTCTCCAGTAAAGTCTCCTAAACTTGCAACAACATGATTTGGCATCAAGGAGGGTCCAACTTTACTCTCTAATGTTGGAGAAAGAACATTAACATTGGTTTTAAATGCTGGGATGGTAGGTTTTATTTTTCTAGCATGTGTTGGAAGGAAAATATGGCAACTAACTAACACAAGAAAAATGATGAAATATTTTTGCATAGCCTGAAACTCACCCATAATTAACACTAGAAAACAAAAGGATATTAAAGAGAGAGAGAGTTGTTCTTATGGTAAGAGGAAAATGCAATAGGAGATGGTATGTGATATTATAGGATCATAGGGTATTTATAATCTTGTGGAGTATGGCCTTGAAATGCTCCTTCAAGATTCTAAATGCTACTAATGTCGTTTGATTTGACTAATTATTATGTGGAGCACATATTTTTCAAATGTGGGCCTTTTATATTCAAACAATTTTAATTAGATGGACAACATTGTTCTTGTGTATAAAAAAAGAAATTGAGTCATCAAGAATCTTTAGTTATGTTTTTAAAGATAAACAAAAATTTATATAGTTAAAAAAACATAAGCCATAAACCAAATCTATTGAGAAAAACTACTAACCGAATTGGATTGCTTGCATTCATTCATTCACGCATTTAAGAAAATCCAAAAAAGTTAGTGCAAAATTTATTGGTTTGTATTAATAAAAAGTTATATAAAAAGTTACAAATGGTATTTTTAGAGCTTTTTTCAATTAACAAACTCAAATTTTTATTTTGAATCAGACTTTATTGCACCTTCGATGTTTTCTCCTGCAAGATATCAACATTAAGAATATTCACATCGACAATAATTTTTAATGTAATAAAATTTTCAAGTCCTAAAAGAATTATTAGCAGCAATAGCAATCACTTCAAAAATATACATTTTTTCAAGCATAGTTGAACTGAAACACATATGAGAAGTCTTTCGATAAACACTTTAATAAATCGAAAGACTCTTAAAATGAATTTCATAACACAAATTAAAATATTTCAATCTAAAATACTTTAAATATTTTGGAGACCAAAATGTAAACCGGATGTCTTTGATGAAGTGTTCTGAATTGGAGAGTATTTTTTTACGTATTTCAGAAGTCTTTTGACAATGTAAATGAAAAGTGGAATAATTATATATATTTACACTAAGGTATTTTTGGCCAAATTTTATGTGTATAGAAGTATGAAGTAAAATTTTCTAGTTCATATTATATAAAGACCCGAAGAAAAATATATAAAATTGAATGCCTTCTTCTTTTTTTTAAATAGTATATTTTATAATAAAGCATTCATTTAAGTTAATTAAAAATCGATGTTAAATATTTTGGAGTGCAACTTTTTAATTATTATTTTAAAAAATTAAATTTATTTCTCAATTTTTTTAGTTAAACTGGTAGAAAATAAAATTAGAGTTTGAGTTTTAATTCTCTAACTTATGCAATTTCGTATTTTATTTAGAACCAAAATGTTAGATTTATTTTATTTAATTACAAAATAAATTACTTATTCATTCGGTTTTTGATACAATCGAAAGGAAATGAGGTTTAGGGTTTAAGCTTCGATTCTCAGATCTCGCAGTTTCTTGTTTTATTTAAAACAAAAATGACATCCTTATTTTATTTAATTTTTTAATTACAATATAAATCGTCTTTTTTCTCACTGTTAGCTACCAACTGAAATGTAAACCCCAAACAATATTTAATTTCAATTTCAGAATGTTAAGTCTAATTAACTTTTTCATTTCTCGTAAGCTTTATGCGCCCTTGTATAACGAAACACCATTCTTCATCTTCGTCAAGTCAAACAAAGTAAACAAAGGAGAAAGTAAGCTCAAATAAGGAAACTTGAACGTTAAATATGTAAAAACATCCAAGGAAAAATATATTCAATTATTTAGGTTATAATGGAATTATTTAAAATTATACGAAATAGGTATGACATGGTGAAACAACAAAAGAAAGATATGTGTCATATAAAGTTGAAATTGATGAAGATATGAATAATAACATATAAGATATGTGGAAGAACCATTATTTTCGGGATGCGAAATTTTAACAAGATTGTCAGTGTGTTAAGACTATTAAATCTTAAGGTAAAAAGTGGGTGGTAGATAGAAGTTTCATTGAATTACTTGAATTATTGCTAGAAATACTTTCAGAAGATAACACCTTGCCAAACTGCCAAGAATATATTGTGTATAATGGGTTTGGACTATATCAAAATAAATCCATGTCATGATAATTCTATTTTTTACAAGAAAGAGTATGGAAACTTGAAAGAGTGCCCGAGGTGTGGGGAGTCACACTACAAGTTAAAGAGCAATGGTGTTGAAGATGATGATTCAAAGGTTCAAGACATTGTTTGCTACTGTAAATGACACAAAGAATATTAGATGACATGCAAATGAAAGAGTATGTGATGAAAATTTTCCATGTAGCTGATTCATTGCAATGCAAGAAAATTGATTCGTTGTTGCCAAAAAATTTCCTTGAGCCAAGGAACCTTAGAATTGGAATTTCCACTAATTGAATGAACCTATTTGGTAATATAAGTACTAACCATGACTCAAGGTCTATTCTTCTCATAACTTATAACCTATCTCCTTGGTTGTGCATGAAGTCCAAATATATGATATTAATAATGATGATTTCGGGTCCAAAACAAATAGGAAATAACATAGATGTTTACTTAACTCCATTTATTGAAGACTTAAGAGTTTTGTGGGAAGAAGGAGTTGACATTGATGATGTGTATACCAACTATAAGTTTAATATGCGTGCCACGTTGTTTTGCACAATCAATGACTTTTTTGCATATAGTAATTTGTTTGGGTACAACATTAAGGGACATAAAGTTTGTGCTATATGTCAAAATGATACATGCTCCCACCAACTACAAAATGGAAGAAATATTGTTTACCTTAGTCATTGAAAATTTCTAAAATCCAATCATCCATACCGTAGATTCCACAAGGCTTTTAATGGAGTGCATGAGTTTAATATTGCTCCAAAATCCTTAATTAGGGAGGAAGTTTATAAAAGACAATAACACATTAATGTTGTCTTTGGAAATAACCAAACACGCATAGTGGAGAAAAATATTTGAAAAAAAAGGTCAGTGTTCTTTGATCTTCCATATTGGTCTAGCCTCAATGTAAAATATTTTCTTAGTATAATGCATGTGGAGAAAAATGTTGGTGATAATGTTATTTGAACATTTCTCAACATTAAAGGAAAGACAAAAGATAGTAAGAATTTTCGTCTAGATATTGTGGTGATGTTTATACGACAAGAGTTAACACCAAAAGAAATAGAAAATAGAACATATTTGTCCCCAACATGTCACACTTTGTCTAAAAAAGAAAAAAAAAGGTTTTGCGATTGTTTGTAGGGTATCAAAGTTCCCCAAAGGTACTCATTAAATGTGAAGAAATTTGTATCAATGAATGATTTCAAATTAATTGTCTTAAAATCTCATGATTGTCACGTCTTGATGCAACAACTTCTACTTATGGTTATTCGTGGCATTTTACCAAAATTTTTAAGGGTAACTATAACCAGATTATGCTTATTCTTCAATTCTATATGTACTCAAGTCATCAATCCTGGAAATTTAGATGAGTTGGAACATGATGCTGCAATTATCTTGTGTCAATTAGAGATGTATTTCCCTCCATAACGTTTTTTTTCATTACAATTAACTTTAATGTGCATCTTGTAAAGGAGATTAGATTTTGTGATCTAGTTTATTTAAGAAGGATGTATCTTGTAGAGTGATTCATGAAGATATTTAAAGGGTATATGAAGAATCATCATTGGCCGAAAGCTTTCATTGTTGAACGATAAATCATAGAATAAGCTATTGAGTTATGCTCAAACTATTTTTCAGGAAAAAACTCTATAGGAATTCTTTAGAATCATCATGATGGAAGATATGGAGGTAGAGGTACTCAAGGTTTAAATGTTAAGACAATGGACTAAGATAAAATTCTTCAAGCACATATGTATCCTATGAATAACATTGATGAAGTTCAACTTTACTTGTCTGTTCACAAAAGTCTTATCAAAGTAAATATTTTTGAGTGCATTCTTCAATTTAGCCATGTTTTGAATGATGTAAAAACTAGGAGTGTGACTTAGCGTTTTTTGTATATTGGGCGGTATCAACCTAAGTTTAGATGTGCATTAATTATTTTATCCTTAAGCATGCATACAAATGTCTTTAAAAAGCCTTAGACATAACATACACATCAAAAACCAAGTTATATATGTAAACACAGTTACATAGGCCGACCTATATGAGCCCAGGCCGACCTATAAAAGCTTTTGCTTCAGTACAGGCCAACACATAGAATTACAAGTTGTTAGAACACATATTAGTGTTTAATATATCTCATTGTTTTAATGATAACATTAATGAAATTTTGTATAAAAGAAATATATACTCTAATTCTGTTCAAGTGTTTATTTGTTTCAGATATCAAAATTAATATTATTCTGGAAGCAAGAACGCCTCTGAACACTACAAAACGATAAAGCTCTGAGCGTCAGAAGCAATACATCAGAAGACTTTGATCTGCTACAAATGACTCTGAGCGAAGCTGAGAAGAATTTGAGTAAAGAGCATACAATAAAGTTTCAGAAGACTCTGGAAGTACTTAACACTGCAAGTACAGAGGCTCTGATGAAGCAAGTCTGCTCTGATAAAGAGTTTCACGCTAAAGCACTTTGCTGCAAAACTCTGATAGAGTAACTCTGATCTAAAGAACTAGGAACATCATCAGAGGATCTGATGCAAAACGTTCTAAAGTTGTTGAAGAAGATGCTGTTCAAATAAATATCCGTTGGCATATTCCTTGTCCTTATCCAAACGGCTCTTTCCTCATTCGTTCATGACACAGAAATTCAGACAAAAAGGATTTGTCTGAACATTCCCCTTTTGAGAAAGTAAAAGTCAATAGAAGACAAAATGCAACAGAATGCACAGTGTTGCACAGTCTTTGAGAAATGGACTTCAAGTACTATAAAAGCAAGTCTCAGCATCACTTCAAAGTTGACGAACATTGACGAATCAATTGACAAATTGTTCAACAAGCAAATCTTACAAACACTCTTCAAAGCTGAATAGTTTCTATTTCATTCTTAAACTTGTGTAAAAATCAGAGTTGTGATATAGCTTTTTAGAAGAAACTCTTAAACATATCGTTAGTTTATCTTTTGTAAAAGATTCCTTAAGAGACCAAGTGTGGTCAGATTTCTTGAGAAGACTAAGACAGTTGTCTTAGTGGTTAACACTGTAATAAGTTTGATTTAGTGGATTAAGTCCTTGTTGAGAAAGGTAAATCACCTTGGTAGGGTGGACTGGAGTAGTTTGAGTTCAAACGAACCAGGATAAAAATACCTTGTTATTTTTCTATCATCATAATTGTTTTTGAAACCCTTATTCAACCCCCCCCCCCCCCCCCTCATTCTAAGTGTTTTTCCTACCTTCAGTTGGTATCAGAGCTCCGGTTCTGTAAGTGCTACCACTTATCCGTGATAGAAAAAGATCCTGTTGGGAAAAAATCTTGATCTATTATTCTTGTTTTATCATGGCTGAAACTTCAACTTCAAACAACAACAAATATGATGATAGAGACAGATTCAGCACCAAACCTCCCATGTTTGATGGTGAGAAGTTTGATTATTGGAAAGATAGAATATAAAGTTTCTTTCTAGGCTATGACGCTGACTTATGGGATTTTGTCATTGATGGCTATATTCATCCTACAAATGATGAAGGCAAAAAGGTTGACAGGAAGTCTATGACTAATCAACAGAAAAATGATTTTAGAAATCATCAAAAGGCGAGAACCATTATGTTAAATGCTATATCTCATACTGAGTATGAGAAGATAAAAAATAGAGAAACAACATTTGATATGTTTAAATCTTTAAAAATGACGCATGAAGGAAACTCCCAAGTGAAGGAGACAAAGGCCTTAGCGCTCATTCAGAAATATGAAGCCTTCAAGATGGAGGAATCTGAATCTGTGGAGGCTATGTTCTTAAGATTTCAGATTCTAACTGCTGGTCTGAAGGTTCTGGACAAAGGTTACTCTACTGCTGATCACGTCAAGAAGATAATCAAAAGCTTACCAATAAGGTGGAGACCAATGGTGACAACACTGAAGCTTGCAAAGGATCTGAATAAGATCACTCTGGAGGAACTTATCAGTTCCTTAAGGAGTCATGAAATTGAGCTGGAAGAAGACGAACCTCAGAAGAAAGGTAAGTTTGTTGCGCTAAAATCTAACAAATATGCTAAAGCTTTGCAGGTAATTGAAGAAAGCTCTGAAGAACCTTCCTATGAAGAAGATGAACTGTCTTTGTTGTCCAGGAGGATAAACCAACTCTGGAAGCATAAACAAAAGAAGTTCAAAAACTTCAAGAGATCTGATCAACGTGGCGAATCTTTTGGACACAAGAAATCTGGAAAGAAAGATGTAGTGTGCTACGAGTGCAAGGAGCCAGGCCACTATAAAAATGAATGTCCCAAACTTCTGAAGGAGAAACCCAGAAAGAAATTTGAAAAGAAGAAGAAAGTTCTAATGGCCACGTGGGATGATTCAGATGCTTCTGAATCTTCATCAGAGTCAGAAGATGAATGTGCTAATGTGGCACTCATGGCTGACATGGAGGACCATGAAGAAACAGCTGAATCTGGATCAGAATCAAATTCAGAAGAGGTATTTTCTGAACTTACCAGAGCTGAACTTACTGAAATTTTATCTGAAATTCTTGAAAGCTACAGTAAGATCAAACTCAAATACAAGAAGCTTCAGAGCTATTTTGCATCTGAGACTGATCAGCTGAGATCAAAAGTTGCTGAGCTTAAAGCAAATAATCTTAAAATGAAAAATGATTTAGAAAAAGCTCAAAAGTATGACTCAAATCCTATGTCATGATCTAAAAACATTTTAGAAGAGTATGATTATAGTTTTCAGAGGTTTCTGTCTAAAGGCCTAGATAGAAGAAAAATGGCTTCCATGATCTATGGTGTAAGCAGAAACAACAGAAAAGGAATTGGATATGAATCGCCCTCTGGGAAGGATTTAAATCCAAAACCTGTTGATAAACTGATCATTAAGTATTCTTCTCTGTACACCCATTTTAAATATGGTCATCTGAATGATATCAATCACACACGTACTGATCAAAACACTAAAGCTTTTATTAAACAAAAATTTCGTTAGAATAAAGATGCTTTTGAGGGAAAGAAATTCAGACAGAATTTCAAACCTACTAACCCTAGAGGACCCAAGAAAATATGGGTACCTAAGGACAAAATAATCTTTGTTGCAGATGTCCTTAGCAGCAAAGTTGAGACACCAATCATGGTACCTAGACTCTGGCTGCTCGCATCACATGACGGGAAGAAGGTCTATGTTCCAAAGCCTAAAACTTAGATCTGGAGGTGAAGTGAAGTTTGGAGGGAACCAGAAGGGCAAAATTATTGGCTCTAGAACTATAGGTAATGGTAACCTCCCTTCCATATCTAATGTTTTACTTGTTGAAGGATTAACACATAATCTATTGTCCATAAGTCAATTAAGTGACAATGGTTATGATATAATCTTCAATCAAAAATGTTGTAAAGCTGTAAGTCAAAATGATGGTACAATCCTCTTTAATGGGAAAAGGAAGAACAACATTTACAAAATTAATCTTTCAGAACTAAAAGTTCAAAATGTAAAATGCCTTCTATCTGTTAACGATGAGCAATGGGTCTGGCATAGAAGATTGGGGCATATTAGTATGAGAAGTATATCTCAAATTAATAAACTCAATCTGGTCAGAGGACTTCCTCAGTTGAAGTTCAACTCAGATGCTTTTTGTGAAGCATGTCAGAAAGGAAAATTTTCAAAATCTTCTTTCAAAGCTAAAAATATTGTTTCTACGTCTAGACCATTAGAGCTGCTTCATATTGATCTGTTTGGACCAGTGAAAACTACATCCATCAGAGGCAAGAAGTATGGATTAGTCATAGTTGATGACTACAGCAGATGGACATGGGTAAAATTCCTGAAACACAAGGATGAGCCACATTCTGTATTCTTTGACTTCTGCAATCAAGTCCAAAATGAAAAAGAATTTAAAATTGTTAAAGTCAGAAGTGATCATGATGGAGAATTAAAAAAATAAATACTTTGAAAAATATTTTAAAGAAAATGGCATTGGACATGATTTTTCTTGTCCTAGAACTCCTCAACAGAATGGAGTTGTAGAAAGGAAAAATAGAACATTGCAAGAAATGGCCAGAACCATGATCGACGAGACTAACATGGCAAAACATTTTTGGGCAGAAGCAATTAATACAGCTTGTTATATTCAGAACAGAGTGTCTGTAAGACCTCTTCTGGAGAAGACTCCTTATGAATTGTGGAGGAATAGAAAGCCTAACATTTCTTATTTCCATCCTTTTGGATGTGTTTGTTTTATTTTGAATACTAAGGAAAATCTGAACAAGTTTGATTCTAAAGCTCAAAAGTGTTTCATGCTTGGATATTCTGAACGCTCTAAAGGCTACAGAGTATACAATACTGAGACATAGATTGTAGAGGAATTAATTCATGTTAGATTTGATGATAAGCTTGGAAATCAAAATCCAAAGCAGCTTGAAATTTCTGCAGATAGAGAAGTCCTTCTCACAGACTCTGAAGAATCAGAGGCAGACAAAGCTCAAGCAAAAGCACCAGAAGCAACGTCAGATGCTACTCCTTTGACTGCTCAGATGGACAACTTGACAATTTCTGAAGAACCAACTGTTAAAGGATCGTCCAGAATCAAAGCCTCTCATCCAGAGGAAATGATAATTGGAAAGAAGGATGACCCTATCAGAACAAGATCCTTTCTTAGATCATCTGGAATGTCATTGTTTGGTTTGGTATCAATAATTGAACCTACCTCTGTAGATGAGGCTCTGAAAGATAATGATTGGATACTTTCTATGCAAGAGGAGCTTAACCAATTCACAAGGAATGATGTTTGGGATCTGGTTCCAAGACCAAATGGATTCAATATCATTGGAACAAAATGGGTTTTTAGAAACAAGTTGAATAAGCATGGAGAAGTTATCAGAAACAAGGCTAGGCTGGTTGCTCAAGGATATAGTCAGCAAGAAGGTATAGATTACACAGAGACATATGCTCCTGTGGCAAGGTTAGAATCTATTCGCTTGCTTATTTCTTTTGATGCACAAAATAACATCACTCTTTATCAGATGGATGTTAAAAGTGCTTTCTTAAATGGCTTCATAGAAGAGGAAGTTTATGTTCATCAACCCCCTGGTTTTGAAAATGAAAAGTTTCTAGAACATGTTTTTAAACTGAAGAAATCACTCTATGGCTTAAAACAAGCTCCCAGAGCTTGGTATGAGAGACTGAGTAATTTTCTTCTGGAAAATAATTTTATCATAGGAAAATTTGATACTACTCTCTTCCATAAATCAATTAAGAAAGACATTTTAATCTGTCAGATTTATGTTGATGATATTATTTTTGGAACTACCAATATTACGCTTGGAAAGGAGTTTGCTCAATCTATGCAGGCAGAATTTGAAATGAGCATGATGGGAGAACTCAGATTCTTTCTTGGAATTCAAGTGAATCAAATTCCAGAAGGCACCTAAATACATCAGACAAAGTATGTAAAGGAGCTTCTGAAGAAATTCAACATGACAGAAAGTAAGCTAGCAAAGACTCCAATGCATCCAACAAGCATTCTAAGTAAAGAAGAGGTAAGTAAAAAGGTAGATCAGAAGCTCTAGAGAGGTATGATTGGTTCTCTTCTGTACTTGACTGCTTCTAGACCTGATATCCTCTTTAGTGTTTTCTATGTGCTAGGTTCCAATAAGATCCTAGAGAATCTCACTTAACAGTTGTTAAGAGGATTCTGAGGTGTCTGAAAGGTACTACTAACATGGGTTTGTGTTACAGACGATCTGATGAATACAGATTAGTTGGATTTTGTGATGTTGATTATGCTGGAGACAGAATAGAATGTAAAAGTACTTCTGGAAGCTGTCAGTTTCTGGGAAGTCATCTGATCTCATGGTTCAGCAAGAAGCAACCCACAATAGCACTTTCAACAACAGAAGTAGAATATATTGCTACTGCTGGTTGTAGTACACAAATGCTCTGGATGAAAAGTCAACTATAAGATTATCAGATACATGAGAGTAACATTTCTATCTTCTGTGATAATACTTCTGCCATTTGCCTATCTAAAAACCTTATTTTACATTCTAAGGCAAAGCACATAGAAATTAAACATCATTTCATCAGAGACTATGTTCAGAAGGGAATTATAAGTTTGAATTTTGTTGATACAGACCATCAATGGGATGATATCTTCACAAAACCCCTTGCTGAAGATAGGTTTAAATTTATTCTGAAGAATATTAGTATGGATTTTTGTCCAGAATAAAACTATTATTCAGAAGCAAATTTATTCAGATGAAATATGATTAATGTCTATACTCTGAAGTAACTCATCTGATTATTTATTTTGGTACGTTATTTATTTTTTGTGAAACTCTGATCTAACAAGTCTCAGAAGATCTGAGCGATGATTAATGTTTCTTATTCTAAAGAGATTCAGAGGCACATCAACATCAAACACGTGTCACATGAAATCTGAAAAGGTGGAGTGTAAACAATGAGACGCCGTTTAGAGGTACTGTTTGAATTCTCAATTCCTCGTTTTCCTCCCCACGCTTGTCAGTATCATTTAATGCTCTTAAATCATTATTCTTTTTGATGTAATTTTTTGTTTTAAATTAATTGAATTAAATTCTGAACGTGTGAATGTGTTCCCTAATTTTTGCCCCTATATATTCCACAACACAACACTTTTCACATTTTTCACTCTCTCTCACACCTATATGTGTTTCTGTTTGCTTCATTGCTTCTTCTTCCCTTCCAAACCCAAATCTCAAAGAAGAACTCGTTATCTCTCAAGATCAGAAATGGCAACTTCATCTTCAAACTCTCAACAGTTTGAATCTACAACGGCTGCGGTTTCATCTTCTAATATGGGTCCTGCTCCGTTCAAAGAACCTGTAAGAACTCTTCCCACACCTTTTCCTCCTCAAAACTCTGAACCTATATCATATGAACCACAAATATCTCAACCACTACACTTTGAACCTCAACAACATCAAACTTCTGAACCACAACAACCACAATCATCTGAACACACTACTTCTGTACCATCCACACCTTCTTTCAACATCCATCAGAAAACTACTTCTGATAAAACCCCTTCTTCTATTCCACAAATATCTGAACCAAACCCTTTTGTAAACCAACCTTCTGAACATCCCCCATATGAAAATAAAACATCTGAACCACATCAATCAGAAACCTTACCCTCTAATCTTGAACCAGTCATTCTTGATCTCCAACCTTTCACGACTGTCTTTCTAGTTTCATCTGGATCATCTGAATCTTCTGATTCATATGATTCCACTGATTCTGATAGATCAGATGTCTTTTCTTCTTTTCTCAAACCCTTTGTTTCTATCCCATCAGACCCTGAGGATGATACTTTTTCATTTGAACCAACCCCATCTAAACCTAAGAGTGTTAATACTTCATCTGTCCATATTCCATCTTCTTCATATCCACCTGTTATCATTATTCCTTCTTTTTCTATACCTTTAACCTCTGCTACCCCTAAAACATCACCCTTAGAAGCCTATCTGAAACCCAAACCTAGGCTAGATGTTGGTACACTGTTTGCTGGTTTTGAAAAAGAGATAAAAATGTGGTTATCTTTTGTCAAGAACGAATGCCTTTCAAGTATGAATCCTGATGATTCTGAAGCTATCTGGAAGAGATTCAGAACCAGATTTAACTCAGTGGCTTCAAATCTTCAAGAGATCTACTCTAACGATGCAAATGTCAGATTTGCTGAAACTGTCAGACTCACTCTTCTGAGAGTTTGCAGAAATCTAACCTTGCTTCTGGAAAACACACCTGCAAAGGATGTGTGTCTTCCTTCTGAAGACTTGGCTGCATCTGAGACTGCTGAAGTGTCTAAGCTTGAAGAAGTTATTCCAGAAGGTTCTGCTCCTGATCCTGAAGAAACTCTTGACTCTGTTCAACCTTCTGACATGATTGTACATAATGCATT